>CM046334.1:28195573-28781287 GCA_025403435.1 Artocarpus heterophyllus | reverse complement strand
GATTATGTCACTCAACCTTGACAGAATTAACAGACTGGTAAAGGAATGTCCTTTAAAAGAGCTAAAAGTTAGTTTTCTACCAGTTTGTGAATCTTGTCTTGAAGGTAAAATGACTAAGAGGCCTTTCTCTGCAAAAGGCGAAAGGGCCAAGGAACCACTTGAGCTAATACATTCAGATGTCTGTGGTCCAATGAATGTACAAGCCCGTGGTGGTTACGAATATTTCGTCACATTTATTGACGATTATTCAAGGTATGGTTACATATACCTAATGCAAAGGAAATCTGAAACTTTTGGAAAGTTCAAAGAATTCCAAGCGGAAGCTGAAAAGCAATTAGGAAAGACGGTGAAGAGTCTTCGATCTGATCGAGGAGGAGAATACCTTGATACTGAATTCAAGGATTATATGATAGAACATGGTATTCTATCACAACTCACCACACCTGGAACACCACAACAAAATGGTGTTGCAGAGAGAAGAAATAGAACGTTGCTTGATATGGTGAGATCCATGCTTAGCTACTCATCATTACCCACTTCATTTTGGGGATATGCACTACAAACTGCAGTATATCTTCTAAACATAGTTCCATCTAAGTCTATTTCAAAAACACCTCTAGAGTTATGGAATGGTCGCAAACCTAGTATGCGACATATCCGTATATGGGGGTGTCCAGCACATGTGCTGAAAGGTAAGATTGCGAAGTTGGAACCACGTTTTGAAGTATGCTTATTTGTGGGATACCCAAAGGGAACGAGGGGAGGTTTGTTTTATAGTCCACAAGATAAGAAAGTATTTGTATCGACAAATGCCACTTTTCTCGAGAATGATTATATGACAAACTATAAACCTCGTAGCAAAATTGTACTTGAAGAATTACTTTCTGATCAGATCAGACCGCAACCGACAACTGTTGTCGAAGGACAAAATGAGGAGGTCACATCTTCCTATCAGAAAGTCATACCACCTCGATGTAGTGGGAGGGTTGTGAGACCACCTGCTCGCTACAGGGAACTTGGAGAAGCAAATGTTGCTATCTCTGATAATGGTGAGGATGATCCATTGACATATCGTGATGCAATGGAAGTTTCTAAGAAGAAAAAATGGCTGGAGGCTATGAACCTTGAAATGGAGTCCATGTACTCCAATTTAGTCTGGGATCTTGTAGACCTACCTAAAGGGATAAAACCCATAGGGTGCAAATGGATTTACAAGAAGAAAAGAGGAGTGGATGGGAAAGTTGAGACTTTCAAAGCTAGGCTTGTGGCAAAGGGTTATACCCAAAAGGAGGGAGTTGACTATGAAGAAACTTTCTCGCCTGTAGCTATGCTTAAATCCATTCGGATTCTTTTATCCATTGCTGCTTGTCTTGATTATGAGATATGGCAAATGGATGTCAAGACTACCTTTTTGAATGGCTATCTTGAGGAAAGCATCTATATGGTGCAACCAGAAGGGTTTGTAGTCAAAGGTCAAGAGCAAAAAGTTTGCAAGTTGCAGAGGTCCATCTATGGACTCAAGCAAGCTTCAAGATCTTGGAACTTGAGATTTGATGAAGTGATCAAATCTTATGGTTTCGATCAAAATATTGATGAACCTTGTGTTTACAAGTACATCAAAGATAAGAAGGTGGTCTTCTTGGTTCTTTATGTAGATGATATCCTACTCATTGGGAATGATGTAGGCGTATTATCTGATGTAAAGAAATGGCTCGCCAGCAATTTCCAAATGAAAGATTTAGGAGAAGCAAGTTATGTTCTTGGAATCCAACTGATAAGAGATCGCAAGAACAAACTGTTGGCGCTGTCTCAGGCATCGTATATCGATAAGGTGCTTATCAGATTTTCGATGCAAAACTCCAAGAAAGGCAATTTGCCTACACGTCATGGAGTTTATCTTTCAAAAGAGCAGTGTCCTAAGACACCTCAAGAGGAAGAAAATATGAGACAGGTACCCTATGCATCTGCAGTAGGAAGTCTAATGTATGCCATGTTGTGTACAAGACCTGACATTTGCTATGCGGTGGGTATAGTCAGTCGGTATCAATCCAACCCAGGATTAGATCATTGGGTAGCGGTTAACCATATTCTCAAGTATCTTTGGAGAACGAGAAACTATATGCTAGTTTATTTTGGTGAGAATTTGATTCCCATTGGATACACTGATTCAGATTTTCAATCAGGCAAAGAGCTTTGAGGGACACTTGGAAGGCTTAGGTCTTAGAGACATGTCTCACCTGCTTTAGGGCAAGTGGGAGATTGCTGGGTTTGGTGCCCTAAAAGCTGTGACATTGTACATATTGTTAATAAATAAATAAAATGACATTTATTATTATTTTGGTTGATTATATGTATTATGAATACATTTATAAACATCAAGAAAATTCCATGATTATCTATGTGACTATAAATTTAGCATATAAGTGTTATTTGCTTGGGGATAAAATTTATAGATAATAATCTAAATAGTCCGTAATAATTAATTAAAGTTTGGGATTTTTAATTAAAAATTACAAGTACGGTCCAATCTCATCTAAAATGGAATAGTCATTATCCGGACTATTAATGTAGAGACATTGGGTTGGAGGTACTTTATATAATGAGATTATATAGGACTGGACCAGATAAATTATGAATCTCTAATAATCATCCGTTACAAATAGAGTATTCAAATTTATGATGATCATATATTTGACAGCCTTAATCCTGAGTATTTATTAGACTCCTATTTATTACATTATGTTTTTTGACTTGCATGGTAAGATTTGTCTAAGCACAGATTATAACTTAGCATCTTGGAAACATAAAGTAATAAATGGCTGGGAATAATATTATACAGATATGGAATCCATTCCTTCCCTATGGAAGCTAGAAAAATAATTCTCTTGAGTGATAATTCAAGGTTTGAACAATAGAGCGCTCGTTCATAATAAGATTATGAATTAATTGTTCATTAGAGAATTATTGGAACTCAAGGATAAAGATGTAATAAGAGAGGTGAACGGAAATTGAACCTAGCTCTTATTATGAACTATTTATGGAGGACTGATTTATATGTAATGATTATATCAATGGACTACTCGTTAATTTTCTTTGAGTAATTTTACTATAATCTCAAGAGTTCAGTTTCAGGTTTTTAGTGGAGTAACACTGAAACTAATAAATTTGGCACATTAATTAAAGAGTTTGATTAAATGTCAAATTTATTGAAGCTTGGGTTATAGGTCCATAGGTCCCCAATACCACCTCTGTAACACTATATTGGATTTTGCATAGAATGAATTATACATGTTTAATTTAAAATTTTTGAATTCTGAATTAATTTTTTCACACTTGAATTATTAACGTGACACAGAAAAATGTTCTCTGTGATACATAATGTAATGTGATAAATGTTATCACATTTAACTGAGCATTAGTTAATTAATTGATTATTGTTAAAATCTATTCTTAAATAAATGTGATTTATTTTTGAATTGAGTTATATATATATATATATATATATGGTTTTGAACCAAATCTTTTTATATATATATAAAATTTTATAATATATTAATATATATATATATTAATATAATATTATAAATAAATAAAAAAAAGGAAAGCCGTGAATCAGATTCACGCTTTCCACACTTACTATATATATATATATACAAACCGAATTTGATTCGGTCAAAAGTCAAAAAAAAAAAAAAAAAAAAAAGAGGGAAGCTTTCTTTCACGGCAAGTTTACTTTTATATATATATATATATATATATATATATGTTAACCGAATATAGATTCGGGAAATAGAGGAAAAGAAAAGGAAAAGAAAAGGGAAAGAAAAATTACTAATGGCTTAGTTATAAAAAGAGAGAGATGACAGTTATCTCAGTAATTTTTATTCACATAATTTTTAGAGAGAAAAACTGAGAGTTCTTCTCTAAAGAAAAAGGTCTGCTATCTCATGTGTTAAGTGTGAGGAAAATTCATTCTTGCAGTTTGACGCTCACTCGTCTTTCCATTGGTGTGGAGGCCTGGTTTGGAAGATCGTGGTGTCAAAGAGGAAAGCTAGGATTCCCTGATAGTCTTCAAAAGGTTAGTAAAAATTCCTAAAGCTTTCTGTGATTAAAATTATATATCTATTCCCGATGAACAAAGTTTTCAAAAAATTTTTGTTTGTCAACGATCCGTTCCTTCCGCTGCGTTTCATGTTTTAATTCCAACAGTCCTCATCACAGCCTTCTGAAGTAGCTGCAAGTATAAACGTTTTACCATGGTTTAAGTAGAAACACTAAAATCTTAGTTGATGCTGCAACTAGAGAAGCGCTTATGGGAAAATTATCGACAAAGCATATGAACTATTGGAAGAAAAAGCATCAAACAATTATCAATGGCGTTTCGAGCAATCATTGCAAAAGAGAACCATATGAGTACATGAGTTGGACACCATTACAGCTTAGATAGCTCAAGTAGCAACTCTGACCAAGCAAACAGGGAGATTGAAAATGAATGCTATTACACTTCTTCCCAAAATTGTGAATTCTATGGCAACCACCATGCTACTATTGATTGCCAAATGGTGAACTCGTTTCTAACTCACCTTGAACAAGCAAACTTTGTCTCTAACTTTAACTGGCAACTATATAATCCAAATTCCAACACCTATAATTCAGGATGGAAAAATCATCCAAATTTTTCATGGAGCAACAACCAAAATATTCTGAGACCACCCTAAAGATTCCAACAACTTCAACCTCAATAAGAGAAAAAGCCTCTATTGGAAGATATTGTTGTTCAACTCGCCACAATGACCTATCAACTTGCTTGCAAAACTAAACAATTCATATCTAAAGTTGAGCAGATCTTTCAAAATCATTTCGCCTCTATCCAGAATTTAAAAGCACAAGTGAGCCCAATTGCCAACACATTCGTTGGGAGAACTCTAGGAACATTACCAAGTACCACTGAAACAAATCCTCAGGAGCATGTCAAAGCAATCGCTCTTCAAAGTGGCAAGAAGTTGAAAGAGCCTACTAAAGAAGTTGTTGAAGAGATAGAACCATTCGACACTCTAAAGGAAATTGAAGAACCGAAGTCAAAGCTTTTTCCTGATAATTTATCACCCTATATTCCGCCCATTCTATTTCCTCAAAGGCTTAGAAAGAAAAACCTAGATAAGCAATTTTTCAAATTTCTTGAAATCTTTAAGAAGTTGTATATCAACATCCCTTTCGCCGATGCCTTAGTGCAAATGCCTAACTATGTGAAGTTCATGAAGGAGATTCTATCCAACAAGAGAAAGGTGGAACATTGTGAAACGGTGGCATTTATAGAAGAATACAGTGTAATTTTGCAAAAGACACTGCCACTGAAACTTAAAGATCCAGGGAGTTTCACTATTCCCTGTATGAACGAAAATCCCATTTTGAGAAAGCCTTAGGCAATTTAGGTGCAATTATCAATTTAACATACTCCTCTTTCTGTATACAAGAAGCAACGATTAGGAGAAATGAAACATACTATGGTTCATATCAACTTGTCGATAGATCTATCAAATATCTGAGAGGCATAATTGAAGCTGTGATTATCAAGGTTGGCAGTTCATCTTCCCTGCAGACTTCATTATCTTGGATATGGAAGAAGACCAAGATATTCTTATCAATCTTGGTTGAACATTCCTTGCTACATGAGATCTCCAATTGATGTGCAAAAAAGGGAATTAACTATGAGAATCTAAGATAAACAACTCACTTTCAATGTCTTCAAGGCAATGAAATTCCCATATGAAGATGCAAGTTGTTTCCTAGTGGACACCGTTGATTGATTTATAACTAAGGATTTAAATAAATACATATGCATGATGAAAATTGAAATAAATACACTATGCAATAATTAAAAAAAAAATGTGCTTTGTTTGGACTTGACAATTATATATCAAAACATTTGAATCATGAATTTAATTAAATTTACCCTCACCAGTCAAAGTTATTTTTAACTAGGATATATAATGAACAAATTGTCCTCTATTAAAAACGAGAAAACTTACCTTAAAAGCAAACGAAAAAAAAATTAAATAAATACAAAAATTAAAATAAAAAAATTATTACTTTAACTAACCATAACCGGTAACTTGCATTTATTTATTTACTTATTGTTGCTCTTTAGATTTTCTTATTTTATTTTTTCTTTTAGTTTTTATTCTTCTAAGATATTTTGGCCTTTTCAATAGTTAAATTTGAACATTGACTCTGGGAGCACAATTGATGACTGCTGAAAGTTCAACATAAATAGTACACTTTCTAAAGAAACAAGAAATACAAGTATATTCATATAAAATGTTGTACACCATATAAATATACATATTTTTTAAGGAACACATATACAAATATTAAAAGAGTAATTATTTTTTCCATAATGCGAGCTGAATGGGAGGCAACCATATGCACGCAGAAATTATCAACAAGAGGAGCGGAAGACGTGTCCCTTTGTCCTTCGTAACTTTTAATTAAAAATTAAAAACTTACATATACAAGCTATTAAGTAGTGGAGTTGCACCACAAACAAAGATGTGACATGTCCTGATATATTGGGTATAATTCTTCTTATCCAAAAAGCTATGGTACCACATTTTTAGCCTAAAACCAATGCATACTACTAAATTGATCATATAATGAGCATCATACAAGTATTAATAGAGCAGACTCCGCGGTTCCTTGAAATTGAAGGGTGATCAACTCATCATTGATATCATTGTAAGAGGACATTAGTTTAGCATCTGCCAAAGAGACTTCGATGCTTAAGTCAACGGGGTGAGCAAGAGCAAAAGGAGAGACAGAGTGTGGGTCATGGATATATGTTCATCACCTTGAGATGGAGTTAAGATTTTTGTTCATAGACCTTAGCTTAGATTCGGGTGTAAATCAGACTCGTGGACTGGGTGTACATGTACAATATCCCAAGGCTGTGTGACAAGTGTCAAGATTTTATGGGTTTGATGTTCCCCAATGGAGGGTAGAAATGATGCCTTGTAATGGTCTGTTTGTGTATTGCCCTTGGCAAGTCGTTCTTTCTCGTAGGGTGAGCCTCAAGCATCAACTGTCGATTGTCGAGTGTCGACCATTGACTTGGTCGGGATCCAAGAAAGCCGACTCGGGTAAGCTGTGGCCTTAGCTTGAGATGAGATCCGGTTGACCAGGTACTGGTCTTACAGGTCTTAGTTGGTTTAGAACAGTTAGTGTGGCAAGCAATATTGTGGCTGTGGATGGGTTTAGATGCTAGCTACTTGGCTCTGCGTGGCCGAAAACTGTGGTCTAGACTCTGGTCTGACTTGTTTTAGTTTTCCTAGATGTTATTGCATACATATTGTGTGTGCACACACAGGGAGCCAATTAAGGCCCAGTGGAGACTTAAGCCCCCTCACAATTTCTTTTCAAACAATATGTACATGAATAAGTATTGTATTATGTAACATATATATATATATATATATAGTCCCTACTAAGATATAAAAATTAATCTTATAACTCTTATTAATTTTTGATTTAGTTATTAGCCCCTACTAACAAGAATTTCTGATCCTGTCACTGTGTGTTTGCATGTTTCTCCCCCCATAATCGAGAAAAAATCCTGGAAATGTGTACACTATAAATTGATCCAATAAGCTAAGTGGAATTTGGCTTTTCAATAAAGATATTATTACAGAAATGTAATATTATAGTTTATTATCACCACGTACAGATACTAACAAAAGGCTAAAAGTAATTTCAAGTTTTAACGGATCAAATACAGGCAGACATAGAATCACTACAAAATTTCGACCTTTTGCTACAAAAAATTAAGGTTTTTGGTCGCAAAATGGATTTCAGAATGGTTTCGCACCATAATTTAAGCTGTGGAAGGTTATGCTAATATTGCAACTTTTTTGTACTAAATTTTCGTCACAAAAACAAAAAAACAAAAAAAACTTTTCGCTACCAACTTGTTTTTTGGTAGTAGAAACTTTAGCAGCAAAAGGTCCAAGAAAATTGGGAAATGACTACCATTGGGATTTTACTTTGTGTTATATCTGTTCATTTGAAAATTTATCCCACTATAAAGCATTAATTTATCGTGCTCCCACATGTGGATTTACTTCAAACATGTATTGCCAGTGGAACATTTCTAGCTAGCTTTGCAAGAAGATGAAAAATTTTATATTTTTTCCTCATATATTATTGAACAATTAAACAATTATCAAAATCATTTTCCTTAGGAAAAGTCCATAATATTTTAATGTTTGGAGTGTGACTCAGCTGTTGCATCTTATGCAGATAACCCAACGGATTTTCATGTATTTAATTAAGGTGATATTCCGACTCGGCTGCCGATCTCATCTTGTTGAGTAATTGTCATTAGATATTTATATATCATATCAATAAACACAATTAAATTAATACACATACCTTCTTGAGAAAAAGAAAAAAAAACAATTAACACACACACAAAAACAAAAATTAAGACACTTAATCTTAAAGTTTCCTAGGATCATAAACACAGTATACAATCAAGAAGCTTCAATGATCAGTTTTTTTAAACACTTTGATGTAGACACCACCAATATTGGCCTATATATATATATATATATATATATATATATATATGCATATATATCCATATTTATATATTGCATGCGGAACCCACCTGGTTAGTCATATAAAACAATAAAGTCAAACGTTTCCTGATCAACATGTAATCTTCTAAACGAAGATAATTGCAATATATGGTAATCTCTTCCTTAATTCAGCTCATAATAGAGCAATACACACTAACCCCTACTATTGCATTATAGCGCTTTCGTTTCCCACCAATAAGTAAATTATTTTTAAAAAAAGAAAAAAAAAATCTGAGAGTGACAAGATACTTGAGCAAGCAGGTCGATGAGTAGTGACCAAAGAAAGCACTACTCTTTATATTATGGAGCAGGGTCTTTATGTATAGAGACTTTTAAGATAAGCCCGTCCTCGAAGTGGGCGTTCTATCTACTTTGATTCTCTTTTATCTTTTATTTTTTTTTCCTTCTCACACACTCTCTCTCTCTCTCTCTTTTTTCGGTACTTATAAAAAGCCCTTCTCAGTTCTCACTTCTTTCCTACACAACAAGTTCAAATTATATCATACTTGACACAAGAAGCAAGAGATCATAATGGCAGATAATCAAACCACATCCATTAATGAAAATTATATTGGAAATTTACTTAAAGTTTTCAATAGGGTAAAGCCATATGTGCTAATGGTAGGTTTGCAGTTTGGCGCAGCAGGCACGTACGTTACCAGCATGGCCACTCTCAGCCACGGCATGAGTCGCTACGTCCTCATTGTCTATCGTAACGCTATCGCGGCTCTGGTTCTTGCTCCTTTCGCTCTCATTTTTGACAGGTACTATAATTTTTTGACGTTATAATAAGTATGATGACGTAGAACGAAATTCTAATCATTCATAAGGTACAGCTTGAAAAACAACTTTTCTCATTTTAAAAAATTTTCCCTCCCTTTTGTCTCCAAGCAAACAGAATATATATTATTCATGACATGACATATACCATAGAATGAAATGACTAAATGTAAATTATTCTGTTTTACTGGGTCTGATTTTTTTTTTTTTTTTACAGGAAAACAAGACCAAAGATGACACTTTCTATCTTCCTGCAGATAATGCTCCTCGGATTTCTAGAGTAATAGATTAGATCTATTAATATAAGAAAAATAGTTTGGAGCACTATCAGTGTTAAACATCATAATCAATAAAAGTGAGGTTTCATTTGTAGGCTTTATATTGTGAGACTTAAACTTCTAGAAGTGTGTAGTACTATCAGTGTATCAGTGTCTCCTAGAATTGTTCTTAATACAACATGGCTTATATGCAATTTGTATTAAGAGTTACTACTTATCTAATTGGCTGTAGCTAGGCTTTTTTAATAATCTGTTTTCCCTTTTGTTTCTGGAATTGGACAAAACTATATGTAACACTTGGATTCATTGCAGGCCAATTCTTGATCAAGGCTTCGCCTACCTGGGAATGCAATACACATCGGCATCATTTACGTCTGCTATAATGAATGCTGTCCCTTCTGTAACGTTTATAATCTCGGTTATTTTCCGGTAACTATATACACACACACACACATATATATATAGACATTTGTTTGTAAACGTTTATCTCAAATATTATTAAGTACTGATGGAGCTAGCTCAATCATTGGACCATACAAAATGAAATCCTATGTATCTTCCTCACAAGGGTGGGCCCTGGCCCCCTCACAAGGGGTGAGCCCTATAGGATCGACCTAGGTCCCGCTTGACGGGGTTCGTCCCTATGAGGGGGCGGGCTACTGCAGGGTGGGGCTCAATAGACTTTTTCACATAATCATTTCTAAATCAATTACAGATTATATATCCATGAGCTCTTTGACCAGTATGTAGACTATTAAAAGGTTTTCACGCAACAACTTAAAGTTATCAACATCTGATTAATCTAAATGTATTCACTATCCAAAAAAATACAAAAATATACATATACATACATACACACACATAAATATGCAAGTGATGATCATTGAGGATTCCACCGTATCAAAGCATTTTACACGCACATATATAATACATATATACCAATATATTAACAATTTAATACAAATATTAAAATAAATATTTAGTGACGGAACGGCATTTAATCACAGTAGGAGTGCATGTATGTTTACACATACATTTGAAAATAATAAGAATAAGAATAATGTTAGAGATATCATCTGTAATCTCAACGTTTATTCCAACTCATCAGTTATTAATTTATTATATACAGTTTATTGATGTGGCAATTTTTTAAACACTGACTAATAAAAACATAATAACTTATGAATTAATGTACAAGTTGTGATTAAAGTTAGTATCCCTAACATTTTTTTACTACTACTAATAATAATAATAAATGTAATTTTTAAAAATTTTATACTTATTATGCTTCCACCCGGGGAAAAAAATAAACATGTACGCTCATTTCATAATAGAGAATTCTAATCTTATTTTTTTCATATGAAAAAATTTACTGGCTCCACTATTCAACGTTATTTTACTTGAATTCAACTTTAATTTAACTAATCATGATATACTAGTGATTCCATTTGAATAGCCATATTAGAGAGAGAGAACCAGAACAAATTATGCCTCATAAATTATCAAGATTAATTAATAGGCTTATTTCAGGTTAGAGCTGATAAAGATGAAGGAGATACGGAGCCAAGCAAAGGTAATTGGGACAGTGGTGACGTTTTCAGGTGCTTTGGTTATGACTCTCTACAAAGGCCCTATTGTTGATCTCATCTTCTGGTCATCAAACACCAAATCAACCCACCACTCCACCACCACCAACTCTTCCGATAAACATTGGCTACTCGGCACGCTTTTTATCCTCATCGGCTGTGTTGCCTGGTCCTGTTTCTACGTCTTGCAAGTAAGTCCACATACAAATATATATATATATATATATATATATAGAGGTATTTAGAAAGTCACAGTTCAAACCATAATTTGCAGTTCAAATTAAGTTTTTTATAATATTTTTTGTTCCAATACATATATGTGTATATATATAAACCCCACTAATTTAATTATCATACTACTAGTAATATTTCGATATCAATATTAATATTAATTATGTCTTGCATATGTTATTTATAATTATTTTTTCCCATTTTTAATAACTTACACCACATACGCGCATAATTTATAAACATATAGACGGAAAACGAAATACATTCTGTCACATATTTATATGCATCAAGATTTATAAATATTTTGCAGCTACAGCAATATGTTTTTGTTTCGCCTCAATGCTTAAGTTTGTTTACTATACGGTTTAAATTTGATTAAAATAAATCCGGAAAGAGTTCGATTACAAAATGTATGTATACGTTTAGGGGTCTATACACACACCCACCGCAGTTGTTCCTCAATCCCTGGTGTCTTGCCATGCCCGTTAGATTGGCCCACTGATTAATCGGATGTTTGACAAAATTAGTTTGAACAAAAACTTTTGGTTGCTACAGTGTAAAACTCTCACATACTACAATAATAAAAAATAAATAAACTACAATATAAAACTCTAACATACTGTAATTTTCAATTCAAAAGTTTAAATTCTAACCGCACTTTCTAAGCACCTTTTTAAGTATACCTATGTAGTTATTAGATTTTTTTACTATTACTTACATTGCTTTATTTACACCAATAGTATTATTTTTATGCAGTAAACATTTGATTGAGTTTTAAAATCAATTCAAAATGAGAAATATGTATATCTATATATATATATATATATATATGATTCGTAAAGTTATGAGATATCATCGGAGAAAAATGATATTGGATTTGTTTAATTATTATATACTAATTAATTAGATATGTAAATATGTACAAAATGATTCAGTCGATAACAGTAAAGAAGTATCCGGCGGAGCTGTCTCTGTCGTCGTTGATATGTTTATCGGGCGCGTTGCAAAGCACGGCAGTGGCACTCGTCGTGGAACGTCACACCAGCGCTTGGGCCGTCGGTTGGGACTCCAGGCTCCTTGCTCCTGTTTACACGGTTAGTGGCAACTTCCCACTACTCAATAATATTATTGATCCAAACAAAATAAAAATCAAAAAGAGAGAGAGAAGGTGTGCCCCTGTTGTTTTTTTTTTTTTTTTTTCTGAAAAAAATTGATAACAACACGTTGCTTTTTAAACTTGCAATATTAAAAATCATCCTTTAGTGCCAATCGGAATAGACTTTGAAACTTGTAGTTGTTCTGCGTAGTGATTCTCTTTCTCTTTCTTTTTCATACATACATACATATATATCTATATATATATATTTGGTAAAATCTCTCTTTTTCTTTTTAATTATTTCTTTCCTTTCTTTATTTTCCAATAGTTTTAAAACAAAAGATTGATTGCTCCCTAAAATATTTCAAAACTTTATTAACTTAATATCTTAAGTGCTTAGTTTTAATATTTATATTTTTATATAGATTTAATATGTACTTTGACATTTTCTAAAAGTTGTTTTCGGCTTTTTAGGTTCGAAAGCTGCTTTTGTAAGTGTTTAAATAATCTCTCTGAAGTTTTTTAACTCACCAAAAGGGCTTCCAATTAATGCCACGAAATGTAGTTTCTCAAAACAAAATTTCCAAATAGACTTTGAAAAGGTTTAATATGATATGATAAACTTTATTATAACGTTTTTATTACTTAATGAAAGACTTTAAAATTATTTTGACTTAAGCTTTTAAAAAAATATATTCCTTACTCATCTTTTTTATTGAATAAAAACAAAAGCAAAAACCCTGTCAAACATACCCTAAGCTTGTTTAAAAATGTATATTGGACTCTTGAATAACTAAGGCGCACATTACATGTATATACGAGACTATATGTTGGCGTCTCAATTTTGACAACCATCTTAGAATTTAGGATACTTTGAGATACTTTATTAAATTTAAAATTTGCTAAATTGAAAATATTCACACTATTAATGTGCAAAAAGAAAGGGAGAAAGACGCCAAATACAAAAAGTAAACTAAAATAATTAACGACGCACTTGCAATATACTTTGCCGATATGCATGTCCCAACTTTTTGTATATAATGCAATGGATTACTAATTTTAATATAATTACAACAATAATTGACGTATCACGTGATCATTAAGCATGAAAAAAAATTACCAAATATTAAAAAAAAAAAAAACCTAGATGGTGCTCCACATTACTTGCATACTTAGCTTTATTAATTGCAATGCGTATATTATCACAATGGCGCAACTTCATATAAATGTTGAGGCCGTAGTTTTTTTCTGGTGATTCTGCTTCTTTTTCTTTTTTCCTTTTTTTTTGTGAGAAGTTCCATTTACCCATTGTTATTCGGTGGCACGTACAAGGAAAAAAAGAAGAAGAAAGAAGTATTAAGGGCACAAATAATTAGGCTTTAGTTTATTCCCCCTTTCTTTTTTTCAAGATGTTAATTCTTTAACCTTATATCATAATCCATGGAATACTTCATGTCACTTTTAAGTTCAACTATTATTTATATGCGCGCGCGCACATATATATATATATATATATATATATATATATATTTATTGACGGTGTCAGAAATTTATAATAAGAACACTATGTAAAAAAAGTATTTATTAAATGGAGAGATGGTTTATCTATTTTATTTGTTAATTGAGGAACAATCCGCGCACAAGGCCTTGGCCAAGGGCCCCCGCGCGTGCAGGGCCTTGACCTAGGGGCCCCACACGCGGATGGGGTATGTCTTATCAAGGGCCCCTAAATGCGCAAGGTTGTGGCCGAGGGCCCTTGCGCACGGATCAGGCGTGGCCGGGGCCACCAACACACGGATGGGGCGTGACCGAGGCCCCTGCACACGCAAGGTCATGCTTTTTTCTTGTAAATAAAGGTAAAAGACATATTTCAATTGATGAGCTAAGGTACAGTTATAATTTTTCTTGTAAAATGGACGGAATGAAAATTCATAAGGATCAAAATTTAAAAATTAAGTGGGAGATGCATATATACATACATGCATACACACACCAAAAAAAAAGTAGCAACTCTTAAACAAATTATGTTTATTAATATTCCTGACTTGTTGCATGTATTGGATAATAATGGCCAGGGAATTGTTAGCTCAGGAATCACGTATTACGTACAGGGCCTAGTGATGAAAACTAGAGGCCCAGTATTCGTAACGGCCTTTAACCCTCTCTGCATGGTCATTGTCGCAATCCTTGCAGCTATCATTCTAGCTGAGAAAATCCACCTTGGAAGGTATTTTCCAAGTTCCTCTTCTTTTCATTTTTTTTTTCTGACACCACACATTAATAATTAATTACTCCAACAAATTTTCTTTTCTCTTCGTTTTCTCCTTAAATGATACCAACTCAGTAACTTAATTAAGTCTAATTTTTTATCCCGTAAAAAGATTGAAAAACTTGAGGTTAATTAGTTTAAGTTTAAGCTAAATTTTTTACTCTTACACCACGTAGCCATCATTTTCTTTTCTTTTCTTTTTTTCTTTACCTCTTAAACAATCATGTAATTCTCAAATAAATTTTGCATCTTCTCAAGGGAAAAAAAAATACCTCGTATGTTTTGATGAAACATCATCACATGTGTAACAGTTTAATTAAATTATCACCTTACAGAAGGTAATATTAATAAGTCTCACCTTTTATGTAGCATTTTTGTGCATTGACTTATGCGTGATTATTGCACCATGAAAAAATTAGCATTTTTTTTTTATGACTCTTTACCTTGATACCATACCAAAGAGTTCAAGGTTAGAGGTAACTCAATTAATCATTTATGGTGACATCACAAGCAATTGTAGAATAGGATTACGTGTTATATATATATATATGAATGATATTACGTATTAGTATTCGATATTGAAAAGCTTATGAAGATTACTTTTGGGCCCACTTTCCTGTAAACTTTAATTTCTTTGTTATTAATGGTTTCATTCTCAATCCAAATTTGCATTTGATTTTCAACAAAAAAAAGAAAGGAGTAAGCTATAACGTAAACATCTTGTTCTCAAAAAATAAAATAAAATAAAATTGCACGTAGCATCAATTTAGTAAATGAGGAATAGATAATTCCCTAACTTCGAAGCCTTTATTCTAACTAAAAAAATAACTTTAGCCCAAAAAAAAGTTAAGAAAGAAAAATGAAAAATAAAAAGATAATTATCTTCGTGGATAATGAACAAAAGAAAAAAAATAAAGGATAAACAGTCCCCACTTGACAAACCTTTTTAGTTGGAAATGATAGTGAAGGATATACCTTACCTACTTGTTTGTGTATTCAATTATAGTATATTTCAGATATGGCGGATTTTTTCCTTCAATTTTCGAAAAACCAACTTTTGAAAAGGCTATCCAATGCCTATGCATAGAGATATTTTTCGTAAATATTAATGATTCAGCTTTTGGGAGGATCTAGGCTATTTATTTTTTATTTTTGCATTAATATGGTGTCTTATTTTTGCTTATGATACTTAATCAATTATTATGTAGTATTATTGGAGGGATTATCATCGCAATAGGGCTTTATGCTGTTGTGTGGGGCAAAAACAAGGATTATTCAAACTCACAACTATCATCATCATTATCATCATCGTCGTCATCGCCACCATTGTCAAGAGCATTAAAGGCGGAAGCACCTGAACAGAAGCTACCACTTGGTGAAACCAATATTATTAGTGGATCTAAAGTCGTCATTGCCATAGACAAAAGCGACCAGCAATATTCTGGAAAGCAGCATATCTTCCCATAATAGTGCTCACATTACACTAGTGCCTACTACTCATTGTTTAATATTCCCTCTTCCCCCCGCCCCCCCGGCAAAACTTTTAATCTCATTTTGTATCAAAACTGATATATTGCTGCAAAATACCCTTCTTAAAAACTCTTGTTTGATGGCAATAAATATATAGTTGGTTTCCATAAGGGATAAGTGAATTGGTGTACTCTGAATTTCTATTGTTTAGTAATTTGGGCTATGAACTTTTAATTTTGACAAATATGAACCTAAATTTTAAAATTTTTTGTCATTTTGATTCAATAGCTAACAAATATCAGCTGCAGGGTGGAAACTTCTTAAGATTTTCACACAAAGAAATCATTGACTTTATTTTTTAGTTGGCAAGTTGGACCATGAACTTTTTAAAGTCTTTGTATTATGGATCTTAATATTATTGTCCATTATAATTGACATTCATTATTGCTTGGATTGCGTTACTAAGGATTGTAAAATTTAGGTTTTAAAAACTAAATTAAAAGTTTAGAAGGCAACATGCAAATGATGAAATTTAAGAGGTCAAGTTATCCAAGTAATGTAAATCATGGCATAAGAAAAATTTTCTGCGCTTGTCTCTTGAACTTATAGTGAATATTGACAAGTTGATTTATGAATTTCTAATTTTGAAAAATCCTCTCTGGATTTAATAATAAAATTGTAGAATGCATATGTGTTCAAATCTATAGGAGATATGTTAAATTTTTTTTTTTAAAAAAAAAAAGGCGCCCTAATACACATGACATGATATGTTGCATCGTCATCTAAAATTTTAATCGTTGCTTCAAATGAGATGGTACTAATAACTATTTTATTACAAACTTTATCAATTTGAGAGCACTCTGTAATACTTTAACAAGTCGAGGGATGATTTTTTCATAATTCAAAATTTAGAAAAAGTTTTGCAAATAGCGAAAAGTTCAAGGAAAGTGCCAAATACCCTAAGAAAAATGCTATTGCATTAATTTTGTCAGTCAAATCTTGCATTCTAACCGGTAGTGACAATAGTATACATACACACTAAGCGACCCATGTGACAAATTATTTGGTCCCACTTATAAAATAACTAGCTTTGTGTGTGTGTGTGTGTGTATAAGTAACTGTATATATTTACTAATTGAAGTTGGTGTATAGAATCTATAAATAGCGAAAGAAAGAGACAATATGGCAAACAGGTTTAATTTGTACTAAATCTTATGAGCTACAATATTTATATATATATATATATAAGATCTGTATTGTTCGAAGTCTCCAGTTAGGAAGGGAGTTAAAATTAAAAGAAAAGACATGAATTATGAGTTTAATATATGGGTATTACTGTTATATGTAACTCCATTTAATAGTGATATCGCCTTATTTATTACTTTGATGATGTACTAGTGTCTTTCCAAACTATCTATTGTGGTCAAAAGATCAATTATAGCGAGCCACACTAATTATTGTTGTGCATCTACGTGTCTGTTGTAACGCAAACAAATTGCAAAGTTCCTTAATATAGCCATAGTAATGAAGTGGTTGATGTCATCCAATATTTGGCATTTTATGTAGTTCAGCAAAGTGATCATCACCTCTTAATTTGCGGCATAAGATTAGATATTTGCATTATGACTAAGTGGTGAGGAGATAAATTAAATTGTGGACATGAATAAAAGTTACAAAGGATATGTCCACATTAGTTGTTTCGGATTGTTAGCTAGCAGCTTTTTAACTTTCTATAAATGTGTTCTAATTGCTCAAGGAACTAAATAAATGTCATCGTTATAATTTACTTTTTCTTTCTTTCTTTATATATATATATATATATATATATATATATAAAGATGTCATCTCTTTAAGTTGATTATGAACCATCAATGTCACCAAAGCAAGAATTAGATCAATTCCCTTCTTTTTCTTCTTTTTTTTTTTTTTTTTGACAAACTAACAAGATAACAAGAATGTCTAAGAATTCGTTCGCTTGGTTGTCATTTGTTGTCATTATTCAATTTATTATTTTATGCATACATTTTATGGGCAATTTCTTCCCAATTGAAGTAGAATCCTATTGTGCCCCAACACGGCACTAATTTTGCGTACTTTAAAAAAGTGCGTGATTATATTTTGGTATGTCTTTTAAGGTTTTTTTTTATGTTTGATTTGATTAATTAGTAGGGATTTTTTGTTGTTTCATTATATTTTGGTATATATATGTCATAGGTTTGTTTTTCTCTTGCACATTGACTATAAATTGTCAATTGCGTTTATTTTTTTTAAGGTTATTTGATTGTGAAAGGCAGTTAAAAATTTCATCCATTTATTCATCAAGCGAAAACTACAAACCATGGCTTTCGAATTGCTAGAAGACTCAATGTGGAAGCAATCAAATAATCAAGCCAATTATCTCTCCAAAAATTAGATTTAAATGCTCACTAATAAGTCATAAAACTTATTCTAAAAGTGATAATTAATTATCTTTAATGATAGACAAAATAGAAGAAAAATAATTTGCTTGTGAAAGTTAAAAACAAAAGACTCCACCTCCATAAATTATTATATTAAATTTTGTAGAAAAATATTATCTACTTGATCCCCCCTCATCTTTGGGAACAGAGTTGCTCCAAGAAATCGAAGAAAGTTTTTTTCGAGTCGGCACTTCTCCTCCATAAAAAGTTTTGGATAGTTCTCTCGTTATTAGGTTTGTTGTTTAGATTTGTGGGGGTTTTCTTATTTTGTAAATTCTTTTTTGTCTTTTTTATGATGATTGTGCTAATAAGGTTGAGGTTATTCTTAATTAGTTAGGGTTTAGGTAATATTTATGGAAATTGAAGAATATATATGTGTGTGTAATATGTTTTAATAAAGTTTGGTAAATTTCTTATCTGTGAATAATTAATGAATTTATAATGTTTGTTTATTAGCACATAGCAAACAATTTAAAAATTACCCTTTAACTAGAATATAACTGAAAATCTTAGTGTCACATTTTAATTCTGTGAAAGCTGATCAACATAACGATTAAAGTGATAAACTGAATCGATGATGTATGGTGATGAAATGGTAGCAAAGTTATCACTTAAGGGTTAAGTGACAACTTTTAAGGTCCTTTCATGCCAAGAACCTTTTTTTTTTCTTTTTAATTATTTTTTAAGATCACCAAATTGATCAGGCAGTGGTACTACAATTTTAAAATAAAACTTGTCTTCAACATAACATGAATACCATAGTTGAATAACTTTTTTCGAAATAACACAATATTATTGTATTTGTTTTTACTAGACGGCTAGTGTCCAACTTTAAGTACAGACGAACAGCACATGGATTTTTTCATTATTATTAGTATTTTTATTTTAATGAGAGTCATTGTAGAAAATTTGCAACAGCAACTTTCCAATCTTTCAATATATCTTCGTTCTGACAAAAATGTCCTTCTGCTCTAGCTTTACGCATTTCAAATCTTCAACAAAAATATAAAATGCTCGTTTCTTAAGCTCTCTAATTCCGACGGCATTTTGGGTTATAACAGAATTAGAGATTTCATATTAAAGTTCTCATCGAGAGACATTCTAGAGTAGTAGAACATGATTTCATTGACGAGAAACGTCAATTGTTAGAGGGATGTTAGAGCTTTTTATCATATTAAAGTTCTGATATGCGTTATTAATTCTGTTATAACCCAAACGCATATCAGAACTATTTTAGACATGATTAAAAAAATCTCAAAATTGATTGAAAAAATTAACGGTTCAAAATAAACCTCTATTCGGCAAACATTTTTTCATAGGAGAATTAATGGAATACTATTTGTACTAACAACCTTCTATATATATATATATATAATATCTATAGGGTATTTTTATCCCCACTATATAGAAAATAATAGATTCTATCTTAGTAAGCAATGAGACTTATTAGAGTGGAGCTAACTGCTTTATAAGTAGGGAGGATAAAATATCATTTATGAGTAATTGGGGATAAATTCTCATAAAATAAAAAATATTGGACCCTTTTTGGATGGGTATTCTCTCTGGTATTTTTTTGTCTTTCAACTGTTATATCTTATTAAAAAAACTTTTTTTTCTTTTACATATTTAATGGCTAAAAACAAATACCAATCTATATGTTACTTCAATGGTACCTACCTTAAAAATCTCCAAAAGTCTTTTGCTATTGTACCATATTGCGATAGTGATCGACAAGCAAAGGGCACGTGAGTGAACCAAATCAACTCTAGCAAATGAGAGGTATTAATTGAGAAAGTATAGAAGCTGGAAGGTAGAAATTCCCTATATTGAGTTAATTAGAGAACTAAAGGTGAAGAAAAAAGGACCGCACAAAACATAAAATTGAAGCAAAATGTAATGAGCTTCTGAGCCGTAGGCCTTTTTAATTATTTTTGCCGCCTAGAATTATAATAGGACGTGCCATCTAAATTTGTGTGTCAGTTATTATTAAAAAGAAAAATCTTACCATCAAAATACTGAGACTTGACCTAATATATAATATATTTTTTAGACTGACACTCATGGTTTTTACTAGCAATATCATAACTTTATAGGGTTAAAAAGATTGCCTTGTTAAAAAAAAATATACAAGAGCTATGGTCCTTTATGTTTATCTTGTCTAATGGATCATGTTCCAAATATAATAATGCCTTACTAAACTGATTAAATTAGTTATACGGCCGTGGCTAACGATATGCATCTAGAGATATAGTTAAGCCATAAATACTATATTATGCTAATCAAAATTATGCATGTAAATGGCACGTGTGATTCGAGCTGAGCCACTCCACATATACGTATAATATAACTATATTATATATATATATCATAAGCAATCAGCCATCATAAATTATAAGATGAAGTTAAGTTTCTGAAAAGTTGCCAAAATTAAATAAAGAGCCTTAACTTGGAGTTATGCCTTATCTCTTATAAAAGTTACCAATCGATCATGCATATTCATGAGTAGCTTAAACAAAACAAAAGGTGTGCAATGCAAATTAGAAAAGGCTAGAGAACGATGCTCTAGCAAGCTATTTGTGCCCTTCTTGTTCTTGGGCGTGAAAGTAAAATGTCAACCCTTGATGTGACATAGCTCAAAATACCATTCCCATGTGTATTACCTGGCTCAAACTCTGTCCCTTCCTAGTTATGCCAAAGAATACGAATAATATCCTTATGTCAGAGAAATATAGTAATTTGATCATGCATTCATGATGATGGTTTTCACAGTATATATTTAGAGTACTATTGATTTTGGAAGTCCATGTAAATGATTTGATATGGTATATATACATATATATATATATATATGTTTGTCTCAAGAATTAAAAGGTTCTTGTTAATTTTCACTTTTTGTGACCATAAACTAGACATATGAGGTCATATTTTTATCTATGTAATATTCTCATGTCATAACAAAATAAAAATCAGTTCGTTATGGAAGGAATAATGGAATTCAGCATTATTCTTTTGAGCTATTTCCAACACCAATTTAATATTCTGTTGCAGCCGATTTTTAGGCGCATCTGCATATTATATATAGATTTGATATTGGATGATTTGAGCGTGTGAGATAATATTATTAATGCCCTTTATTTCTCTTTGTACGTGTGTGTGTATATATATATATATGTATTCCAAGGATATATTTGAGGGTCTGGTAATTAAATAGTCATATTAAAAGTAAAGTTGAAAACAAAACAGTTTAGGGAAAAAAAAAAAAAAAAAGGAAAAATGAGAACCTTACGTTGTGTTTATTAGTTGCCAAGTATTTAATGAAATTTTCACGTGTCACTATTTTTATTTTTCTGCTAGCTGAATAATTTTTGAGCCACACAGTTTTTTGAATTATTCAGTGCCAAAAAAATATTTTGTGTTTCTATGCTTTTTACCTACTTGTCTTGTTTCTTATGTGTCTTTCTTGTGTACCGCATTTCATGGTGGGATTCCACCAACCTTATTTTTTGTTGGAATCCAAACACGAAAGCACCAACTTTAATTCCTTTGGACGTTGTCCCCCAATGTGTTTTTAAATACTCCTTAATAAATCATGTGTATTAGACTTAATTAATATGCAGCAGATTTTTTTTTTCCGCTACGTGCATTACTGCATCATTTATAGCTCTAATTAACTCAAGGGAGTCTTATATATTCTTTAAACAAAAATATAAACAATTATTTGTCTGCAAATTTATAATTGTAGAACTACTAAAAATAAGCTATTATTTTTTTAATTTGAAAAAAAAAAGGCCATAATACATGCCAAATTTATTTGCTATTAGAAGCGACAATTTCATTTATATCACGTACATATATGATACATCTATTGGTGTCAATTTTATATGGTTACGTGTGGAACAAGAAAAGGAAAAAAAAAAACTATTACCTGAGTAAGTACTAACTTTATGCTTATCGATTTCACCCATTTTGTTTTTACACATCGGAGAAAAGTGGCAAATTGACAAGGTAATCAAGAATGATAGGCTTATGATTAATTAGAGATATGGTAGATATAAATCATAATTACCATGTTATCTTTCCAAAGCTGAAGTACTATTAGTAATTCCTGTGTAAACGCACTACTACAGTAAAAAAATAAACAAATTACTAGCGCACTAATTAAGCTTTACTAGATAGAAAGAGATACAAATAGTATAATTATTTGAAGTAAATCATACGTAATTTCCAATCTAACAAACCTTTATTTATTTATTTTTATTTTTTTTTAAGTGGTGTCTACTCTTCATAGCACCCACTCTTTAGAAACACCACATAAGCTGTGCATTATATGTCATCATAAAGCACTAAACCTAATTCCCATTTGATGGTCAATGAATCAAATTCCCACTTCCCATAAAACAATGAATAATTAAAGAGAAAAAAAAAAGAAAAAAAAAAGATTGCATTATTTTCAAAGAGATCCAAATAAACTCTTCTCTCTTTTTCATGTTTTTATGATTCTTACACACTACTATTATTGAGGATTCTAGTTGCTTTAGCATACCACGGAATTTTGTTTTCGCTAATGGATAAGAGAATCCTAGAGAGAGAGAGAGAGAGAGAGAGTGCCTGGACGTGCTCTACGTACTATCAATGGGCCTGCCTGCCTTTATTTTTATTATTTTTTTATTTTTTTCTCTATTATTGCGTTTTTTGTTTCTTTTTCCCTTTTGTGCCTATAAGAAGAGGCATTCCTCGTTTTGTGTTGGCAGCCAAAGAGAAAGCATTAATATAGCAATATATTAGAGAGAGTAGTAGTAGCAGTGTTAGTGTGTGAGAGAAGGGTCATAGCCCTAGAGAGAAAATATAATTAGTTTTCATAGAAGAAATGGAGGTTAGTGAGGCTCTCTTGAAGATGAAACCATACTTGGCTATTGTGTCTCTGCAATTCGGGTACGCAGGGATGTACATCATCAGTATGGTCTCCTTCAAACATGGCATGAGTCACTTCGTCTTGTCTGTATACCGGCACGTTGTTGCCTTCCTCCTCATGGCTCCCTTTGCCATTGTTCTCGAAAGGTACACAGTATTAATATCTGTCCCTTAACGTGTAGACTAATACATCTCAACTAAGTTGGTACCTATCTTGTTTATTATATACAAAATTCTTCATTCACACGTGTTTACGTATATTCATATATGTTTCACACAATATATTTTCGTTTTTAGTGCTGTCAGATTTTGTTAACAAAAAATAAAACCGCATGCGTATATGTTTGCCGTCATAAATGTGTGGGTTTCCAATTAAGTTGCCAGGAAAAAGTAAAATATATACAAATAGAAAAAAAAAATCAATGATATATTATCATTCTACTATATCGATCAAAATATATAGATATATAAGTTTTTGAACCGTTATTTCTTGTTATTAAAATTGTATAGATATTGATACGTTCTTTTCAACCTTTTCGTACGCAGGAAAATACGGCCAAAGATGACTCTCCCCATCTTCCTGAGAATAGTGGTGCTTGGTTTCTTGGAGTAATGCCCTATAACTCGCTGAGCTTAATTAATTAATAGCTATGTCAATTAGCATGTGTGTGAATTCTAATACACAAAAACACAGATACATACATATATATATATATATATATATATACAGAGCTCATTCTGCATGCACACACAGGCTAAAACCTTAAATATTATGATCTCTAAGTTGCTGCAATACGTATATTCTTTACACTTTAAATGACTGATATTTCATGCACATAGAATTATATAGAACTTTGTGTTTGTACTACTTTTGTTGTGTAAAATTCTCTTTAATATTCCACTAGTAAACCATCATTAGTTGAGATTGTAAACTATTTAAGTACAACTTGAAAAGGTATTTTGGCTTTTATAATATTGGATTTGCTTTTTATTTTGTTGGAAAAGAAAATAAAGGTATTGACATGTCTTTATGGATAGTGGGGGTTATATCCTAATGGAAATGACGTCGATAATCACCTGTTGTCTTGTTCCATCCTGGGCCCACTCCTTGCATTTATAAATGTGTATGCATGTATATATGGAGTTCTATAGAAAGAGGAGTTTGTATGTAATTATTTGTTTGAGCAATCCTGTGTCTACACTTTTTTTTTTTTTTTTGTTCTTTTGTATTACACACAAACAAAACTATAGCTTGACGTAAAAAAAAATAAAGAAAAAATCACTATTAAAGTAAACACCCTATACCGAAAATTTATATACAAAAATAACAAATATTTGGTTGTTAAATACTACTTGAATTAATGCTTAATTAAGTAATTAAATATTGTAGCTATGTTCATGTTGTTTTCTATAATGCCACATACGTACTAGGTATCGTATATTAAGATTTAATTCTTAAATTTAACACTAAAAAGGAAAAAAAAAAAAAGAATAGTCAAAAGTAATGTTTATTTACCAAAATTATTGAAAATCTGCAGGCCAGTGCTTGATCAAAACTTGTACAACTTGGGTATGAAGTACACCTCGGCAACATTCGGTGCCGCCATTGTTAACGTCCTACCTGCTATTACCTTCACCATGGCTCTTATTTTTAGGTATATATTTTTTTCCTTTTTTTAATTTAATTATTACTAGAAGGTCAAAGTTGATGTTCTTCAAATGATAGAACTATAAATCATGCGAGGCATGTACATAGAATTAGGAGCCAATAATATTAATTAAGCTACATGAGGTAGCCTTTCAGCCACCCAAAAAAAAAAAAAAAGCTACATGAGCTAACCACTCGTAAGTTATGGAATTCTTATGATGGATAATGTCATTTCATAGTTATTTTGAAGACATACAGACCGCAAAAAATAAAATTTCTCAAAAACAGAGACTGCCGACAATATGTGGTGCATGTTTTACTTTTGGCGTAATATTTTTGGTGGCGATTCTATTTGGTCAAACAATAACAATTTCTTTTCTAAAAACAAAAGATAAAAAAATAAAACAAACAAGGCAAACCAAAATGCATTCACATTCTTTTAGTGGAATGAGAGGGATATTCCAACTCTAGAATTTAATCTTAAAAGTAAAAAGGATAGTTTAACCGCTAAGCTAATCCTCTAACCTTAATAATATACTTACAACAAGACATTAAAATACCGTAATTTTTCTTTTAATTCTTTTTTGTCCTTGAATTGTCATATACTCATAATGTTTTTGTTAAAAAAATGCTACAATAATCAGGTTGGAGACGGTGAATGTAAGAAAGATACACAGCCTTGCAAAGGTGATAGGTACGGTAATCACAGTGTCGGCAGCAATGGTGATGACCCTTTACAAAGGTCCAATCCTCGACATATTCCACAATCACGGCCATTCCAAGGAAACCACCACCGCGGAGTCCTCCGGGCACCATTGGGTCACCGGCACTCTTATGCTTATCGGCAGCTGTGCCAGCTGGTCTGGTTTCTTCATTGTTCAAGTAAGCAGTACACATAATTTGTACATACCATTAATTTGATCTCGATATGCATAGATTAAATGTAATATTCTTTATAATATAATGATATCATGATACAATTTTTTATTTATAGAATTTCATTAGATATATGCCAAACAAAAGCTAAAGAGTATTTTTATTCTCAATGTTGAGGATCGAATCATACTGTGGATCTAATTCTTTTCTTTTTTTTTTCTTTTCTTTTTTTTTTTTTTTGGAATAATGATGTGGCTCGATGAAATCAGTCATTTACATTGAAGAAATACCCAGCAGAGCTGTCTCTCACGGCTTGGATATGCTTGATGGGAGTGTTGGAAGGTGGGGTTGCAACGCTTATTTTTGAACGTGACATGCATGTGTGGGTTCTAGGCTGGGACTCCAGGCTCCTCGCTGCTGTCTACTCTGTGAGTTCCACAATAGCAATTCTTATCTAATGCTATTTTAAACCCTCTTCCTTAATATCGTTTATTTTTATTATTTGAGTTAACTGAGATAAATCCGCCGCCCAATTTAAATTTTTAAAAAAATGCATACTTGGAGTGAGAGAATTTGAACTCGAGACTATAATTTAAAGCAAATGAAACTTGTCTCTAGACCAAATTTGCAACCAGTCAACGAGACTTGACTAGTTAAACTAACAAGCACTATTGTCTTTTCTAAACCCTGGTGAAATCATCCTACAAAAAAATAAATAAATAAATAAATAACAAAAAACAATTATAGGGCACCTTTCATTTATTTATTTTTTGTTGTATCTTGTTTCATAGTCTTTGGCACGAAAATTTATAATGTTGTAAAAATAGGGGGTGGTTTGCTCTGGGATTGCCTATTATGTGCAAGGAATGGTAAGCAGGGAACGTGGCCCAGTCTTTGTGACATCTTTCAGTCCTCTTTGCATGATCATCACCTTTGCTCTTGGTGCCATCGTTTTAGCTGAGCAAGTCCACCTTGGAAGGTAACATTATGCATATATATTATAACTTAACAAATTTTCTTAAATCAAATCCAACTAAATTAATTTGCCTCTATAATATATTTGCTTCATCCTCATTGATTTTCTTGTTGTAAATGATTTTTGCTCAGCATTATTGGAGCCATTTTCATAGTCTTTGGACTTTACACCGTCGTTTGGGGCAAAAGCAAAGACCCACTAGCCTCAACAGCGCCTTTGAAAGACGACAAAACTCAAGAATTGCCAATCACAAACACTACCAATAAACCAATCGCCATAGTTACTACCATTAACAACAAAGAAACTTCAGAGATGTCCAAGATTTCTACATCTTAGGGTTCTTAATCAAAGAAGAGATCAATCTCCAAAAAGAAATTATCAAAAATTCGGGGGTGAAGCTAGAAAGCTCTTGTATTAGATAAAAAGGTTTCACAAGATTATGAACATCTCCTAGAGGGGGTCATCATAATCTAAAAAAAATGTGAAACTTTGTTTTAAACTTTTTTTTTTTTTTTTGGAGTAACTTGATGAGAGCAAGCATGTTAATGATCATGATCTTAGCCACTTATGCTTTGATTTAAATATATCCTTTATTTTTGCCCATATTCTCTTTTATCTCATTTCCTCTTTTAGTTTGTTTTGTTTTTCTTTTGCATTATATATTCGAAGGATTTGTGCTAGCTAGTGAACCTATAGAGATAACCTATATAAATATAAAGCAACCAAAGATTTGAGGGATAAAAAAAAAAAAGGAATCGAATAAGTGAATTTTTATTTGGCATCATATATTAGTTGTCACTGTACTCTCAAACAACACCTGAAGAGGATTCTCTTGTGTCATCATACATTATGATGGCGTGAAGAATTTGATTTGCTCATGATCTATGTAGAGACATTCATTAGAAAGCTTGGTCTTGCTGGAAAGTATGCCTTAGAATTCTAGAATCTAATACTTGCTAACTTGGATTTTTGCCTGAGAATGAGAATTATAGTACACACACACACACATATATATATATAAGTGATGTTTTTTAAATAAATATACAATTGATATTAAATTACTTAGGAGAGCTGGAGTACTTTTTAGCAAGTGCGAGCTTAATAATTAGTGCAAAATTTACTGGTAAAATATAAGCTCTTTAAGCAAGAATTGAGCTTGGACCCCACTTAAAATCTTTCGCTAACTCGTCTCCTTTTTTTAATTAAGGAAAAAGAAAGATGCTCAAATATATATGCCTAAGACAAGTTCCTTTGTGTACAAAAGGGCTACTTGGAATATTCTGGTGTTGAAATTCCCTCAGCCAAATTCTTTAAAATATTAGAGGAAAAAGACTATCATTACGCATGCGCTAAGAAATGACTCGGAAAATATCTTAAAACGCAACTTAGCGTCCTATCACGTATGCAGAACAAAATATGAGTATAATATTAGAATCTGGGGGAATTCTTTGCCCATGTGTAACGCAGTATATATGCTACTTCCAAGCAAATAATGATGATGGAAGGCCATAAATGTAAATTTCATCCTTTTTCAGTCATCTTTCTTTTGAAGTCTCTTATCTGAATTATTTGCAGCTTATCTTCTAATAACTTATATGCATAATTTGGTAAGTTTTTACGACTTATTTGAAGAGTCCAACGCCTAGGACTCGTGTGCGTGTGTGCTTCTTTTTTGTTTTTTTTGTTTGTTTTTATTTTTTTTTTTTGTTAAAAAATTCTTATACATCTACACATATACATGTCAAATGTGCTTATAAGTCAAGATATAAAGCGAGAAAGTAAAGGCAAAAATCTTATAGTATTTGAAGGTATAAATTTTCATGCCACTCCCACTAAAGGTACAATCCTCTGTAATTTCCTACTTTCATTTGCATAGAAATAATCTTTTCTAATTTTGGTAGAAAAAGTACTGACCAAAATAGGCTACCAAATGCATTTCTTAACTTGTTAAATTAAATGTAACAGAAACAAACACGCGCATAGTAAAAAACACTACTACCCTGCAGCGAGATATAACTATTAAGACCTATATTGATCGAGATGGACGGCCAAACGAAAATTCCAAGTCATTGTTCCTACGCCCAAAAGAAAATTTAGAAAATGAAAAAAAAATTATACAAAAAGGAAATCGAAACTCATAGTACAACACTGCGATTAATTAGCGACGCTCCTAACCAGTGATCTTTGGAGTCTGTTAATACATTCAATCACTGTTCTCATCATCATCGTCGTTGTCGTCGTCGTCTGCCACAAAATAGAAAATATCTCACCAGAAAGAAACATAGTAGCCAGAAAAGTTACACTTCACCAAGTACAGCTACCCTCCTTAGCAAAAATAAATAAATAAAGTACAGCTACCAAAGAAGAGATAATGCAGAATCAAATGGATTTTGGTAAAATATAGAATGTGATGGAGAGAAGTGAATAATTTTTCCTTCTATTCGGCACTATTGTTTTTGGATAATCAACTAGTATATAACGTATATTGCAAATATAATGTCTTAAATAAGTAATAAACAGGGCGCACCGAGCACATTCTGTCTATGGCAAAAAGAAAAAACAAAAAAAAAAAAGAAAAAACTTGCAGAGAGAAGAATTGAAGACATGAAGAAGGGTAAAAACACACCTTTTTCTATCATTGAGGAAATGTAAAACTTTCCCAAGAAAGATTTTTACTTCTTGGAAAAAAAACAAATGCAGTCATTATGGGGCTCCAAAAGTAATACATAAAATTGGTTTAACATGAATTCTACGATACTGGGCAAGAACATCCCATTATCTTTAGGAATCAAGAAAACGAGATATGGACCAACCCCAACGAAAAGAAGTCAATACATAAATACCCATCCTTATTGTAGCTAAAACAGAAATAAATGAAGACTGAAAATAAATTGATAAATAAATACCTGCATTAGACTCTTCACTCTGGCTGTCATCACCATTACTATTATCGTCATCCTCCTCCTCCTCCTCCTCCTCCTCCTCCTCCTCCTTGTTGTCATCCTCATCATCAGTACTTTCACCATCCTTCTCAACTGGCACTTTGGGCTTTGGAGGAGCTACAAAACTTGTTGTTGACCTTCTACGTGTACTAGATACAATATTGCTCGTGTCAATGCCCTCAAGTTCCTTTGCTCTCTCTTTTTTCTTCCTGACTTCCTTGATTTCTGATCATATAAGAAATGAAAAGACATCAAATCTTACACACACCCATTATGTGCGACATTAAGAACTTGGAGCATAATGTATGACAGTATTATTTCTCCCTAAAGTAATTTCAGATGGAATTTCAAGCAAAAGAACAGTAAACCATATCACCAGCCATATTACCTTAGACCACCATAACAGAGGAATGTAGTTTTGATAGAATTTAGAAATGACATAGAATCTTTCTTATTACTTCCCATATCTCTTAGAAAAGCAAAGATTGAAAATCTCAGGTATGTTATTAGTTTGCTCCTCCCCATCCTTTGATAAGAGACAAAAACTTACAGAAAAACAAATTACAGAAAGGCCGACACTGGACAAGAAGTCCTCAAAGAAGCAAATGGATATCATTGTTAAGGTCGGTCACAGTTTTACTGGAGTAAAATGATGTGTGTTCATCTTATCACCCAAAAAGAATAAATATATATATATATATAGGCACATCACATGCATGTCCTGGTTCGTTAACACACACACACACACGTAGGAGAGCCATCTTAAAATAATATCCATAAAAGCATCAATGTTGACGTTTACTATAGATAAAGTTGACCATAATATATGAATATTTTATTTAAGACATACATTTCCTTGTGGAAGTTTGGAAATTGCGAAATCAATCAGAATCTAAACCCATCACCTACACTAGTACAGCTTTTGTTACTGTGTTTGAGAATGTCGTACCAGCTTATTAGTTCCAGCTGCTACAATATAAAACTCTCGCATGCTACAATGTAAAGAAAAAGTATGCTACTGTGTAAAGTTCTCACATATTATAGTATTTTGGTTCTAACTTATTAATTCTCACATATTACAATATTTTGAATAACATTACTGGAATAACAATAACTGGAATCAAATAGTACTTATCAAAAACTTAATTTACCTCAGAAAACCTAGAGAATACTTGAACCTTAAAACAAAAAGCTCGCACTTCATTGAAAGAATGTTGTTGCATTCCTAAAAATTTTCCCAAACTTGAATTCAAAGAGATGAGACAAGTAAAATATGAATTGAAAAATTAATGGTGTTATTAAAACTATTTGTGACGAAACTGTACCTCATTACTACAGTATTTTTCCCTTTTTTTTTCACTAACCTACTTTCTTATGTTCTTTTGTTGCATTCCAAATTTCCAATCTACTTGTAACTTTTTCTCCATTTTACTTTAATCCATGTGCACAACCTGCTTTTTTTGCTTCGTACTTCAATACCCCCAGACTAATATTGGTATTCGGATACTTACCGTGCCATCAATGCTTCACCAGCATTTTTTTCGTATATATACAGAAGGATTTGTGAGAGAAAGTGAGAATGTCAAAACAGGTACAAATAAGTATATTTGGACAGATAACGATTATGCAACAGTTTATGGATCTTTGGCCATGCATAGAGTAACTTTCAATTCTAACCTTTTTCTGTGGGCTTTGCAGATAATCCTTCTTTAGATAGGATCTCCTCTAACTCCTTTATAAGATGTGATTCCCGTTTGTTTTCAGGAGCCTGCTTGACTTTCTTGTAAACTGAGGGAGGAACACTGTACAAAAAATGATAATTAACTCTAAGGCAACACTTGGTGAAAGTGACAGCTCAGAAACAGTAAGTCAAAGAAATATTACCTCATCCCACATGCTTTGATAACCGTTTTCAAATGTTCCACACGTTTTCCATATGCAGGAGTTGAAACCGCTTTCCTCTGCATTTTGAATGGATTTACGATAAGCAGAACTATATTATTGATGAAATCTTATTATAAGTCACAATAAAAGGAAGTAACCTTCGTGGATTTTTCAGCAGAAGATTGCGAATCACCATCTTCAGATACATTTCCATTGTCGTCTGCATCACTACTTTTCTCTGTCAATGTTTCTGCAGCCTTGACTCTCTTCTTGCCAGAAATGTTGGTATCCTTTGTAGGTTGTTTCCTTTTTTTAGGCTCATTATTGCCCTTTCCCTTACTCACAAATTTCTTTTTAAGCTTGACTTCGTCTTCGTCTTCATCTTCATCCTCATCACTCTTTCTCTGTGTAGAATCAGAACTCTCTACATTTCTGACCTTTTTTGCTACTTTTTTTTGAGAACTTTTCTTGGCACTTGTAGCTGGTTGAGAAACTTCAGCAGAATTTAGTACCTGACAGATAATAAACAAAAACTTATCTTATGCATGGTACATCTAGAATTTACAAATAATAACAAATTCTACTCACCTCATCTACTTGGTCATTTATGAACTTTTTATAGGGATCAAGAGAATACATTTCAAGTTCAAGATCTTTTTCCAAAAGCCGGCGAAGTCCAGCAAGAGTAAGTTGCCTAAAAAAAAGATTTAGACGATGAAGGCTCATTCTATATTACCAATCCAAACCCCAAAGAAGAATAAATAAATAAATCAACTTTATCACTGTATACCACTCAGAAAGTAAAATAGTGCAATAGAAGGAAAGAAACAAAACAAAGAAATGAAAGTAACGTACTCAGACTTATCTTTAAGGTACGTAGCTCTTTTCCTGAGGGCTACTCTTATTGTTCCCTTATTCAGCGCTTTTTTCTCATTGACTCCTTTGGACTCCTCAGTCCCAAGTTTGGTTGTTTTTTGCCCTGTCAAAAGGCCCAATACAGGAGAGTTCTGCTGATGACCTCCGGGTGATTCTGCTTGCTCTTCTCTTGCTTCACCCTTTCCGCCAGTCTCCACATTATCTCTTTTTTCCTCACTCTCCTCATAATTCTTTGAGTCATTGCCATCGTTGGCACATTCTAACAACTATGATGATAATAAAACAAAAACAATTAACCAAATCACAAGTATTAACGAAAAATGAGAACATTTTCAGACACCTTCAGCAGAGAATTAATTGTAACACTTGAGCATTTCAAAAATTTTTAGAAAGACATATTTCAGACTCCAACTGCAATGTAAAGATTTCCTTACGATAAGAAACTTATATGTCAGAACAATGTGTCCATCACTAGCTTACCCCCCACCCCCTCAAAAAAGATGTCTGTAAATAATTAAGGCCAATTAATGAAAAGCAAGTTAATTCAATCTCAACATTGAAAAGGCAAGATGAGGCATGCCTGAACAAGAGGCTATCTATCTTAGCCTTGAGGCTTCAAGATTACAAGAAAGAGGCATTCTTCTGTATACTTGAGGTTTAAGCCTCACCGAGAAGTGGCTATCATCTGAATAAAATAAAACCTGACCAACTATTTGGAATTTTAAAACAAAACCCAAGTTGTTTGGGTCTTAGAAAACCAGAATTCAAAACTCGTACATTATTGGGCCTCAAAAAAAATCCAGAATTTCGTTTGCAACAAAAGAACCACATAAGAGATAATTTTAAACAAGTATTGACGCTGATATTTGCCTAAGCACCCGTTCTCTTCTCTGAAACTTCACAACTTTCTTGAGCAATCCAGAAAATTATGAGAGTACAATATACATATAGAGAAGAGTCCAAGAGCTCTTTCACATAGAGATCTGTACAGAATGTCAAAGCAGGGAAGTGCTAAGACCTTATGTCACACAGATCTGGAAGGAGCCATTAAGCACTGCCAACAAGAAGAAGAAGCTGCGATCCATCTGAAGTGCTTTACTAATGTAATGCCTAAAAGTAATTTTTTCGGATGCCAGAAACAGTTGAAGAAATAATTTTGTCACTTTGTCCCCAAGCGTCAGAAACTCCTATGGGCAAGCGTTCCAAACTACCCTCTTATAATGTCTAGCAATGCAATTCCAAAACCATATTTCACTTCACAACAGGCATTACACATGCATATGCACTCAACTAAAATTGATTTTTTTGCTATCTGATATCCTAAAGATCTTTTTCAAGCTGAATAATGAGTAAGTGAAATAAGTCACTTTCAGAAGAACAAGTCCATGAAAGAAGCCAATAACTCAAGCTCCAAATTGTAGCCCTGCCCTGAGTCATTTGAGATGGAATGTTCTACGTAAGTATGATTTATTAGAGTTATAGCAAAAGATGCATAGGCCAAAGAGATACCTCGTGCAAAAGCTGCTTGATGAATCTCTTGTGCACATCCAATGCAAATGTCTCCAACCCCAAATCCTTCTCCAACAGTCTCCGAACCCCCTCAAAAGTCAAAGAACTGCAATCAAAAGCAAAAGTTAAATTCCTCATTTTTGTTTCTAATTGCAAAGTGCAAACCCAACACAGTAGTGGGAGTGGACAGCGCCAGATCTCACATTTGCTTGGCTGTGAATCCTACCACTCAATCTAGTAACGGCAGATAGATCAGACCCAAATTCATCAGTATTAGATAAAAGAAATTTAAGCTAAATTTAACTTTTTAATTTATAACATTAGTAAATAGCAGATGCAGATCATCCATTTACAAAATTACTATTAGCCCCTTTCACAGAAAAATCAATTCATTTCTTTTCCTGAAACAGGAAAGCAAGCCTGAAACTCCAAAGACCAAAGCCATCCAACCCCAGGACACAAATTCATAGACGCAGCACCAGAAAGCTTTAATCTTTGACTATTTTTTCTAAGATGGAAAGAAAATAAGAAGGAAAGAAAGAAAGTGCAATCTACGTCAGAGAAATAGAGAGAAAAGCTTGTGCTTTGTTTGAATTCCCTCCTCTAATCTTTCAAAATTTGAAGATATTAAAATTGAGATACTTTAAGGATTTGACATCCATTGTCCAATCCATTCCCTCCTCTTTTCTGTCCAACTAAACAACCATAAATCCCAAAATCCTTCCACTAATCCCCTCATCCCTCTCTCTCCCTCCACTTTTCCGTCTAATTAAACAAGCTGAATAAATGTGTAGAAACCCAAAACTTTGCATACGCGAAATTTTAATCATTACCACATAAATACACACAATATAACCTAAAACACAGCTCAAACTCAAACCAAAACCAAAAAAAAAAAAAGAACAAACGCGTTAAATCTCCAATTGCATTTACACGCTCAACCACTCGAGTATATCAAAATTCAAACTGAACAGTAGTTCCGTAAGAAAAAGAGAAAATTTCTCGGAAAAAAATCGAAAAGAAAACAGAAAAAACAGATTATTATAATCTTAGAGAGACAAAAAGAGAGTACTCGGATTGTTCTTTGAAGTGAGAGACTCGGGCGCGCATGGCAGTATTAATCTGCGACTCAATATCTTGTTGAGGTCGAGGCTCTTCTTCTTCCTTCTCGTCTTTGGCCAGTGTTTGGCTATCTTCCGCCATTTTCGAGTGGTTTTGCTTATACTTCTCTTCCAGCGCTTTCTTCTCTCTGCGCTCTTTTGACGAGGAAAGGGGAAAAAATGGAAAAGGGCAAAGACTCACTCGAATAACCGCAGACTTTTGCGGTTTCCGTCACGTCAACACTGAATAATAAAAGAGAATGACTACGATCGTAATTTCAAAAAATAAAAAATATTATTATAGTGCGTGACTAAATTAATATCACATTTTGTAATACATAATTGTATAATAGTTATCTTAATCATATCATACTAGGCTATAAGTAAAATATTCACAAATCATAACCCTTGAAGTTATAGTAAATAAGTCAACTTTTAAAACCTTTAGAAGTAAATAGTTTATTTACCATAGAGTAGCAAATAATAAGCCATTTTTTATTTTTTTTAATTTGTAAAAATTTTGTTGTTTTGAATATTAAAATTTGTGCTTTATGTTTCTAACTTATGTACATAGACCGTCAAAAATTTAAGTTTAAGAGATAAAAAGATTGTTGCATTAAACTTCAATGGTTAAATTTGTACTATATAACGTGTCGAGGAGCAAAAAAAGACCTTCTTAATTTATCAGATATAACTTTACTTTTTTTAAGTAAATAATAGGTTTTAAAATATTTTAAAGTAGAGATACTTATTAAGGGTAAATAAATAATTTATTAAGAATAAAAAGGTTATTTATATGGTTTAAATTATTCATAAGAAAATATGTCTTTATATGTTTTTTACTTCAAAAAGGCTTTAAAAAGACATTATTTGCATCTTTATCCATTTTTTTATAAATTATAAAAGAAAACAGTTGGTATCAAGATTCTTGTGCCACTTTGATTAGGTAGCCTGTTAGAAAACTAAAATAAAATATCTTATCCCATTTATTTTTAGTTATCCCCTAATATTATTTTTGTAACTTATTTAAATATTTAAATAAGACTTATTATGTGACCAAAATCGTAAATTTAGATGATATAGTAAAATATTATACATGGATGGCCAATGAAACTAGAAATTGAAGACAACAAATTTAAACTGCAAAAAACCTATCTGCTATCAATTTATCTTCTTATTTTATTTAAACAAAATAAAGCATATAACATCTTAATATTAAAATCACTTTAATAAAGGACAAAACTAAATTAAAAACTAAAAAAACCTACTACTCTTTGTGGACTATCCAATAAAAAATTGGTACCATATCAAAACCCTTATAAAATTGCAATCGCTAAGGAGCATTCACATAAATGCCACTTTTTTAGACTTAGTTTTTTATTTACACCACAAAATGTAAAAATTCTTATGCCACAACTGGTGTGTATCTTACCAAGACATTTTTTCCTCTCTCTTGTCTCTTTCTCTCTCTTTCCTCACAACCGCTGGCTCGTTTCCCGTTTATTGACAATGTTGTTGGACATCACATACACCAGCAACATCACTAGCAGGCAAAAACAAAAAAACTAAATAGAATAACAACAACTACAACTAAATCCAATGATTTGCTAATGGCAATGGAATCTTATTGACGACGGTGATGGACATATATGTGGAAGACATATCTACTCCCTCGACGATGTCACTGTTCTACCATGGATCTCAACCTTGTCATCACTGCTCCATCGAATCTCTAGTATTGCTACTTTGCCATGGACAAATTCCTCGTTTTGGCATATGCAACCTCCCTCCTTGACAATGAGCCAGAGTTTGAAACAACAGTGTCATGTGAAAACTTTACACAGTTCATAGTTGTAACTGATAGTTAGAACCACTCTTCCATACAGCCCACTACTTTCTAAAATTTGTACTATAATAGTCTAAGAATAAATAAAGACCCAAGGCCTCTATTTATAGAATAGACTAAAGGAGTCAGAAGTCTATCAAGATTAAAAGAGTTTTCTCTGTCCTCCTTCCAATAGAACACGCCACACAGGGAAGCCCTCCCCTTGATGTACACGCCTATCCCTTGTAGGATATTCAAAACTTCAGCTAATCACAACGTAGATTTCGTGATTATCTACATCATCAAAGATAACTCCCACTCAAATAAGTCTATTTAAATTAGAATTGTATTATTTAAAATAATTTTCTAACTTAAATAATTATCAATAATTGTCCTTTATTTAAATTCAAATATAATTAGAATTTAAAATAATTATTCAAATACAAATAATTAATTATTCAAAATCCCAATACTTAAATTGAATAAATATTTATTTTTAAAATTAATTAAACAATTAATTATTTATAATACACTATTGATGGTGCCAATAGTCTAGTTGGACTGTGCCTAGCTCCACACAGTCTAACTAGACTACATTAATAAGTCTAATAAGTTGTTCAGCGTATCCTCCTTTACAACCTATAGTAAACCACATCTATACAACTTGTCAAGGAATCAGTGAGCTAGCATTGGGACCCACTGGACATATGTTTATCAAGCTCCAATAATAACAGATGAATTAATTCTCGATTGATCATCCATCTAATGATTATCTTTGATGTCACTCCACTATAGACCCACAGTTACACCTTTGGCAATATACCGTATTACGAGACTTCATATATTTACTCTTACATATGTGTCTCCATAGGTTATTCAAAACCGGATGAATGACTTAATTCCATTTTGCGTTCCCATTTATTTTATCTCGAAGTTCTATTATCTCACTTATTTGAAAAATTCCATTTATAATAAGTAGAAAATCATCTAGTCACTAACATATCAAGATGACCGAGTCCTTGTTCTTTTTTAGTTTCCTAAATAATGCCTTTGGGATGATAACATTGACTTTTTGTTAGAGAGCTATGGATTCCACATCTGTAGATTATGCTTTCGTTGAATATAAGTTGCATGTCCAAATACCAACAATGGAGCCTTTGATCATCAGAGCCCTTGCCTTTGGCATCCCAAAAGATATAAGATACAAACATGGAGTCACGAATTCATTTCAAAATTAAGATTACACATAGATGATTATTGTTGATGGTGAAAATTTGTCAACAGTAATTCTTACAAATCATTCACAATGTTTATAGTAGGGAAATAATAAGAATGCAGAAGAAAATAAAAACACGAGGATTTATGGTACACTCGATGAGAGATACGTCTACTTGGATTTTCACTATACTTTGTGATTATGCAATTTTATGAGGGTCAAAAGTCCCTTTTTCTAGGGTTTTCCCCTCTATTTATAGTTACAAATTTGTGTAAAATAATTAATAAAAATAATAAATAAAATCTTAATAAAATCAAGAATATTATTTTTCCTAATTTTGTTCACACTATCATTGCATTTGACTTTCCCATGTTGTGCACGTAAGGCTAAGTTTCCTGAAATAGTGGAAATTTAGTTGCCCATCTTGCAATTTAAACTTTGCATCTCTAAGTTCAATGAACTTGGACATTTTATTATCTCAACTTTTAGCCCTCTTAGGCTGAACTTGGACATTATATTATCTCGACTTCTAGCCCTTTTATGCTTATGTCGACTTCTGAGGAAGCTGTTAGAAATTCTCATGCTTGTTGAGAGGTCTCTTTGTATTTAGGCTCTTGCTGAGCTTTCTTCTGATCTTGCCCTTGGCCCTTGGCCCGGTGAGATTACCCATAACAATTATCCTCTAGCGTGGAGTAACTATTGAGTTGCTTCATGCTCTTGACATTAAGATCTCAATGAGTCAACCATTGCTTGAAAGTCTCTCTTGCTCTGAGATTGCTTGTTGAAGAAGTCACTGACCATCACAATGATTCATCCCCTTGAAATCTAGCACTCGGGCAGCCAAACAATCGGGTCAACTACTGCAACTATACCATCTCAGTGTCAAACGTCGCTACACCTTCTCGAGTTCCAAGAATCCCTCTATAAGAATTCATAAAACAGTAAGTTCTTCGAACTTCTCTCAGTTATTTGTTCTCTTTGCACTTTGACTCTTGAATTTTTTTGCAAAAGAGATATTAGAACATACAATTATGCATAGGGAAAGAAAAAAACATAAACGTTCATGTAGTCTTGAAACAATTTTGTGCATTTTTAAGCAATCTGGATAGGTATAGGTCAATTCTAGGATTTTTGACTATGTTGTTCGTTGGATGAATAGGTTGACTATTTGGTTTAAAGATTGATCTTCAAACCATTCAGTTTCATTTTAATGCTTTTAGTTTCTAGGTTGACCTCTCGATTTACGGAATCCTAATTTGCTCTCTCCCTTTTTTAAAAGCTCTCTTTAGATCAACCCGTGGCTTCTTCTAATGGTTATCAAGAGGTCAAGACTTCAACTCAAGTGCGTCCTAATGCTATAGAGATCGCTGAACCATTGCATCAAAATGACACTTTAATTCTGGAGGATGATCCTATATTTAGGGACATTGACAACTTTGGCACTATTCCTTCCACGGACAATGAGGACGAGATGGTGGGCAGTGTCCCCATTCCTGTCTCCAATGCTTTTCCAGACCCAAAATATCCTCGACTAGTTGTCATTGACCCTTACTACCAAAAAGAGGCATCTTATAGGGCTATTGTTGAAAAAATAGTACGCAGTGGAATTTTAAAAAAATTTACATAAGAGTATTTTTCAAAACACAAGTTTGACATGCTATATGCATAAATTAAATAGATCTTACTAACGTTTGATTGCTGAAGAACCCTCGCAAAACGTGAGAGAAGTAACGTTCCAGAAGAGCCTCAACCAACTGGTCTTCTTTGCTATTCTCTATCCACGACCAGAGTCAGTGTGGGCTCACACGTACAGCTCTTCTACCAGGTGACTCTCTATCCAACCAATCGAGAGAACCCAAAGTAAATGTTCGTGATTTGTGAACAAAAGGTCTCTAGAAGTTTTCAGATTCTCACCAGTAGAGTATCACTCTTAATCTCACAATTGATCTGAGTAACTCTTAAGACTTACTCCCTATTTATAGAGGTTGGGTCCAAGGTCAGTCCTTATCAGATTAGGTCTCAAAATTCAAAACAGAATTAAATTCGGATCAATATCTGATAAGATCTGCATCAAAACACATGATTTTATCCTTCGCTTATCGGTAGGCCGATCAGGATGATTGGTAGGCCGAACACGTGGATCGGCAAGCCGAACTGCGAAATAAAAATCTTAGCGAATCTTTTATTTTTCACCCGAGATTCTATAGGATAAAGTCTTAGTTTTAATTCAAATAACCCAATAGAGAAGTTATCTTATCAAAACAACTTTATCTAGATAATCACTAAGAAAATAAATGAATTCCCAATAATTATAGAAGTTTATCTTGATCTAATTTATCCAAAATTAAATCAACCGATAAACAGACAAGAATTATTTGATCCCAATAATTCAACAAGTTTATCTTGAATCAATTTTATCACAAAATTAATTCAACCAATAAACAGACATGAATTATTTGATTCTTTCAAATTTTAACTAATCTGATAAATCTGACATAAGTCACTAATTATCGAAAAAGCACGCCGTATCGTTATAGGATGTTGTGAGCTAGCAAAAGGGACCAAATGGACCTATAGAGTTCAAGCTCCCAATAATTACAAAACCTAATATCCCAGATATACATTTCATAATTAAACTCTAACGCTACTCCACTAAAAGCTTGAAGCTGCACTCTCGAACTACATAGAATTACAAAGCCTGTATAGCTAAGTCTCCATGAGATATCATAGTGTATCGTATCCCCATATGATTATCTATAATCTACTTAAGGACAAGTTCTGTCTTACCTTCTTGATTGTTTTTATCTTACGTTCCATTATCTCACCATCAGAAAACTTATCATCCAAAGGCAGTATACCATTCGGTTACAGCTATGTATCCAAATGGTTGAGCACTCCAGTTTTTCAATTACAGGATAACGCATATAAGAGGATATCATTACTCTTAAAGAGGAGCTATGGATTCCATATCTATGAATAACAAGTCTACGTTATCAAAAGTCATGCCTCCAATGTACCAACATGTATGCCACTATTAAGATGTGGGTATCACCCTTTGGTACATCAAAAGACACAAGTCAAGACAACGAGCCCACTATTCATCTTAGGATTAAGATACAATGCAAATAATTATCTAATGTGAATCGATTTGTCAAGACAGAATTATTAATCCAAATCAATTCACTTTATGTCCCGATCCAACACATTATCACCTATGACAACGTGCTAATGTTTCTATTCATGGAGTCCACCTCCGATGGTCAAGACAAACTATCTCCCAATAGGGATATAGATAACATAACAATCTTTACATGAATAAAGCGTCCAACTTTATTTCCTTTATTGCGGATCTTATGATTTAGACCATCACCTTAAGAGTCATGTTTTTCGCATAATTTGTCCATCATATGCCCAATTCTTAAGGTTTTGACCTACAGTCTCAGACTATTGCTTGCTTAACATACATTCAACAAATATGAACGTAAAGAGGACAAGATGTGGTATATAAACAATAAATAAATACTTTATTGCTTAACATACATTCAACAAATATGAACATAAAGAGGACAAGATGTGGTATATAAACAATAAATAAATACTTTATTGATAAAAATATCTCCAAAAACTTATTACATTTTTACTCCTTAGGGCATACATGTCTAACAATCCCCCACTTTCACTAAGTGAGTAAATACGACAAATCTCGCATCCCCATAGCTTCCACATGCTTCTTGAAGACTGTCCTAGTAAATGTCTTCATAAATGGATCAGCTAAATTGTCCTCTGACGTGATCTTGCACACCGTGACATGCCTGCCCTCAACGAAGTCCTTTATCACATGATACTTCCGATCAATATGCTTACTCTTCTTGTGAAATCTTAGTTCCTTAGCATTAGCTACTACCGCACTGTTATCATAGTACAGTGATACCGACTTATCCATACCAGAAACTACCTCAAGATCCCCAAGGAAACTTGCAGAGCCACACTGCTTCTTTCAAAGCATCACTAGCTGACACATAATCGGCCTCCATCGTTGAATCTGAAGTGCAATCTTGCTTGGCACTTCTCCAACTGATAGCACCATCACCCAGAGTAAACACAAAACTCGAAGTCGATTTCTTAGAATCCAGACAAGATTGAAAATTCGAGTCAGTATATCCTAGAGGAGTCAAGTCCTCACCCGAATATACAAGCATATACCCTCGAGTCCTTCTTAGGTACTTGAAAATATACTTTATCGCAACCCAATGGTTCGGTCCTGGATCCGCCTGAAATTGACTTACAATCCCGATGCAAAGCATGGCATACATGAGACTACCCACTGTCAAAGCATAAGGCACATTCTTCATGTATTCTCTTTCTTCATAAGACTTTGGAGAGTCTTTCTTAGAAAGAGTAATTCTAGACTTAGATGGTTGCCCACCTTTCTTGGAATCCTGCATTGTAAACCTCTTGAGAATTTTATCTATGTAGCCGGCTTGGGACAAAGCTATCATTTTGTTCTTCCTATCCTGAAAGATTAGGATACCGAGAACAAAATTAGCCTCACCCAAATTCTTCATGTCAAACTGCTTGGTCAACCATAATTTGATCGATGACAACGCCCCAATGTCATTGCCAATTAGCAGAATGTCATCTACATAGAGCAGTAGAAAAACCACATTTCCATCCTTAATGTGTTTATAAACACATGGTCATCCACATTTTATGAGAACCCATAAGTCTTGATCACCTGATCAAATCTTATGTTCTAGGAACGAGAAGCTTGCTTAAGTCTATAAATTAACTTTAGCAGCTTACAAACCTTACCCTCTTGACCCGTGAGCTTGAACATGTCTGGTTGTTCCATATAAATGGACTCATTAAGATAGCCATCCAGAAAAGCCGTCTTGACATCCATCTGTCAAATCTCATAGTCAAGAGTGGCAGCTATGGATAAGAGAATCCGGATGCACTTAAGTATGGCTACAGGCGAAAAGGTTTTCTCATAATCGATTTCTTCCTTTTACGTGTAACCCTTAGCTACCAGTCTAGCCTTAAAGGTTTCGACCTTTCCATCCACTCCTCTTTTCCTCTTGCTGATCCACTTATACCCTATGAGTTTTACCCCTTCGGGGAGATCCACAAGCTCCCAGACCTGATTAGTCTCCATAGACTTCATCTCTATGTTCATGGCCTCTGTCTAGAGTTTTGAATCAACATCCTCCATAGCCTCTGCATAAGAATAAGGATCCCTATCATGTTCATCCGGTTCAACCAAGAAAACCTCCCCATTGAACATATACCTCTCAGGTTGACGCCCAATCCTCCCACTACACCGAAGCTCCTTAGGTTGTTGCTCAAGTTCGTTTGGTTTTTCTACACTAATCAGAACGGTTTCATTCGGAACCTCTGGAGTGAACGGATCACTCCTTAACTCCTCAAGCACCACTTTGCTTCGAGGTTTAAAGTCGTCCATATAACTCTCCTCAAGGAAAGTTGCATTAGTTGAAACCACGACTTTATTTTCCTTTGGGTTATAAAAATAACCTCCTTTAGTCCCTTTTGGATATCCTACAAACATGTAAACTTCTGAATGTGCTTTTAACTTATTCGGATCCTTAAACAGGACATGAGCCGGACATCACCATAAGTGAATATGGTTTAAGGATGTCTTCCTACCCGTCCATAACTCATGAGGAGTTTTAGGGACCGATTTTGAAGGCACATTGTTCAAAAGATAACATGCGGTTTGTAGTGCATATCCCCAAAAGGATAAAGGCAATGATGAATAACTCATCATGGACCTGATCATGTCCAACAAAGTCCTATTTCTTCTCTCCACTACGCCATTATGCTACGGAGTGCCCGGCATAGTCAAATGAGATAAAATCTCATTTTCTAATAAGTGTCCCAAGAACTCATCAGAAAGGTATTCACCATCTCAATCAGATCAAAGTACCTTTATGGGTCTACCCAATTGCTTTTCCACTTCAGCCTGAAACTCCCTGAACTTGTCAAAAGTTTCACTTTTGTAGTGCATCATGTACACATACCTATATCTTGAGTAATTGTCAATAAAAGTGACAAAGTACTCATACCCTCCTCGTGCCCGGATGTTCATTGGTCCGCAAACATCACTATGCATAAGTTCTAGAACCCCTTCGGCACTATTGCCCTTAGACCTGAATGGTCTTTTGGTCATTTTACCCTCCAAACAAGATTCACATTGAGGTATAGATTATACCTTTAAGTGACATAAAGGTCCATCCCTTACCAACCTTTGAATCCTATTCAGTTTAATATGACCAAGGCGCAAATGCCAAAGATAAGTCTTATTAGAGTGAGAAGTTTTAAGTCTTTTAGAGTTATTATCATTCATCTCAGCATTAAGCAATAAGTCCATCTTAGGTTTGATAAAATATATATTATTTTGCATCCATCTAGAACAGATAAAAGATTTGTTTTTACGAATCACCACTTTATCATTAAAAGAAACCAAATAGGAGTCTTTAAATAAACAAGCTGCGGAAATTAAATTCCTTTTAAATTTAGGAACATAAAAAAAATCTTACAAAAATAAATTCCTATGATTATCAAAATAAAGATGGACGTCTCCCACTGCTTCCTCTAAGACCAAGGATCTATCGCCCATCTAAAGCGTGAAGTCTTCATGCAGCAGACTTCTCGTTTCTTTGAACCCCTATAGAGAAACACAAATATGATTAGTTGCACGAGAATCTATGACCCAAATGTTACTGGATTCCTCAACCAAACAAGTTTCTAAATATAGAAGATCACACCTACCTCTTTTGGAAATGAAGTCCTTGCAATGCTTCTTGATATGCCCGACCTTCCCACAAAAGAAGCACTTAAGATTCTTCGAGTTCTTCTTCTTCTTTTTCTTACTCTTGGTGCTAGGAAGAATAGAAGACTTCCTATTCTTAGCCCGTTGCTTCTTTCCATTCCCAGAGTTGGAATTGGAACCAGAAGCAGCTACCATGTTGGCCTCACCACCCGCAAGAGACTCCCTAATCAGCAGTTTGAACTCCTGTAACTGTTTCATCAATTATATCAAGGTCATATCCCATCTATTGCTTAAATTAAAAGTAGCTCTAAACAGAATAAATTCCTTTAACAGAGTCTTAAAGACCATAGTCATCTGAGTTTCAGCATCGATGTCGGCTCCATTTGTTTGTGCCTCAACGAGGTAACCCATGACCAACATCATGTGCTCCTTTACAAATGTCCCCAGTCTCTGCTTACAGTTTAAGAGTTTTTGAAGCACCTCTTGCTATTTTGTTATGGCCTGGCCTCCAAACATATCCTCAAGATTATCCAAGATCTGCTTCGCAGTCTCATAATCCTAATGTTAAGCCTGCAGCACGTTATTCATGCTGGCCATAACATAGCAGCGGGCCTGATCATTAGCATCTTTCCAGCGATCATACGCTTGGAATTGCTCATTAGTTGAGTCTCCCATAGGCTTTGGAGGATAAGAGATTATCAGTACATATTTCAGTTTCTCAAAGGACAGGACCATATCCAGGTTTCGTTTCCAATCATTATAATTCTCTCCGGTTAATAGGTTTTTGTCAAGTATCGAAGATAAAACGTTTTTAGATATTTTTAATCTACAATAAAGAATCATATACTAAACATAAGCAAATATATAATAATAATTTAGTAAGATAACACAATCATGTAAAAATACAAATGTGTTTATGTGTCAAAACCTTAAAAATATCACAACCTTACAACGATAATTCCCAACTCATAATTCAACAAGCTCCTAGGAGAGTCATGTCAAATTCAATCAGGAACACGGATCCCCTCCTAATTAATATATGCCATCCAGGACCCGTATGATCTAGCATATATTAATAATCGTTTCTTTGGCCATTAATTTTATTAACAGAGCTCCTAGGGGAGGTTAATAATAAAATTAGCATGAGTGTATAACCATTGTTTTAATATTTTATCCATGATTTATAATCACCACCTAGGAGTGTGCAACCATAAATCATGCTAAAATACATTATCCTTTTAGAGAACCAATCTGGTTCATGATAAAAATCCTTTCCTATGGGTTGGGACCACCATGTTCTGCCTATGGACCAACGATAGAGGCCTTAGGTTCTCTCTTCGAAAACCTTCTCCCACTCAATCTTTTGAAATCAAGGTTTTATTTTAAGAATATGCATGAACAATTTTAATATGAGCGACACTCCTTATTCTATATGACATGTTATTAATATACATGGCAAATCATATTATAATGCAGACAAGCAAAGCTACAAGCAAAATAATAATAACCGTAATATTATGGCTCCACCCTAGAGAATAGAAAACTAAGATTACAAAAGAATAATCGAGACATATTATCGATTCTTCATCCTTGAATCCTCAAGCTGTATCCTTCTTCATGTAATGTCCATCTTCAAGTCTTCAATCCCGTATGAATCAAATACTTCATATTTCCAGTCTTATCCAAATTTAATGTTTCTCAAAATTATCCCTAAAACAAAATTAAAATTGCATTGAAAACTGCACCGTTTCTAGAAAAATTTTTAGCTCTCGATCGCCCTACCGGTCATGCTCTATCGGCCTGCCGACTCAAGAAAGTTTGGCCTGCCGCCAGAGCCTCCTGATTTCTGCCCCACTGACGGCCTGCCGAACCTAACGTCCGGCCTGCCTATTTGTGACCATCTGCCTGCCGACTTGGTGGGTTCGGTATGCCGACCGAGTAGAAATTTTTCATTCCAGAAAATACAATTTTTTAATATAATTCATCAATTTTATTTTTAACAATTCAAAAACATAAAATTAGAGACTCAAGAAATACCTTGGAGTGCCATCATCATTCTTCTAGATCCGTATTCTAGATCCGTCTTCTCCGAATAATTATTTAATTACAAAATTCTTACAAATTTAAAATTGAATAATAATTCCTAGACGGAGATGATAGTCCGTCATCTAATTACATGAAAAACCTAGATACACATTCTAACCTCTAAGAAACTGTAATCGGTATTAATTAATTAATTAATTAATTAATAATTAAATAACAATTAAATCAACCATAATTAATTAATAAACATTCATCACATAATCCATGACAACATATATAATATATAAAAACCTAGAGTGCCAACTCTCTATAAAATTCAATTCAAGCATAAGAGAGATTAAGATCATAAAATTTATATATATAACACGGCCACAAACTCGTAAATTTATGTAAAAACCATGTCTCTGATACTAATTATTGGAAAAATAGTACACAGCAGAATTTTAATAAATTTTACATTAGAATATTTTCTAAAACACAAGTTTCACATGTTATATGCATAAATTAAACAGATCTTACTAACCTTTGATTGCTGAAGAACCCTCGCAAAACGTGAAAAGAAGTAACATTCTAGAAGAGCCTTAACAAACTAGTCTTCTTTGCTATTCTTTATCCACGACTGGAGTGAGTGTGGTCTTACACATACAGCTCTTCCACCAGGTGACTCTCTTCCAACCAATCGAGAGAACCCAATGCAAATGTTCGTGATTTGTGAACAAATGGTTTCAAGGAGTTTTCAAATTCTCACCAGCAGAGTATCACTCTTAATCCCTCAATTGAACTGAGTAACTCTTAAGACTTACTCTCTATTTATAGAGATTGGGTCCAGGAACAGTCCTTATCAAATTAGGTCTCAAAATTCAAAACAGAATCAAATTCAGATCAATATCTGATAAGATCCACGTCAAAACACGTGATCTTATCCTTCGCTCATCGACAGGCCGATCGGGATGATCGGTAGGCCGAACAGCCCCATCAGCAAGCCAAACACGTGGATCGGCAGGCCAAACTATCAAATAAAAATCTTAGCAAATCTTTTATTTTTCACTTGAGATTCTATAGGATAAAGTCTTAGTTTTAATTCAAATAACCCAATAGAAAAGTTATCTGATCAAAACAACTTTATCTAGATAATCTCTAAGAAAATAAATGAATTCCCAATAATTATACAAGCTTATCTTGATCTAATTTATCCAAAATTAAATCAATCGATAAACAGGCAAGAATTATCCGATCCTAATAATTCAACAAGTTTATCTTGAATCAATTTTATCACAAAATTAATTCAACCAATAAACAGACATGAATTATCTGATTCTTCCAAATTTTAACCAATCTAATAAATCTGACATAAGTCACCAATTATTGGAAAAGCACGTTGTATCGTTACAGGATGTTGTGAGCTAGCAAAGGGGACCAAATGGACCTATATAGTTCAAGCCTTGATAATTACAAAACCCAATATCCCAGATATACATTTCATAATTATCAACTCCAACGCTACTCCACTAAAAGCTTGGAGCTGCACTCGAACTACATAGAATTACGAAGCCCGTATAGCTAAGTCTCTGTGACATATCATAGTGTATCGTATCCCTATATGATTATCCATAATCAGCTTAAGGACAAGTTCTGTCTTACCTTCTCTATTGTTTTTATCTTACGTTCCATTATCTCACAATCAGAAAACTTACCATCTAAAGACAGTATACCATTCGGTTACATCTATGTATCTAAATGGTTGAGCGCTCCAGTTTTTAATTACAGGATAACGCATATAAGAGGATATCATTACTTCTAAAGAGGAGCTATGGATTCCATATCTATGAATAACAAGTCTACACTATCAAGAGTCATGCCTTCAATGTACCGACATGTATACCACTATTAAGATGTGGGTGTCACCTTTTGGTATATCAAAAGACACAAGTCAAGACAACGGGCCCACTATTCATCTCAGGATTAAGATACAATACAAATGATTGTCTAAAGTGAATTAAGTTGTCAAGACAGAATTATTAATCCAAATCAATTCATTTTATGTCCCGATCCAACACATTGTCACCTATGACAACGTGCTAATGTTTCTATTCATAGAGTCCACCTCCGATGGTCAAGACAAACCATCTCCCAATAGGGATATAGCCAACATAACAATCTTTACATGAATAAAGTGCCCAACTTTATTCCCTCAATTGCGGATCTTATGATTTAGACCATCACCTTAAGAATCGTGTCTTCTGCATAATCTGTCCATCATATGCCCAATTCTTAAGGTTTAGACCGATAGTCTCAGACTTTTATTTGCTTAACATACACTCAACAAATATGAATGTAAAGAGGACAAGATTTGGTATATAAACAATAAATAAAATCTTTATTGATAAAAATGTCTCCAAAAACCTTAATACTTTTTTACTCCTTAGGGCATACATATCTAACAGCTGCTGCACTAGCAGAAAAGCTAATAGTCGTGTTTAGCAGAGACATTTTATCAAAAAAGGCGAGGACAACTAAAGCAACTGTCGATCACATGACATCCATTAGGTATTCAGGGAGGGTCATATTGACAATCGAAACTTTGAATTTGTACTTCCGAATGAGCATCAACATGCAGATACTGCCCCTCTAAGATGTATCCCCGTGTATAATAGGTGCATCACGACCGGCCAAACTCCCTCTTCACCCCTTCATGACGAGACATTGTAGTAAGCTTGAGATGTCGCCCATACAGCTGACCCCAAATTTCTAGTACATCTTCTTGGGGATGTGGATATTGTGGTATATCCATTTTAAGGATCACCTCCACTTGGAAAACTTTTGGTTTTGTTATTGCATTAGCCAGGTGCTGAAACAACCAAGTTAATATTACACTAGTGCTTACAGTCGAGCAAAGGATAAGGTGTCACAAATTGCCTTAAAGCTTCCTTTTACTAATCATGACTAGGAAAAGATTTTTTTTTATGCTCAAAGGCTACTACAACACCCATCAACTCGACAAAAAGGAAAATATATACAATCGAGACTCATTGGCGCATCCTCGGTAAGCATCATTCCTTTGAATTAGGTCGCACACTTGACTTTATGCTTCTTTATACTAACTTCCTTCTAATTTCAAGAACTTCTAGAGTGCCTCGCTTTGTCCCAAAATTGACAACTTCACCTTAGGTTTATTGCTGATCTTCCCGAGGAGCAAAAAAAGGTCATCAATTTATTAACAATCAAGAATATATTGGCTTTTGGTCTCCTCATAGATCTACCTACTCCCACTTGGGATCTTGGAGAGACTTCCTCGAGGAGTGAGTGAACAAATGTAGGGATTAAGCTTATTGCCTTCACTTGCTGCTTTAAGATATTTTCTAACTCATATTTTCTAACTTATTTCCCCCTTGTGTAATGATGTTGAACCTAAGGCTTCTTTCTCAAATACAAAAGAACTAAAGCTCTGCTGTAAGAGGCTCGACGGGGGGTGGAAGCCACCAAGAAAGCCTCCCTAATCCAAGGGAAAGGCAAAGGATGATGATGCCCCTCCCCAAAAGAAACAACGAACTGAGGGTGACTCCTCCTTGAAAGGGCACTAATCTGAGAGGGGCCTATCATTAAAGTGTAGGATCTCTTCTCCCTACCTCCAGAAATACCTCTGTGCCTGCAACCTAGGGACTGAGTTAAGGACCCAACTTTATAGTGGGCAATGTGACTAACACCCAAGTTAGGACTATGCTTAACTTTCCTTTACAGATTAGCCTTACCTTCTAGGCAATCTATGAATTCATCTTTGACAAAGATTAGGCTATTGTAGAGAAGTCTCCTCTTCTTGAACACCACCAAGAGAAAATACGCACCCAGGTTAAAGTGACTATTATCTTTTTAATCTCTCCTTCCTCCCATCCTTTTCTATTAATAGGGTGTTTGACAAGCATGGTTTAAACCAACTTTTTAGTTCAAAATACTATAACATGTGGGATCTTTATATTATAGCAACTTTTTGCTTTTTGTTGTAGCATGTGAGAGCTTTAAGCTATTTGTGAACCGAAAAGTTGGTTCTAACCGTGCTTGCCAAACACCCTATAAGTTGTTTTCTAAACTCTCTTTTCTCTGCTGGCTCTTATGATGGCTATGATATCCTATAGAGAGCTTGAACAGCTTGTTAACAATATTGAAGGGCCCCAAAAGGAGATAAAGTCTTTAAGGGCTGTCCTTGATGTTGAGAAAAAGGCAGTTGAGGAGGCAAAGGATAAGTGGGTAACAACTCAAAATCTCTTATGGATCGATCAAGATAAGACTGACGAGCTATCGAAAAAGATCAACGACCTTACTATATAGGTCTAAAGAGAGAAAGAAAAGCTCTTGAAGGCACAAGAGGAGTTCAAAGCCAAGGCATTAGAGGCAGAAAGGAAGAAATCTGAAGAAATAGCTTCTACGACCGTCGCTACCATCGAGCAGTATTAGGTTTCCTAGAAGTATGAAGATACTTAGAATGCGATACTTCTATCAACGAGTGAGCAGATTGTTAAGCAGATTTGTGCTATCTATCCAAAATGGGACCTCTCTTTTCATATTCAACAGATGCTTCAGTTGCTCCAGACAAGTCTACTGCGGCTAGGATTGGCAATGTCCCGTAGGGTAGTGAATCGTATTTTTTTAACAGACATGGAGGCCTCGGGTTTCCTATTTTGTAATTAATTTTTTTAATAATGCAACTGTCTTTTTATTTTGAATTGCTTATTATACTTGCAAATCATCAATACAAGCTTAACAAACTTCTTTAAAATTTTCCAAGGATGTCAAGAGTGAAGTTGATAAATTCTTAAAAACTTTAAACTTTGCCATGATACAATACTTGTAAGAGGAAAGTTTTAAAGGGCCTTTAGCCTTATAGCTTTATTGCCCTTATGTCAGACATTAAGTCTTTGACTCTGTTTTTAACATTTAAGTTAATTGCTTAACCTCAAAATAAAATGACAGAATAATTGAAATTTAAAATTAACACCCTTGGAGTTTTGTTTCATTAATTCAAAGCTCTTGCAATTGACATGACTGACATTGAAATAAAAAAAAACTCTTGCAGTTGACATGATTGCCATAAATTAGACAAAAAAAAGTAGTCAACAACCTAAGATAGTTTACTAATAATATTGGAGTAAATGCTTGGTGTTCCATAGTTGTTCCACACGTCAACCTGCCATAAACTCTGTCATGTAGGTTCTTAGCTTAATTATGACTCGAACCCTAAAGGGCCCTTCCCAATTTGGACCAAGGGGGCTAGTTTTTTCTCTGCTTGTGCTTAGAGTTACCCTTTTAAGGACCAAATCACCAATAACAAACCTCTTCTCCCTAACCTTCTTATTGTAATACCTCATCGTTTTTTTGCTGATAAGCGGCGAGATGCATTTGTGAGTACATCATTCTCTCCCCAAGTAGGTCAACCTCTGTATTCATTAGTTGTGCATCTATTCTTTCATCGTATCCCATAATTGGGCTAGTCGACATGATCGTTTTGACAAGCAAAATAGCCTCTACACCAAAAGTCAGGGAGAACGATGTCTCGTTTATGGTTGTTCTAATTGTAGTCTTGTAGGCCCAAAGCACCTTTGGCAGTTCCTCAGCCCATCTTCCCTTTACTTCATTGAGGCGCTTCTTTAAAGTGTGTTTGCTAATTTTGTTGATAGCCTCGACTTAACCATTCAACTGCGGGTAAATAGCGACTAAAAAATTCTTATGAATGTTGAAATCATCATAGAATTTTCTTATCTCGGCATAAATGAATTGCTTTTTGTTGTCAAGGACGAGTAAATGAGGAACACCAAACCAACAGTCGATATGTGACCAGATAAAACTAGTACAATTAGCCTCCATGACAGTGGTGCATGCCTTTGCCTCTGCCCACTTTATGTAATAGTCAACTACCACAATAGCAAACTTGAAGCCCATTTTGCAAATAGCCATGGACTTAAGATTGACATGAGATTCTTAAGATGAGACCCTGGTACGATGGCATAGTGTTAGCACTTGTCACATTTATGCACGTAGTTGACTACATTCTTTTTGAAGGTCGATTAGTAGTATCCCTATCTTATCGTCTTGTGGACCAAAGACTGCCCCCTCCCCCTAAGTAGCTCCCACACAAACCTTCATGAATCTCCCTTAGCACCTTCAAACCCTCTTCCTTGTTTAGGCATCTTAAAAGAAGAGTTGAGTTACCTCGCTTGTAAAGCACCCCATCATGCAAGAGATAGTAAGCTGACATGTAATGGTCCTTTTAGTTTCCTTTGGATCAGTTGGCAGCTTTATGTTAAGCAGACACTTCACTATCAGGGTCATCTAGCTAGCTCCCTACATTATCAGCATGGCTTACACTACCTCCCCCTTCTCTATGGTTGGCATTTCCAAGATTTCAACTAGAACCACACTAAGTAATTCTTAGTACTTTCGGCATGGTAAGACCAGCTAGGGCGTCCACATTACATTTCTCAACATGAGGTATCTGCTTAATCTTCCATAACTGTAACTTTGAAATCTCCTCCTTCACCTTCTGTAGATACTTCAACATCACTCATCTTTAGCCTTGTATTCATTAGAGATTTGATTCACAATGAGCTGAAAGTTGTTGTAAACCTCCAATGGATTGGCTTTTAGATGACAAGCTAGACAGACCATGCAATATTGCTTCGTACTCGGCCTCATTGTTAGACGCCCTAAACTTAAATCACATTGTCACTATAATCTTGTGGTTTTCTAGGCTTAACAACATAACCCCTATACTTAATTCGTGTTCGTTGGATAAACTGTTGACATACAATTTCCACTTTAGTTGTTCCTGCTCAACCTTTACCTTAGCACTCCCCGGTCGAGCCGTAAATTCCAAAACAAAGTCTACTAGGGCTTGTCCCTTGATCATTATACGGGCTTATAATCGATATCCAATTGGCTTAGCTCGAATGACTATTTTTGCAATCGACCTGAAGTTTTAGGTTTCTATAATGCTTTTTAAACGGGAAGTTGGTTAGAACCACTACCTTATGTAAATACATCTTCAGCTTCCTCGTCGACATAACCAAGGCTAATGTGAGCTTTTCTATTCTTGTGTAACATGTCTCTGTGTTGAGTAAACATTTTCTTGCTTAGATAGTATACTAGTAGCTAAGACTTCCATTCTTCTCTGATTAAACAGAGCTCAAGGCGTAAGGTGAAATAGCCAAATAAATATAGAGGATCTCCCTTAGTAAAACTTAAGAAATCAAAGGCGCTTTCCTAAGGTACTCTTTTAGAAGATTGAATGCCTCGTCATATTCCATAGTCCATTCAGACGACTTCTTTAAAGAGTTGAAAAATGACATGTATTTATTAGTCACCCCTAAAATAAAGCGATTAAGGGTTACAGCACAGCCTCTTAGTGTTTGAATTTCCTTTGGTTTTTGCAGTGCCTCTATGTCCAATAATGCTTGAATCTTCATTGTGTTAGCCTCAACACCTCCATGGCTAACCATGAAACCTAAGAATATGGGTTGAGCGTCATCTTGAACTCCCATAGTACCTAGAACATCTCATCAAGGTAAGCAATATGTAACTCACCTTCATACTCGTCACTCTCATCCCACCAACATAAATCACCTTCCTAATTTGTTTAGCGAACATTTGTTCACTAAATGCTTGTATGTTGTGTCTGCATTTTTCAACCCAAAAGGCGTGACGAGATAGCAATACAACCCTTTATTAGTGATAAATGACGTGTGCATTTGTCTCGTAAGTGCATAGGAATCTTATTATAGCCTAAATAAGCATCCATAAAGCTTAACATCTTAAGCCCTATTGTGGCATCAACCAGTTGATCGATTTGTGGGAGAGAAAAAAGGTCTTTAGGACATGCCTTGTTAAGATCATTGAAGTTTATGCATGTTCTCCACTTCCTATTTGGCTTGCGGACAAGCACTAGATTTGAGATCCAATCAGGGTAATGAGACTTCCTGATAAACCCATTCTTTTTTAAGTTGTTGACCTCTTCTCGAAGAGCCTTATACCTCTCTAGGTTCATTGGTTCACCTTTTTTGTATTTTCGAGGGTAACTTGGGTTAATGTTTAGGCAATGACAGGCGATCTCGAGGTCGATTCCCACTATATCCTCATGACTCTAGGCAAAGACGTTGAGGTTATTGCTCAGAAAATTTTTGAGCTCATTTGCATGCTTTTTGCATAACCCCGACTATATCTTCAAAACCCTTAAAGGATCTCACTCATCCATTTTCACCTTTACGAGGTCCTCAACCGGCTTTGTTCTAGTGATCTCTTCCACTAACCTTAGGTCTATGTCTTCCATCATAGGCCTTTGGTGCAACATTCTCATCTTCATTCTCTTTGGGTCTACATATGCATGTATTATGTCTGAGTAGGTTAGCCTCAATATATATTCCCTCTCATCTCGCTCGCTCCCTCCGGCATAAGAAACTTTACTTTCTAATGGTAAATAGAGATAATGGCCTTTAAAGCCCTCAAGGTCAACCTCCCAATAACTACATCATGTTGATCTCCTTCTTTAACCACTAAAAAGATTGGCAATAAGGTCGTTGTTCTTGGCTTTTTTACTACTATTATCTTGTGAACTCAAAAAGCAATCGAGAATTTAGTATCGTATGGTCCAAAGAGATCCCCATCTTTGTCTTCCAACATCTTAATGTTAGAAAAAGCACCATTATATTATCTTTTAATGTTTTCCCCGATTGGCATACTTCTTTTACCATTGAAGTTTTGATTAACATTTCCAAATTTTGGAGTGTTGATTGCAGATTGCATGTTTGAAAGTGCATATTATGTCAACGAAACTACCATTGTCTACCAAAATCCATCACAAGGTATAATGGTCAATCATTGCCTTGACCACCAAGGAGTCGTTCTGTAGGAAATGAACTACATGTGTGTCTTCTTTGAAGAATATGATCCCCATTTCTATATACCTTGGTCCCTTAGCTTGTATGTTCGTCGACACATTCATGCATTTTTGCTGTGAATTTTCGCTTGCCTCTCTAGTGTAACTCTCTTAGGACCTTCTCGAGTCACTTCCATGGTAAGGTCCGCCAAAAATGGTGCGAATCATGCCTACTGCCTCACTTCCATTATTATCTCAACGGTCATTATCATGTTGTATTCCATCATTCCTTTGATCATTTGGATAATCGTCTCTTTTATTGTTTCACCTATTGTTTCTATCAGATTTGTATTCCTACAGCTGACCTTCTTTAATCAACTTATCTACCTTTTCTTTAAGGCCTACATGCTCTCTGGTGTACTATTCTATGTCACCATGGAACCTACAATACTTGTTCTGGTTGTGCTTGTTATGGTTCGACCTCATTAGTAGTGGATCTGCAAGTAAGGTTGATTGCTAATCCTATGGTATATGTCATCAATCGAGATGGTAAGTTCATGATATTTGTCGTACCTCTATTATGTTTGAGGCTTCCTATCTTCTTGCTTTTACTGCTTGACGTTATTTGTGATAATCACTTGGCTAGGATCTAAGGATCATAATTTGGCAACTTTGATGTATTGTTTTGCCGCTGTGGGTTACTCCTTTTCTTTCCTCCTTGGCTTGACCCTTGCCCACTGTGACGGCTACGTCTTCCTATAGTTTGCATGTGAGCCAAGTTTTTTCACTTTTTCCTAATTTATAAACCCTTGAGCTCTTTTCAAGAATTCTCGGTATGACTTGGCACTTTTACAGTCGAGATCATCCCTAAAAAGAATATTTGTGCGCATTTTGCTAAGTGCCCCTATAAGAGCAACGTCCTTAGTGATACCTTTTATTTTAGGTACTTTCTTAGTATATCTTGCAAGTCAATCTTTTAAGGATTCATGTAGCCCCTAAGTTAGGAAGCTAAGCGTTTCCATTAATGGAGGCATAGCTCTTACGCCTACAAAGTAGTTTAAAAAGGCAATCTTTAAATCCTGGAAGCATATGATGCCCCCTGCCTTCAAGGTTCTAAACCACTGATTTGCAGAACATGCGAGGGTTTGGCTGAAAGCTTGGCACATGATTTCATCTAGAACCCTATAAAGCTCCATGTATGACTCATAGATCTAGATATGGTCGTTCGGGTTGGTTAATCCCTTATAGGGAGTTGTCTGAGGTGGCTTAAATTTTTGGGGAGAGGTGCATTCTTGGTCCTAGGAACAAAGGGATTTGAGAATGTAATTTCTTCTCCACGGTGAACATCAAGCTTATCTTCTAACTTTTCTACTCGCCTAACCAAGCTGTTAACCTTGCCTGATGGAAGTCCTAAGGTGACTTATAGTTGTTGGTTCACTTGCTGAGCTATCTACTGAGAGTTGATCTATGGATGGTTCATTAGTTGGTTGATGGCTGGGAGATCCATAATGTTAGGGTCATTCCCTAATGAGATAGCCCTTTTTGCATGCAGACAATCCCTCGAATCCCCTTATGTGCAGTTGATCCTGTAGGTCGTTGCCATTCAAAACTAAGGCAGTATCTTGTCTGACTTCACGTCTCGACAGGAGTGGAGGTAGACCTATATTTTTGTCTCTATTGGTTTACTCCTTGGCCTTGAATTTGGGCCACTTTCTGTCTTCTTTCTTGGCTTTCCATTGAATTTGCCCTCTTGTGTTGGCCACTGGCAGTCTTTCTTCCCTCAAGGTTATCCCGCTAGTTACCATCATTCTAGCCATTAGCACAGTTCCTTTGGTCTGCTAGGTTATCACCTGCAATGTTACCATTTCTTCCTTGGATGTTGTTAATGGTCGCTGAGATTTTCTCGAGCAGGCTACTCATCTTCTCCACCCATTACTCCAAAATTATCTGCATCAAGGGTGGTCAGTCTTCCCTTGAACCTCCAGCACCTCTTTCCATCGATGTATTACCGCCATGGGTGTCGGAGTTGTCACTAGCGCGGTTGGTACAATTGGTACATGCAGTCACCTTGATGTTTGTGAAAATGATTCTAAAGACAAAAGGCTCAGTTTTCAGATAAATCTAGCCCTCCTTCTAGGGCCAATTGTTGATGGTTAAATTTTTGCATTAATTCTTACGAATCACTCACGATGTGTATAGCAAAGAAATAATAAGAATGCAGAAGAAAATAAAGATATTGGGATTTATAGTGGTTCACTCAATATGAGCTACGTCCACTTTAAGGATTTTAGCTATATATTCTTTGTGAGTACACAATTGTATGAGGGCCAAAAGTCCCCTTTTTGGGATTTTTGATAAAATCAAGGATATTCCCTTTCCTGATTTTGTTCCCACTATCATTGCATTTGACTTTCCTATATTGTACACGTAAGGTTAAGTTTTCTGAAATAGTGAGAATTGGGTTACCCATTTTGTAATTCAAACTTTATTTCTCTAAGTTTACTGAACTTGGCCATTGTATTATCTCGACTTCTAGCCCTCTTAGGCTTATGTCGACTTGAGGAAGCTGTGAGCAATTCTCATGCCCTCAAAGGGTCTCTTTGTACTTGGGCCCTTGCTGGGCTTTCTTCTCATCTAGCCTTTAGGCCTTGGTCCAACAAGATTACATACAACAATTATCAAAGTGAATTGATTTAAGTGAAAGGAAATTATTATTAAATCACTTACACTTTAGATCCAATCTAATATGTGGCCATTACTAATCTACCACACCAATGTATCTACTATGGAGTCAATCCACTCCGACATCCTAAATAAACTACCTTTCCAATAGGACTAGATCCCAATTACAGTTTTGTCAGATATAATGCGTCCAACGAAATACATGGATTACAGACTATATAACTATTTATCTTGGTGTCGTATCTATACAGCATATAAACTCTATATATGCTTAATGCCAAGATTCAGTTAAAATAATCATGGATTACTTGCTTGCTTAATGCATGATCATTATAATAAAAATAATATTAAGTCCATTATCAATACATGAAATATTTGCATTATTATTTATTTATTTATTTAATCCAAAATGTCTTTAATTACAAAGAAAATAATTGTTTCTTAGGACAACAATCCCAACAAATATCCTATTAGGTGCTTTGAGAAAGTTTATAACTCAACACATCCTTGAATACCTTAAAATTCAAAGTAGAATTCAACCTATAGATGAGAAGAATCATTCTCTTATGGTAGGATCCTCTTTGGAGGAGATATCAAAAGTAGTATGAAAAATGAACTCGCTCAAGATGTTAGGGATCTTTTTCATCCTATTGAAAGCATATAGGAAGATAAGTTGTTGATTTTGGGTAGGAGTTCTTTTAAAATGATAAGTTTGTTTGGAAGACAAACCATACTTTTTTAGTCTTGTGTTCAAAAAGACAAAAGGTGGTGCGTTTTGATCACTTCTAGAAAATAACCTAAGCATTGGCTCCTACAAAAATCATTGCAAAGTTGTTTGCTAATAGAATGACGATTACATAAGTTTATTTATACTTATCAGTCAGCTTTTGACCAAGCAGATGGGTAATAGAGAGTTTAGTTTTGGCTCAAGAGACAGTGTATATGATGAAGAACGAGAAGGGATATGGAGGCCTTATGGAGATTAGTTAGACATGAGTAAGGCATATGATCGTGTGGAGTGGAAGTTCTCAGAGCATCTCTTTCTAGCTTTTGGATTTTCCCCATAGGGTTGATTATGAAATGTGTCTTGTTTGTGGGATTCTCATTGCCGCTAAAGGCGAGGACACTATCAGAGTTTACACTAACACAAGGGATCTGTTAAGGAAACCCTTTGTCACCCTATATTTTCATTTTATGCAGCAAAATATTATCTAAACCTATACTTTAAGAGAGGCTCAGAGGTAATTTGTATGGCATTCACGTTGCTCAGAAAGTCATGCCTATTTCTCATCTAATGTTCGCAGTTGACACTATACTCATTGCCTGGGCAAATATGACAGGAGTTATTTTTTTAAAAGATTTTTTAGGGACATTTACCTTTTTGTATCATGTGTTTTAGGTTTATTCAAAAAAAAACTGAGAAGAAAATTTTTTAAAAAAAACACACACATAAAATCCTCATTTTTGAAGTTTTTAAAGTTTTAATTTGAGATCAAAAATCAAAGTTATTAGTTTTTTTTCTTTTTACTTGGGGTAATTTCGTCATTTTAAATGTCAAAATCAATTATCGACTAAGGTAAGGTATATATTTATGCATTAAATCTAATCAGAAGATGTATATTTGATGAGATCAAAAACCAATACTATTGTTTTTAAATAAACCTAAAACATAAGTGTAAAAAGGTAAACACCCCCTCTTTTTTAATACCTATATAGCTTGGTCGGCTTAAAGCTTGAACCTTTAAAAATCTAGTGTCTTCTTTTCAAGGAATGCTCCAAATGTCTTTAAGAGTAATATTGGTAATCTCTTTGGCATTAAAATGGCTTCGGGGCAAAACTTTATTAGGAAATTTGTTTTTTTTTAACCAAAAAATCACACAACTTTAACTTTTGAAATAAAAATGTCTTGAAGAGGTTAAAGGGTTGGAAATATTGGTTTTTGTCAAAAACAGAAAGATCCATTGATTCTATCAATAATACAAAGTGTACCTTTATATACGATGTCTACTTTTAAAGTTCTATGTAGCCTTCGTGTGGTAGTCTACAATTGTTGGCGTCTAGAAGTGAGGCGCCTCACATAACTTTGTTAATATTGTCAGCAAAGGTATTAACAAATTGATGCACCAAAATAAAGCCAAAAAAATCTTGGCTGGCAACATGTAAATTGGTAGGGGAAAATGGAGGCTTAGAGGCCTATAAATACTGCCTCTTCCTTCAGTTCTAAATTATCCCTTTCTCACTCATTCTCTCTAATTCTAAGTGTTTTCTTTGAGTGATAATTGTGAGGTGTTTCTTCTATTTCTTTAAGAGAAAAGTTTCCATTGTTCTCTCCTTGTGATCTAGAGAGAAGCTTATCTTCCTACATTTTGACAGTAAGATCTTTCTATACTTGCCACATGGACATAAACAAACTTCGGTGAATCACGCTAAATATATTTATCTATTTTATCTTCATTTTATTCATTTTTAAGTATTTGTCATCCCAACCAGTGGTATCGAGCCAAATTTATGGTACAATATATTGTTCATGTATACGATACTATTCACGTATATGGGTACTATTCACATATATGGTATTGTTCACCGGTACTATCATAGTGAAAAAGTGGAAGTCGAGCAGGTCGTGGTGAACAAGATGGCAATGAAGTTTGAAATAGAAAAGTTCAACAAAAGCAATTTCACGTTGTTGAAAATAAAGATATAGCCAGTTTTGCAAAAAGATAATTGTGTGGCGACTATTGAAGGTAGGCCATAAAAAATCACAAATGACGACAAGTAGAATGAGAAAGACAACGACGATATTGCCAATGTACACCTAGCACTAGCAGACAAGGTACTATCAAGTATTGCAGAGAAGAAGGCAGCGAAAGAAATTTATTATACTCTAACGAAATTGTACAAGGCCAAGTTACTCCATAACAGAATCTTCTTAAAGAGAATATTATACACTATTTGAATGATGGAATCTACGTCGGTTACCGACCACATCAACTCACTAAATACTTTATTTCTTAACTCTAGTTGGGCCATAAAAAAGAAGATGTTGAACATGCAAAGCTTCAACTTCAAAGTTTAACAGACTCGAATGATCAACTCTTCCACTTGACCATAATATTTTAGGCAATCTAGTCTTCGATAATGTTGCAGCTGCAGTTTTAGAAGAAGAAAGCCGATGCAAGAACAAGGAGGACAGTTTGACTAGCTCACAACAGGCAAAGCTCTGATGATGATGAGAGGGAAATCAACAAAACGTGGCCCCAATGGGAGCCAAAGTCATGGTAAGTCAAAATCCAAAAGTAAGAATATCAAGTGCTACAACTATGGCAAGGAAGGGCATGTGAAAAGGGATTGTTAGAGTAAGAAGAGTGATGAGAAGAATTCATAGGGGAATATGGCAAATACCTCGAATAATATTGACATCCTATATAGTGAGGCAATAACACTGGCTGAAGGTAAACAGAAGCTCATTAATGCGTGGATTATTGATTCAGAAGCAACATAGCATATGACTTCTTGAAAAGAATGGTTTCACCAATATGAGCCAATCTCAGGACAGTCTATGTTTATAGGACATGATCATGCCTTGGAGATCGTTGGTACTAGCACCATCAAATTGAAGATGCACAATGGTACTATTCGCACCATATATGGGGCACAACATCTGAAAGGTCTAAAGAAGAATCTATTGTCTTTGGGACAATTAGATAATACTGGGTGCAAGACTCGTATAGAGAAGGGGAACATGAAGATTGTTAGGGGTATGCTTGTAGTCATGAAGTCAAAGAACGTGGCTGCTAATTTGTATAGGCTACTAGGAGAAATACTCCAGGAGGGAGAGTCATCTGTTACATCAACTAGTTCGAGAAAAGAATCAACGATGATGTGGCATCGTAAGCTCGACCATATGTTGGAAAAAGGCTTGAAGATTCTCTCTAAACAAGGACTACTACCTGGGCTTAAATCAATAAAATTATCATTTTATGAGCATTGTGTCCTAAGTAAGCAACACAAATTAAAGTTCAGTGCATCAACATCTAAGAGCAAAGGCATCTTAAACTTGATCCACTAAGATGTTTGGAAAGCACCATTTTTATCCCTAGGAAGAGCAAGATACTTTTTATCTTTCATTTACAATTACTCGAGGAGATCTTGGGTTTATCCAATCACAGAAGAAGGCAGATGTGTTTCCAGTCTTCAAAGTATTTAAAGCACAAGTAGAACTTAAATCTGAAGAGAAAACCAAGTGTCTGAGGATTGACAATGAAGAAGAATAGACGGTGACGAGTTTGATGCATTTTTTGGACAAGAAGGCATCAAAATGTAGTTCATGGTGGCATACACTCCTTAGCAAAATAGAGTGGCAGAGCAGATGAACAGAACCTTGTTAGATTGGACGAGGGCAAGATTAGGGCTGTAGGTCTAGCAAAGTCATTTTAGGCATTAGTAGTCAATATTGCCTGTTATGTGATGATCAATCGGTCTTTATCAAATGCGATTGATCTAAAAACACCAATTGAGAGAAGGACTGATGAGACATCTGATTATTGTCGTTTGCATACATTTAGGAGTTCAATGTTTACAATGTATAATGACCAAGAAAGATTGAAGTTGACCCAAGGTCCAGGAAATGTATCTTTTTAGGTATGTTGATGGAGTCAAGAGGTATCGTTTATGGGATCCCACTGCCCCTAAAGTTGTCATCAGTAGAGATGTAATATTTAAAGAGGATAAACTGCAAGTAGAAAAGAGAGAAAATAGCACTTCAAATGAGAATCCAGGGACTACTAAAGTTCAGATGGCAGATGAGCCAGAAAAGGATCTGATTTCTTCTCAAGCAGCACTAGAGCACGAAGTATAAGAACCAGTCGAGATTGATACTTTAGAAGTTTATCGGTCATCTCATGAGAGAAAACCATTGACTTGGCACTCAGATTATATCACTAAGACTAATGTTGCATATTGCCTATTAACAGAGGTAAGAGAGCCATCAACTTTCCATAAGGCTATCAAAATACTTGATAAATCCTTGTGGATGGCAGCAATGCAAGAAGAGTTATAAGCCTTAGACAAGAACAAGACATGGGAGCTTGTTTTGTTACCACAATGAAGGAAGGTCATCTAAAATAAATGGGTCTATAAGATTAAAAGGGATGGCAATAATCAAGTGGAGCGGTATCGTGCAAGATTGGTTGTGTAAGGATATGTTCAGAAAGAAGCTATTGACTTCAGTGAGATATTTTCTCCTGTGGTTTGACTTACGACAATCAGAGTAGTCCTAGCAATATGTGCTATGTTTGACCTGTATCTAGAACAACTAGATGTGAAAATTGCTTTTCTTCATGGAGATCTTGAAGAAGATATTTTTATGATCCAACCAGAAGGTTTTGTAGAAGAAGGAAAAGAGAACTTGGTTTTGCAGATTGAACAAATCTCTGTATGGTCTCAAACAGAAGCCGAGGTGTTGGTATAAGGGATTTGATTCCCACATCATGAGTCTTTGGTATAACAGACTCAATACAGACCCTTATGCATATTTCAAGAGGTTTGGTGATGAAGACTTCATCAATTTGCTATTGTACGTGGACAATATGTTAGTAGTAGGCCCCAACAAAGATCGAGTCTAAGAATTGAAGGCATAGTTGTCTAGAGAGTTTGATATAAAGGACTTAGGAAAAGCAAACAAGATTCTAGGGATACAAGTTTATTGAGAAAGAAACTCTCAGAGGAATTACATAAGAAAGATCTTGCAATGCTTTAACATGCAAGATTATAAGCTAATTTCTATCCCTCTTCTTGTTAATTTCAAGTTATCCTTTGGGATGTGTCTTACCAATGAAGCATAGAGAAAGGAAATGTCTTGAGTGTCATATGTATCAATAGTGAAGAGCCTAATGTTTGCTATGATTTATACAAGACTAGACATTGCATAAACAGGTGGAGCGATTTGTTATTACATGTCGAATCCTGGTAGAGAGCATTAAAATTCTATTAAAAAGGATCCTAAGATACATCAATGGTACCTTAGATGCTGCATTATGTTATGAAGGATCGAAGTTTACTGTTAGGGGCTCTGTTGATTCATATTTTTGTACGTGATCTAGATAAAAAAAAAAAAATCTACTACAGGCCATGTGTTTACACTTACAGGAGGTGCTTTAATCTGGGTTTCAAAACTACAGACCGTTGTAGCGTTATCTACAACAGAAGCAGAATACGTGACAGCTACATAAGCTTGTAAGGAAGCAATTTGGATTCAAAGGTTACTGGAGGAGCTCAGGCACAGACAAGAGAAGATTAACTTATTTTGTGACAGTCAAAGCACCTTGCACATTGTAAGGAATCCAGCCTTTCATTCCAAGACAAAGCACATAGGTGTTCAGTATCACTTCGTGAGAAAAGTAGTGGAGGACGGAAGTATGGGTAAGCAAAAAATCCATACCAAGGATGATGTAGATGTTTTGACCAAGCCAATCAATACTGATAAGTTTGTTTGGTGTAGATCCTCATGTGGCCTAACGGAGACATAAGTAGCATGGTAGCGACAGGTAGAAAGGATGATGTAGAGATATGCTTGATCCTCAATCAAATCTCCAAGTGGGAAATGTGAAAGTCTATAATTGTTGGCGTCTATAAGTTAGGTGCCTCCAAAAAGGAAGAAAAGAGAAGAAGACAAAGGAAGCTGAAAAAGAAAAAAGGGAAGTCATATTCGAAGCCTAACTTTGTTAATATTGTCAACAAAGGTATTGACAAATTGAAGCACCAAAATAAAGCCAAAAAAAAATCTTGGTTGGCAACACTTAAAACGGCAGGAGAGAATGGAGGCTCAAAGTCCTATAAATACTACCTCTTCCTTCAATTTTAAATCATCCCATTCTTACCCATTCTCTCTAATTCTAAGTGTTTTCTTTGAGTGATAATTGTGAGGTGTTTCTCTTATTTCCTTAAGAGAGAAGTTTCTATTGTTCTCTCCTTGTAACCTAGAGAGAAGATTATTTTTCCTACATTTTGGTATTAAGATCCTTCTATACTTGCTACGTGGACTTAGCCAAATTTAGATTAACCACACTAAATATCTGTGGTGTAGAAATAGAGAACTGCATTTTCAATTCTTGTTGCATTTTATAGAATAGAGACATGGATCTATGGGCGAGAACAATTGATGGACCAGAGTCACCAAACTTTGCTCCCGAGCAGCGTTGATCGTGGATGCAATATGGAAAGCATGGAACAAGAAGCCTCACCAAGGGGCATCATCTTACCGGATTGCTTAATTAGTAGGATTCTATCCGATGCTAACCATTTCTCTTCGAGTGCCTCTATTGCTCTCCATTTGTTGTTAAAACTGAGGTGCTACAAAAGAAGTGGCATGCTCCTAAGTCAGCTGGATAAAACCAAATGTCAATGCAACATTTATGCTCCGTTTAGTAAGAAGGAAAAAAAAAAAAAAAGGAAGGAAGAGAAAACTATAAAGGAAAAAAAAATGTATGGAAAAGAAATATTTTGATTTTTCTTTTGCTTGTTTGATATATAAAGGTAGAAAGAAAATGATTTATCTTCCTTTGTTTGGTATTGCAAGAAAAACCAAAGAAATGGAAAACTACGATTAATACAATTACTATTTTGTCTAAATATTATTTAGCTATTTTTCTAATTTGATGCTAAGTTTTTTTGGAATTTTGATAGAAAAGAAGGATAGATTGATAACTTTACTTCTTTTACATTATTGTCAAATTTTTCTCTCATAAAACCCATCTATATTTGAAGAGATCGATTTTAGTAAGACCAACGTATTATTCCTTTCACTTATTTTTCTTTTCCAATCTAATTTTTTTTTCCACCAAACACTCTAGCATATTAATTTTTATCTCAAAATTCTTCTAATATTTTTTTCCTCTACTTTTCACTCATACCAATCAAAGGATTAAAGCCAGTGAAGCATTTGTACGTTGTATTAAATATCAATAGAGATCATGATGGCCAAGTGGAAATGTATTGCAACTAGGCAGGTGAAGGTGGATTCAGTTGTTGATTTGGAACTGCTGGCAGTTGACATGGCTTTGTAGCTCAAGAAAACGATGAGGTTGGTCCAACATCATGACAGACTCTGATGCCAGGTGGCGGTCGATGCTCAACTCAAACCAACCTTTATAGGATTGGAATTTTCTTCCTTTTTTTTTTTAATAGTTTGGGATAAAATGTGTTTTCCGTTAAAGTAGTTTAGACATGTGGAAGTGGAAACAGGGCAGCGCATGCGACGGTAGCCTGAGCTTCCTCTTCCCTCGAAGCTTAGGTTTGTTCTGACACACGAGAGGCTGCCTTGCCCCATCTGGCAACCACTAATTCTAGATGATTAATTTATGAGTTTTCATAAAATAAAAAAGAAAAAAATCTATTTTACCTATCGTCTTTTCTTTAAGTCCTGACAGAATCAATATTTTGCATACAAAATAAAAAAAAATTTGCAAAACACTGCACATAAGAATAACATTAATCCCTACACTGCTACCAAACCATTCGAGGGATTATTTATGATCTTCTTCCTATATTCCTCGGTCTTCCATTCTTCCTACCGATCATATGAATCATTGGATTGTTAGGCATCTCAATTCGAATTAACACAAACAGTAAAGCTCGCAGCAATTACAATAAAAAACAAAAAATTATTAATGTAAAGTTCTTACATGCTACAATTTCAAACCAACATTTTTTTAGTTCAAACCGCTCTCTTAAACACGATCATTGTTTTGATCAAATTAATTTTGACATACAAATTCACACTAAGTTGTAAAACCCTCAATAATAACATTAATCATCCAATATGAAGACAACACCAATACTTAAAGGATCAAATGAAGGGGGGAAAAAAAACTACATAGCTTAGCTCTCGTCTCAAGCTGATAGGATCTCCAACACTACAAAATTGGACTAGTTGCAAGGGAGCAAGGTCGATTGTGCTTGGAAAAACAAAACAGCTTCTATTTTCTTTGTTCTTGACATCCATTTATTTGGTTTTCTGATTTGTTATTTTGTTTTCCTTCTTTGTTTTACAAGTCAAACTAAAAATAAATAAGAAATATAACACGTCTAACATAAAAAGTCACGCGCAACTCAAGTTACTTCAAAGAGCCAGAAGCCTTTACATAGAACACACTGCAGGGCACCCACTTCAACCATCAATGTGCTTCCCGGCTAGACAGCAAAGCTACAAGGAAAATGTTTTTTGTGACATGTCCCGATGGTTCAGCCAAAATCCGAAATATAAGCCTCCTTTGTTTGTTGCTGCAAACAAAGCTGGTTACAAAATGTCTCCTCTAAGAAATAACATATAGAACCTATAGTCTGTAATGTTAGGAAACACAACAAGCATTTACAACAATATACCAGATCTCACTTCAGAGAAGAGCATATTCATGATTATGAAATTTTTCTCTTTCTGTTAGGTGCAGAATCATTGTCTGACTGGGCCTGACCAAATACCGACCTGAACATACCAAAGACAACTAAGGATCAAGAATAGTCAATGAATGTCCAGTTCGTTATATTCTTGCCGCAAGAATTAATATGACAAATTTAAATTTTCTCGAACAAAAACCAGCTCGGCTGCAGTACTTTGTTATCATTGCTGGGCAGCAAATCACATTATTAACAAACACAAATCATGAAGTTGCTACAAGAGTTTTGGTCCACATGCACATGTTCATAATACATGGATAAATTTCTTCCCCAACATACCTGAAATCCCAGACTCCCTGTGTTTCTGACTTTAAAAAAAAAAAATTCAACTCACTTTCCTACCATGCTATCAGTACCTGTGTTCCTGACTTTAAAATATAGAATAAAGATGTTTCTTGCTTAACCCTAAATAACAATGACGAAGAAAACTATATTCTTGAGACTTTTTATGCCTTTACCATCCTAATTACATTTTGGTTCTTTTCCTTATTCCTTGATTTTTCTTCCTCTCTCCAGTAAAAGAAACCACATTTCTATCATTCCAAATATCAACAAACATTTCCTCTGCTTCTGGCAGTCGGAAAAAAAAAAAAGGCGCACACACAAACCAAAAAAACAAAAAACAAAAAAGAAAACAAAAAAAAAAAACAAACAAACAATTAAACAAAACAAAAAAAAAAACAAAAAAAAAATCAGAGATAATGATCCACTATGGGTCCACTTTTGCTTTCATTATTTCAAGGATAAGAATAAACATTAGTAAAAGTGCAAAACTCTAGATCAAAAAAAAAAAAAAAAGAGTATAAAACTCAATAGAGAGGAATTTGAACCTATGCACTTGCTTTTTAATTTTATAAGTTTCTTGGGTAAGCTAGGCTCTAGCTTTTCTTGTTCTGATCTATATAACTTCCTTTCGTAGTAACAAACAAATCATTTGTCATTTTTGAAAAGAAAAAACTTTTGTAAAAGAGGAAAATTGTTGAGAGTACAAAAGGGAAAACTAAAAAGTGGTACTTACCCACACGTTGAACATTTCTTGTGATGCTTACAGAATATCGACAAGCAAACAGAACATATGTAGCCCATGTCTATTGTTTTCTTATGGCAAAAACACCTGCGAATTTCAATTTTTGATGAAATGCACCGTAGATGAAATTCAGCAACAAATGTGATTTACTAGAATATGCTCGTGAGAAATATTAATCAATATCTTTTGACACGAGATACAATGGAAGAGCCAAAAATAAAATTTCACATACGAAGCTCGAAAATCAACACCAACAGACTTCGGAAGCTGTAAAAAGGTCCGAGAATGCAAATCAGTTGCAAAAACTGTCTGCAAATAGGAAGAAATCATGTTAGCTTCAATGAAATGAAACCACAACAAATAGTGTTAGTTTCAATTTTCCTAATTCCCTTGTATTTATCACTTCCTAATGTATTATACATTAAGGTCTTAAACTGAACATAAGGCTCCCAAAAATGACAACAAGAGTTGCAACCACAGATTTTAATTTTTTTCACAGAACTCATTTTTCACAAATCACAACTTACTGATAGATACTGAAACAGCCCATCAAGTTGCTGGGGCTTCAAATACACACCGCCGGTTATGTAAGATGCCTGTTACTCATCCATCACAAACATTTATTGAAGTGATTAGAGGGATAATGCTACTCTCATGTATTCCCACATTAAGTATCTGTTAGACATACAAGCTACAGAAACATACCTGCTGCAGGAAGGCAGAATTATTGGAGCCTAAATAGCAAGAATCAATAGGAACCTGGAAAAGTGAGAAATTTGTGACACATTCAACGTTGATTTTCAACTTTAAAACCATCAATCAAACGTAACCATAGAACGGCTGAAAAAGATACAACAATCAAATGGCTCAAAGGGCAATCTACAAATTTCATTTTGGAAAGTAGAACAAATTGACACATTTACATTAAATTCTTGAGCTCATTCACCAAATATCATTCAGTATAAGTACAAACTAAAAGAATTAAATGCATACCATAGAACGCTGTGCAGAGAATATCGCATTCATGATTGCAACATACCTGAAAGTTTATTGGAGAAAAATGAAGCAAAAACAATGAAAAGAAAAATAAGAGACGTAGACTATTCTCTTCAGCCACAAATAAATAAACAAACAAACAGAGAGAACGTACTGTTCGGGTCCATCTGAGGATCCTTGCAAACATAAAACCTGCCATCCACGTATTAGCAAAAATAATTAGAACACGTTAAATTTGATGTGGTGGAAGGATAACTAGCAAGGCCGACAGAATGTAGTTCTTACAATAATACTAAAGTAACAAAATCACTGAATGTAGTCCAATGTCCAGAAATTTCTAATAATAAAGAACCTTGTTACCATAGCATAACGTATCAAACTTCAGAAAATAATATGTGGCAACAAACATCGACGACAACTTCATATGAAATTCAAGTTCATTAAAGACAGCTCTAACAAATTATACACACATCTACCTTAAATTTTCAAAAGGAGGTTATATGGATGCAGCTTGTAATACATTGATATAGTTGAAAACATGATCAATATTCAGTTGTTAAGAAGATTTGTTTTCAAACGTCGTGATTGTTGAACACTCAATCAACTTGAAAAACATAATGATAATAACTTGAAAGCAGTGGCAAAATTCTCACCCGCGGTTGCGGATGGAGCGGTCCTGAGCGAAAAATTTTCTGAATATCTAGGCAAAAAAATTAAGTTCCACAAATTCTCAAAATCACATAAGCTTCTACAAGACTACTACTTTATCAAAAGCTTGCAACTTCTGAAAATCGAAATCAATTACTTTTCACTTTTAGACTCTAATTTCACACAAAAACTGATGTAAAAAATAGAATGCTCAAAATCAACAAAAGAGGAGGATACAACAAAGAGCCATAGACAAAGAACCCGACAGCAAAGAAGAGGCGATCGCATGTTCCGATCTGTCGTTGCGCAATTGCTCGTCTCTGACAACGAATTCCTCCAATTTCTGCAACAAGTTCGAGCAAAGCGCAGGCATTCTTCCGTTTTCGCAGCCTCTGTTCGTGGCCAGAGAAGAATCGAAGATGTAGTCACAGGAGTTGTATCCGGTGGCGATAACCACGACTTGGTTGAGCTGATTGAGAAGTAGAATCGAGTTCAAAAACGATAATACCTGTGCAAACAACCACACAAACGAATCATACAAAAGCCATTTACCCGCTGCTTGGATTGCAGTGTCGTTGAATCTCGGCAAATAAACAGAAGTTTAGGGTTTGTTTAAAGCAATATTTGTACTCGAAGAGAGAGAGAGAGAAATTACATGAGTGAGAAACTTGGAGAAGGGAAGAGAAGAGGAGCTCCAGAAGAGAGGATTGGTGTCCAAAAGCACCATGAGAAGGCTAACATCGTCTGCGTAGAGCTTCGAAGGAGCAGAAGCCATGACTGACCAAAGAAGCAGGAGCACAGGAAGGGAAAGGGCAGGCCTTTTTTTTCTTTTTTTTTTTTTTTGTTGTCTCAGTCAACAGTTTCTGTAGTTAATAAATTTTTCGTTATAATATGAAACATACCCTCTGACAATTATTTAACAAAAATGTCCACGTATGTAATTCTAGCACCTCGCGCCGCTAAGCACCGTGTCCAACCGTCGTCGCGTAGCCCCAATGTTACCAACGCGCGGTCCCTGTCGATTCCCCCTCTCTTTCGTATCTGATTTGAAGGTTTTCTTTCTATTTTAATGAAAGTGGAGCACGTGCCTTGCACGTGCATTTTTGTTGCAGTGTGTACATATACATTACGTTTGTAATTTTGCGTAAAATATATATTTTAATAACAATTGATGATATAATTTGATAAGAATATATCTTTATTAATTATTATAAATTTTTATAAATTTCTTTTGTCAAATTTTTTTTTATAACCTCATATTTATATCTAATGAAGTTAGACTACAAAAAACATACCATTAAAACCACACTCATATATATAAATATATATGATTTTGTTAGCACTTTTTTTTCAATAAAAATTGACTGACATTTTCAACCTAAAAATAATACAAAATAATGATTAAGGCATTTATTTAGTTTTTAAACAATTTTTACTTTCTAAAAGAAAATAAACATTCAAAAATTAAGATTTTAGACAGAGGATTTTTTTAATTTTAGTCTTTTTTTCCTTTTAACAACATTATGACTTCAATTTCGCCTTTCTCTTCTTCCAAGAAGATAGTCTAATAGTTATGTGATTTTTCACGTTTATTTGCAAAGTAGAAACCAAGATGGTCTTTTTGGTATATTTGTGTATCTTTTACCACAAATTAATGTTGAGATATCATTACATTTCCATTAAAACTATTCATCAAATTGGATAAAACCAACATTATCTAATCTTTAAGTTAATAGTAGAAATAGATCAAGAAATACACATGTGACAAATGTATTGTTTAGATCAATATTTGAAACTACCTAATGTTTTCCAACCAACGATGGATCCACATTGCAGGCAAGGTGCCCCCCTAAAAGAAAGAACAAAATACATTCTATGTTCATTTTTTTGGTTGAAAAATATCATATATTAATTGATCTTTTATTTTTGTTTTTGTTTTTGTTGTTGCTTGAAAAGTACCCTCGCTTTCTCTCCCCCCGAATCCAGAAAGCCCTAACCCTCTAACCCCCCCATAGCCTAGTGGTGTAATTGATTTTTTGGTTTGACCCCCTATGAAATTGTGCACTTAGCAGTCTATTGGGCTCTCTTTTCTTTTAGAAAAAATACAAACGCCCCAACATATTAAAAATGCCTTTAACAAACCACTTATTAAAACTACTCATTTATTATAAATTGATTATTTATTAAAAGTCTAAATTACCATTCCTTCTTTTTGTAACCTTATAAGTTCCAAAGTGGAAACCTACTAGGTTCCAACATACTTTCTTTGAGACAAAAAAGTGCCAACAGGTGCAAAGTGTCAAATTGGAATCTGGTAGGTTTCAAAGTTGGAACCTATTAGATTTTAATATATTTTTTTAAACCAAAAAAAACACCAACAGCCTATGGTCATCAACGTAGGGTGACGGATTGTAACTTAGTAGGTTGGAACCTATTAGATTCCAACACTTTTTTTTTTGAAACAAAGAAACACCAACCAACTCCCGTCGTCGGCGCGGGGTGCCACATTGTAACCTGATATGTTCCAAAATTAGAACCTACCATATTTCAACATATTTTCTTTGAAACAAAAAAGCACCAACCACCTCCAGTCACCAACACGGGGTGTCGGAGTGTAACCTGGTAGGTTCTAAAGTTAGAATTTGTCAAATTCTAACATATTTTCTTTGAAACAAAAAATACCAACAGCCTTATGTCGTCGATGTGGGATGCTAGATTGTAACCTAGTATGTTCCCAAGGTTTCACAGTTAAAACCTATTAGATTTCAATATGCTTTCTTTGAAACAAAGAAGCACTAATCGCATCCGGTCGCTGGAGCAGGATATAGGATTGTAACTGGCAGGTTTTAAAGTTGGAACTTACCAAATTCCAACATATTTTATTTAATGAGCTGCAAACCTTCAAGTCTATTTCGAAAGAAAAGACCAAAGAAGATGAGGCAAATGTTGTAGAAGCTCAACATTCCTTTTCTACTAGAAAGAACAGAAAGAGGAAGAAGAGAACTAAAGGAGGTGATAAATCCAAGAATGGAGGACAACCTAAAAGGAATAAGAGCAACATCAACAAAAAGAGCTCAAAGCAAAAGAAGCCTAAAGGAAAATGTTTCCACTATGGTGCATTTGGGCACTAGAAGAAAAACTGTAGAAAGTATCTTTAGGAGCTCAAAGAAAAGACGAACAACGGTAAATCAGATTTACTCGTTTTAGAAGCTTGTTTAGTTGAAGATGATACTTTACCTTGGATAGTTGATTCAGAGGCAACTAACCATGTTTGTTCTTCTTTGTAGATGCTTAGTTCTTCAAGAGAGCTTGCTGAAGGGGAGCAAACGATGAGAGTGGGAACGGAACCGGTTGTTTCAGCAAGAACAATGGGAGTAGTTAAACTTTATTTTAAAAATAGATTTTTAATGTTGGAAAATGTTTATTATATTCCTAGTTTTCAGAAAAATTTGATTTTTGTTTCTAGGTTGTTTGCACAAATATTTAATGTTTCTTTTAAGGGTTATTATGTAAATATTTCTAGAAATGGTTTAGATATTTATTCTGTATATCTGAAAAATAGGCTTTACACTTTAAGGCCTTACGAAAAGTCACTACTCAATACCAAAATGCTCAAATTTGAAGAACCAAAACCCAAAAGATAAAAAGTTTCTTCTGATAGGATTAGGTCATGTTAACCTTGATAGGATTAACATACTAGTAAAGGATGATCTTTTAAGAGAACTAAAAGTTAGTTCTCTCTTTTAGTTCTCTAGTGGTTTGTGAATCTTGTTTTGAAAGAAAAAATGACTAAATTTACTTTCTCTGCAAAAGGCGAAAGGTCAAGGAACCACTTGAGCTAATACATTCAGGCGTTTGTGGTCCATTGAATGTACAAGCATGTGGTAGCTACAAATACTTTGTCACATTTATTGACAATTATTTGAGGTATGGATACATGTACCTAATGCAAAGAAAATCTGAAACTTTTGAAAAGTTCAAAGAATTCTAAGTTGAAGCAAAAAAGCAATTAAGAAAGTCGGTGAAGACTCTTCGATCTGATCGAGGAGGGGAATACCTTGATACTGGGTTTAAGGATTATTTGATAGAACATGGTATTCTATCACAACTCATCACACCTGAAACACCACAACAGAATGGTGTTGCCGATAGAAGAAATCATACGTTGGTTAATATGGTGAGATCTATGCTCAGCTACTCATCATTACCCATTTTATTCTAGGGATATGCACTACAAACTGTAGTATATCTTCTAAATATGGTTCCATCTAAATCTATTCCAAAAACACCCTTAGAGTAATAGAATAGTCGTAAACCTAGTATGCGACATATACGTATATGGGGGTGTTTAGCACATATGCTGAAAGGAAAGACTAGAAAGCTGGAACCGCATTCTAAAGTATACTTGTTTGTAGGATACTCAAAGGGGACGAGATGAGGTTTCTTTCATAGTCCATAAGAAAAGAAGGTATTTGTATCAACAAATGCCACTTTTCTTGAGAATTATTACATGACAAACTATAGACCTCGTAGCAAATTTGTACTTGAAGAGTTACTTTCTGATCAGATCAGACCACAACAAACTGTTGTCGAAGAACAAGATAATGAGATCATATCTCCAGGTCAGGATGTCATACCACCTCGACGTAGTGGAAGGGTTGCGAGACCACCTACTCGCTAGAAGGAAATTAAAGAAGCACACGTTGCTATCTCTGATAATGGTAAGGATGATCCATTGACATATCACCATGCAATGGAAGATTCTGAAATGGAAAAATGACTGGAGGCTATGAACCTTGAAATAGAGTCCGTGTACTCCAATTCAATCTGAGAACTTGTAGATGGATGTAAATGGATCTATAAGAAGAAAAGAGGAGTGGATGAGAAAGTTGAAACTTTCAAAGCTAAGCTTATGGCAAAGGGTTTTACCGAAAAAGAGGAGTTGATTATGAAGAAACTTTCTCGCTCGTAGCTATGCTTAAATCTATTCAGATTCTTTTATCTATTACTGCATGTCTTGATTACGAGATATGGCATATGGATGTCAGGACTGCCTTTTTGAATGGTTATCTTGAAGAAAGCATCTATATGGTGCAACCAAAAGGGTTTGTAGTCAAAGCTCAAAAGCAAGAAGTTTACAAGTTACAAAGGTCCATCTATAGACTTAAGTAACCTTCAAGATCTTGGAACTTAAGATTTGAAGAAGCGATCAAGTCTTATGGTTTTGATCAAAATGTTGATGAACCTTATGTATACAAATACAAGAAAGATAAGGAGGTGGTCTTTTTAGTTCATTATCTCGATGTGTAACGCCCCTAAGTTGGGGTTAAGAGTTTTTAATAAATTAAATAAAGATCAGAAAATAAAAATAAACTTCAAAAGAAATTTGCCCAAGACTTAAATAAAAAATTTCAAATCAAGATAAAAATATAAACAACAAACCACAGTTTAATATAGCACATTTAAATTAATAATATAAAACCATCATCATCATCATTTCAACCCTCAATATATCTTAATACAGTTAAAGAAAGCAACATATGATGCTTACGTTATCAAGGAGAATATTCTCAATAAAAGAAGAGATTCCAACTGAATATAGATACATAATTTCCTCAGCTTTATCTCTCATTACCACCTCACACTTTGTGAGTCCTGAAAAGAGAAAAATATAGGGGAATGAGTGACAACATACTCAGTAGGAAAAACCATTACTCACTTTTAGGTTTTATCATTACCACATTAATGCCTGCATGGTTAGTTAGTTCTCAACATTATTCATCGATATTATCATCTTTATTTCTAGTGGATACCCTATGATTATTCTTACTAAGTTCCACACACACACACACACATATACATACATGTTAGTTCACGATTTAATAATGCTTATTTGTATCCACCGTGCAATAGGGTATCATATCACTCAACTCAATGAAACCTAAATGGGCGCACTTGACCACTCTACAATCATTCCAAGAGTGTTCGATGAAGGGACATTAAGCTCCAGATCCTCACCAAGTCAATTCCTGTACAGTGCATTATGGGGCTTTCAACCCAAAGGATTATCATCACCTCCCCCTATTTTACCTTTTAGGGTATCCGTATCTAGTGACATAACTACCGCCCTCTTCATATCTTACCATTCCTTGCATAACCACTGCTGTTACGAATAAAGTATATTTCTTAACCATACTTCTCAATTTATTCATTACATGTTAAATCAATTTATTCCTTGTTGTATATTATAGGATGAGTTCATATTATTATCTCATAAGTGACATTCATATAATAACAATTTAACATATATATATTTATACATATATATATATATATATATATCTTACAATGCAAAGAACCAATTTTAATTCCATAAAACCTTACAAATATGAGTAATAGATTCCCTACCTTTTAGCGAATACAATGTTGATAACTTCCAGCTCACGATATCAAGTTCACCACGTGAGCTCGAAGTACTTTGTTATCCTATGACGTATAAAATAACCATACTTTAACTTAGTTCCTTATCTATAATCATGTCAATTTACCTTCTATTTTTATTAGTATGCCATAATCATTAATATGAAATCCTTGGAACATTTTGTAACACAAAATAATAAAAAAAATATGAGTTTGGACTGCCTGATCGGCCTATCATCAAACTACACATTTCAAACCTCTTTTTCGACCTGTCGATTTGGCAGAGTTCAGTTTGCCGGTCTATTAGGTTCCACCTGCCGACCCCTATAGTGTTTGGCCTGCCAATCTACAGGGTTCGACCTGTCGAACCTGTCCACAGAAGAATTTCTAGAAATTTTACTTTTCTATTTTTGAAGATTTCAAACATTAAAGCTCAATCTGACCCTTTTTATCAACTTTTAGGACATAAAAATACATAAAAACTATGGAATATTACAATTAAACAGATATAGATCTTTTTTTAAAAAAAAAATTTCATGTTCGACATATAAAATCTAAACCAAAAATTAAAACTTTTCAAAACTATCTCAAAAACTCATTTTAAACAAAGATCTATGTAAATCATGCTTCAAAAACATTGTATAATTACCTATAAACATCAAACATATACTTCTCACAAATCTCATGCTAACACACAAATTTAAATCAAAGTTTTAGCTTAATAAACCTTACCTCAAGCTTGAATAAACTTAGTGAATTTGTTTGCAAAAATCCTTGATCTTTGTTTTGTGTTTTTAGAAGACGTAAGAAAATAACTTCAGATTTCTGTCATGATTACCTTGAAGCTGGGTTGATGATTTTGATTTTGAGTAAACAAGGAAGAGAGAAAGAGAGAGAGAGAGTTGACATAAGAGAAGAAGAAAAAGCAAAGAAGAAGAAAGGGGAAAGCAGGGGAATTATTCTCCTTCAGAGACTTTGGGGCATGTAATGCCAAATGGCATTTTTGAAATAATTTAAAAGTTTCAAGGGCATTTTGGTCAATATACTAAATAGGTATAAAAAAATTCTAGAAAGTTTGAAAATAGATAGAAATAAATAATATAAAATAGATTTTAGATGAAATAAAATTTTAATTGGCACACTAATAATTAATTTAATTATAATGATACCCGTTAGAAAAATAACGGGTGTCACAAGATAATATCCTACTCATTAAGAATGATGTAGAGATATTATCTACTGTAAAGAAATGGCACGCCAACCAATTCTAAATGAAAGATTTGGGAGAGGCAAGTTGTGTTCTTGGAATCCAACTCATAAGTGATAGCAAGAACAAACTATTGGCTCTGTCTCAAACATCGTACATTGATAAGGTGCTTATCAGATTTTTGACGTAAAACTCTAAGAAAGGTAATTTATCTGCACGTCATGGAGTTTATCTTTCAAACAAATAGTGTTCTAAGACACCTCAAGAGGAAAATAAACATGAGACGGATATCCTACATATCTACAGTGGGAAGTCTAATGTATGCCATGTTGCTTGCAAGACCTGACATTTGTTATACGATGGGTATAGTCAGTCGGTATCTATCCAACCTAGGATTAGATCATTGGGTGGCGGTTAAACACATTCTCAAGTATCTCAAGAGAATGAGAAACTATATGCTGGTATATTCTAGTGAGAATTTGATTCCCATTGGATACACTGATTCTGATTTTTAATCAGACAAAGACACACGTAAATCTAGGTCTAGATCAATGTTTACTCTTGGTGGTAGAGCCATAGTTTGGAAAAGCATTAAAGAATCTTGTATTGTTTATTTAGCTATGGAAGCTAAATTTGTAGCTGCTTGTGAAGAAAGAAGCTGTTTGGCTCTGTAAGTTCTTAATTGATCTGAAAATCGTTCCAGACATAGATAAACCACTCACACTGTATTGTGATAACAGTGGTGCAGTGGTAAATTCAAGAGAACCTAAAAGCCACAAAAAAGAAAAGCATATAGAGTGAAAATATCATTTGATCAGAAAGATAGTACATCAAGACGATATGGAAATTGTGAAGATAGCGTTGAAAAACAACCTTGCCGACCCTTTCACTAAGACATTACCTGCAAAGAGTTTCAAGGACATTTGGAAGGCCTAGGTCTAAGAGACATGTCTCACCTGCTTTAAGGCAAATGGGAGATTGTTAGGATTGGTGCCCTATAAGCAGTGACATTGTACATATTGTTAATAAATAAATTAATAAAGTGACATTTATAATTATTTTGGTTGCTTATATGTATTATGAATACTTTAATAAACATCAAGAAAATTCCATGATTATTTATGTAACCATAAATTTAGCATATAAGTGTTATATGCTCCGGGATAAAATTTATAGATAATAATTTAAATAGTCTATAATAATTAATTAAGGTTTAGGATTTTAATAAGTATTATAAGTACAGTCTAATCTCATTTAGAATGAAATAGTCTTATCCAGGCTATTAATGTAGAGATATTAGATTGGAGATACTTTATATAATAAGATTATATAGGATTAGACCAGATAAATTATGAATTTCTAATAATCATCCATTACAAATAGAGCATTCAAATTTGTCACAATGATGATCATATATATGACAGTTTATGACATTATGTTTTTTGACTTGCATGGTGAGATTTGTCTAAATATAGATATAACTTAGCAATTTAGAAACATGATGTAATAAATAGCTAGGAATAATATTAGACAGATATGGAATCCATTCCGTCCTTGTGGAAGTTAGAAAAATAGTTCTTTTAAGTGATGATTTGAGATTTGAACAGTAGAGCGCTCATTCATAATAAGATTATGAATTAACTTTCATTAGAGAATTATTGGAACTTAAGAATAAAGATATAATAAAAGAGGTGAACGAAAATTAAACTTAACTCTTATTATAAACTATTTATGGAGGACTGACTTATATATAATGATCAAATCAATGGACTACTTGATATTTTTCTTTAAGCAATTTTCACTATAATTTCAAGAGTTCAGTTTTAGGTTTTCAGTGGAGTAACACTAAAACTAATAAATTTAGCACATTAATTAAAGAGTTTAATTAATTTTCAAATTTGTTGAAACTTGAATTATATGTTCATAGGTCCCCAATGCCACTTCTATAATACTGTATTGGATTTAATGTATAAGAATGGATTATACATGTCTAATTTGGAATTATTGAATTCCAAATTAATTATTTTACACTTGGGATATTAATGCGATACAGAAAACGTTCTCTATGACACATAATATAATGTGATAAATGTCATATTGAACTAAGCATTAGTTAATTAATTGGTTATATTTAATTAATGAGATTAGTTAAATATATTTTAAATTAATTAATTGATAATATTTGAATAATAATATTATTTAAATATAATTTTAATTTTATGTGACACATATATGGTGGGACCATATTTTGTCTTTTCTAACATGGACATAAAATTAAATTATTAATTAATTTAAAATTCTATTCTTAAATAAATATGTTTTATTTTTAAATCAATATATATATATGATTTATTTATATTATATATACACACACACAAAAGTATTCAAATCACATTAAACATGATTTTTTTAGTTCTCTTAAAACAAATATATATATATATATATATGTGTGTATATGTGTGTGTGTGTGTGTAAAATCACGTATTACATGATCCAAAGATTAAAAAAAGAAAAAGAAAAAGAAGAGAAACATGGAGGTGCTTTTAAGCACCTCTTTCACATTTTTGATAGTATGTGTATGTGATTTACCCAGTAAAGAGTTTAGCAGGGGTTTTTCAAATTTAAAATAAATTAAAATTAATTAAATAAATAACTAACTGCTCAGTTATAAAAAAAAAAAGAGATAACAGTTGTCTCAGTTTTTTTAGTACATAATATTTTACAAAGTATCCAAAGAGAAAAACAAAGAGTTTTTTTCTAAAAAAAAAAGTTTACTATCTTATGTGTTGAGTATATAACAGATTCAAAAAAAGTGTGAGTTTATTCGTTCTTGCATTTTGATGCCCACATGTTGTTCTATTGGTGTGGAGGCTTGGCTTGAAAAATCGTTGTGTCAAAGAAGAAAACTAGAATACCCTGATAGTCTTCAAGAGGTTTGTAAAAACTCTTCAAGCTTTCTATTTTTAATTAAAATTATATATCAATTCCCGATGAACAAAATTTTTAGAAAATTTTTATTTTCAACGATCCGTTTCGCCGATTGCGTTTTCATTTTTAAATCCAACAAAAAGAACAAAAATCTGTCGTGTAGTTACACTGTATTTGATAATAAGATAAATACCTATGCCGAATTTGATCGGTAATTACCAGTAACGCATTTCATTTTACTTGATATTAGTATTGTTTTGATTAAAAATGCTTAAACTGCGAGCAAGAAAATAAGTAAATTGTTACACCATATTTGATAATAAGATAAATACCAGTGCCGAATTTGATCGGTAATTACCAGTAAAGCAAGAAAATAAGTAAATAGTTACACCATGTTTGAGAATAAGATAAATACCAGTGCTGAATTTGATCGATAATTACCAATAGCACATTTCATTTTACTTGATATTAGTATTGTTTTAATTAAAAATGCTTCTAACTGTGAGCAAGAAAATAAGTAAACTAGTGTTGAAAATATTGTCAAAGTATCCCATGGGAAAAGCATAACTCCGACTATATAATAATCAAGTCTATGATTAAAGATAGACTAGCCAATGTATTTTAATTGCAAATATTTTAGTTGTTATTAATTTCCTAATAACTCTTCCACTTTGTATGATATTGTCGGCTTTGGACCTAAGCCTACATAGTTTTTATTAGTAGGTGTTGTCATTGCTTATGAATCATTATTTATGATCATTCTCAAATAATGTAAGACTGTACAACTTATCTTTTTTTGCCTTCTTTGCCTCAAGAAAATTATGGTTGTCGTAATTATTTCTTCTATTATTTTTAATTATGCAAAATTATCAACGAGTAATTAGTGTTTATTGATGCTAAGTTGTTGTTAGTCTCCAGTTTCTGATGCTAGTGTTTGTCGTGAGCCGGATAGCAATAGGGAGGAGGCGCCGCCGGTGGCCCGTCATTTTCAGTTCTGCTTGTTTGTTTGGACTAGGAGGAGTGGCAATGCCACGGCTCATAAGCTTTGCAAATGAGCTCTCATTTCCTTTTGTGTTTCTCAGGATGATTTCTTTTTTCCTAAGGACTTATTTTCTCCGTTTCTTTGACGGTTTCTGTATCTTTTTTGTGGCCTGGTTGGGTGTTGCTGTCTCCCTTGGCAGCTTGGTTGATGAAAGCTTTTATACCAAAACAAAAAAAAAAAAAACCAAAACAAAACGAAAAAACAATAAACAAAAGTTTTGAAGTTTATTTTTGACAACACTAGTCCTACACTAAAAAAAATCACATTATGTGCACATTTTATTCCTTCTAATAATTCTTAGAGGGCCTTGAAGATAATATTTTACACCTTACATGATTTTCAAAAATAAAATATTCAAGTCGTCAAACAATGTGCAAGTGATAAACTTTACTAACCTAAAAATGTTCATCATTATGGTTAAAGATCAAAGGGTAAAAAATATAAATATGGAAACCAATCAGTAAGGAAAAGGTTTTAAACTAAACTATTATAACGCTAAATGTGCGTCCTCTTTTCTAGCTATGTTGTAATAATCAAATCTTGTTTGGTATTTGTCTTGAAGATGTTTTGGTCGTTTTTAAAAACATAAAAAATGAAAATGATTTAAAAAAATTGTTTGGTTAACTTTTGGGCCAAAACAAAAACAAAAACATTTCCAAAAAAATCTAAAAAAAAATGAAAACAAAAAAATAACCTATTTTTAATTTTTTTTCCTTACTTTCTTTTACTCCCTCTCACCCTCTCCTCCCAGCAACACCCTCGACTTTCCAGCCTTCCTCTCCGGCGGCCCCATCGGCGCTACCTCGAAGCCCTCCTCCCACCCCATCCTCTCTCCGGCGACCTTCGATGATCACCATCGTTGACCAACCCCACGACCCACCCCTCACTGACAAAGCCCAGTAACCTCGGCAACATTCCATCGACCCCCAACCACAATAGATCTCACGGCAAAGCCCAGCCACCAATCACCAGCAAGCTAACTCAATGGCCAGCGATCGAAGTCATCGGGCTTGGATCGAAGTCGTCGAGCTTGGAACAACCTCTGTCATTGTTGATGTTTTGTGGGGCTGGCTGCATCCTCGATCTTCTCATGAACAGCCACTGGCGTGCTAGCCTCACTGAGCAAACGAAGTGGACATCACAGCAGAGGAAGAAGTCCTCAACCAAGCCCCTCTCACCACCAGCGATTCTTCACGCCTGTCGAAGTGGACTATTGACTCTACGAGAAGGCCGTCGCCAACGTTGCACTCACCAGAGGAGAGGAAGACTTCTCTCCCTTTTGTTAATAATAATAGTAAAATTATTAATATATTAATAATTAGTTTTTTAAAATTAATTTTAAGTTTTATTTATATTAATAATTTTTTATTAAAAATATTTATTTTAAAAAACATAACACCAATTTACAACCAAACACTATTTCAAAAACAGACTTTACATATTTTTCAAAACATTTTTATTTTTAGATTTTTCAAAAGACTAAAACTAAAAGGAAAACACTATCAAACGGCAAAGAGTTTGGGATTGTTTTTGGTAGGCGGGAAAATTGTGTCAATAAATTCATCATACGTTGCCATATCCGAGATACTCCATGCATTAGGGTGACCAATCCCAACACAAATATAACACCATTTGATATTCCTATGCCCCTTCCCTTGTGATAGAGAGAGGGAAAAAAAATTAAAAAAAAAGAAAGAAAGAAAAAAGAAACAACACCAACAATAACACCACCACTCAAATTTGGGAAGTTCATCTCCTTAACCAGGTCAGACAATTTGGCACAGGTCCAAAAGGCCTTGAAAATATGTCATAAATAATTATATTTCACTATATCAAATATTACAAGACCATGTATAATACATTGACATAATCCCATGTGATGCAATTTGTGGTAATGTTAGCACCGAATATTATGAGATTTTATGATGGAATTCGTGCCTATCGCCTTTTTTAATTTTATTTTAATATAATTTTGACCGAACATGGCCAAAGACATTCATCATGGTAAAAAGCTCCTGAATATTATGGTTACAAGTTCTTTTCACCCCAAGCAGAAAGCTAGATTCAATGTCACATTATCAAAGGATAACACTCTTGACTACACCAAGATTTCAACAGGGCAAAATAACAGTCATTCAAATTTTCAGCAGGAATCCCAAAGAGAAATTCAGTAACCTAGATCAACATCTCAAAGCTGATCTAGAAAATGGATACAAGCATATGCCATAGTAAGGGAAACTGCACATACCTAGCTCATAGTTATATGCAGCAATTGACCACCAAGGAAAATACAAATTGCCCGAAAGCCAATAATTTCCCATACTCAAAACTTCAGTCTGACAGTTGAAATAAATAGAAGGTAGGTTAAATACAACAAAAACAACCACCTAACATAGAATGAAGCAGCCACGTACCCAGGACGAAAAAACCTCATCTTCTTCAAAGTGCATATTTGAGAAGCAAAACTATTACAACATGGTGAAAACAAACTTGGAAAAGAAAAATAACAACGATGCAATTGGGAAAGTGGCTAAAGAATTCACCAACGAGCAAGCATTAGAAGCACTTCCCAAGGGGCCACCAACAGGGGCCAATCCCGGAAGGGACCCGGTTGTTGAAGGCACCAATGAAGATCTCGGGGCCAATGTTCTGAGACCATCGGACTCAGGTGCGGGTGATGGCGCAAACATTGAATCCGTAATTACCGAAGAAGGCGGCGCTATAAGTGTAGGAAACTGTTGTGCCCCTGCATCATGTTTTGAAATGCAATGCAGAAACAAATTATGAGTTGATGGTTTGAAATAGAGGCAATCAATCTGCTTAATCCTTTGTTTTTAAGGGGAAAAAGTGATAACGTGTCAATTTACCAAGGGGATTCTATAGTTAACAAATATTCTGCTAGGGGTTTTATCAGAGGCAAATATTTGGCTCTTAACTAGAATGCAAAAGGTTCAATTATCAATAGCCAATTACCTTCTGCGTTCTCAACAACACCATCATTAGCCAAAAAAAAAAAAAAAAGAATGAAAAAGTTAAGAACATTAACCAAATTCTTATTACAGGGAGAGAAAAACAAAAGGCTTTTGTCAAAAATTAAAGATAAATGCACAAATTGAATCTGGGGCATGACTAAAAAAAAGAACAAAAACGAAAAGTTATTCTTCTTCACAGGACAAAGAGAAAATAACTTGTTGATTTCCCAATGGGATTCGATTTTTAACAGTTAAAATAGCCTACTAAGATTTCTAGCAAAAAGTAGTTTTTCAACACCTAATCAGAAGTGAATCATAGTTGAAAACTTGAAATAAAACATTCTTCTTGTGCATCTTCGGTTCACAAATATACAGAATTGAGAGAGTATTACCAGGGCACCGAGGTTGAAGAGATGTAGACAACCTGCAGAACAGAACCTAATGAATTAGTACAATTCCATAGATTTCTAAACACAAAAGAAAAGAAGAATTAAACATGATGACATACGTAGTAACAATAGTGCTGTTCACAAAACCGCCGTAATTACAGGAAGTGACATTGCAACCAGCACTACTTTGCCGGGCCGTGTAGTTCCCAACCATCAGGTTACTGTTTCTACATTGCATGCTCGAACAGGAAACCGCTAATGAAGCAGGCATGCAGTACAATCTATATAAAGTTACACATTTAACTTTCACTTAAATTCATAGTCATCACTAGCCACAAGACTAAAAAGGAAAATAAAGTTCTACAGTTACTTGAGATTTCCAGGCCCACAGCTGCATTGAACGCAGTGACTTGCTGTAATGGCATAGCTTCCATTAGGCACGATTAAGCCAAAATCCGAGGCATATCGTGGGAAATTTGATGCACAGGCTGCAACAAAACAAATAAAGTAAGGGCTTTACAAGGAATGCGATCTAATCTAAGTTGTCAGCATATAAGCAAATGCAAAGAAGCAAACAAAACCAAGTAGAAAATGTGGAAACAACTAAAAATAAACCCAATATTTTACATTTCAAATATATCATAACTAGAAATCACATGATCTCTGATGACAAATAATGTTACATACAATATCAACTGCTAAAATTATAAAGTAAATTTCATGCACCAAGACTACCATCCCACGTGATGATAAAAATGGAAAAGTTTGCCTCAGAACCAGAAGTATCAAAATAACTTCTCACAAAAATCACACATACTTTACCCAAAGGAGGTGGGAGAACAAAAAACACACAAGGAACACTGGAACAGCATATGAGGTGAAAACAACAAGAATTTGGTATTGCTGCGAAGAAAAGAACCTCATTGTTCTTTTTCATGCATTAACACCTTCAAACAACAAGAAAGCTTGGAAAAGCTTGCTTAACATGTGGAATAGCAAATAACTTCACCGAATCAGTCTCAGAAACTCAACCCTAAAGAAGATTAAAGAAGGAGAGAGAGAGAAAGAGGGAGAGAGAATCCAGATAAGGAAATAGAAAACTACACAAAAAAAAAAAAACAACAACTACATAGTTAGAAATAACTAAGAACGGAAAAACCACTTTTAAAAAACGTCCTATAACTAAATCACATGATCCCCGATGGCATCCAATGTCATAACAATATTAACTGCTGCAAGGAAAAATAAAATTTTTGCAAATAACTTCACCAGAAAGTTACCTACCCGGCAATGGAACCGCAAGTATATCCCCAGCGTTAATGGAAGTACTCCCCATGTCATTGACATTCATCAAATCCGTAATAGTGGTCGAATACCTAGCCGCGATGGCCGCCAAGCTATCAACGGGCCTTACGACATACGACAAGTAGATGGCAGGCAGCGAGTTGTCGGTCCCGTTGAAGCAGGTGCAGGGTAGAGGCACCGTCAGAGTCTGCCCAACGTCAAGGACCGAGGGGTCGGAGATCGAATTGGCATCCCTGATCTGGTCGGAAGAGACGAGGCCGGCATAAACAGAGTCAGCAATGGAGGAGAGGGTGTCGGAGGGGCGGGTCTTGTAGCGGGTGGACACGGACTTGTGAATGCCGTCGACACAGGAGCAGGTAATGGGGATCTTGAGGAAAAGGCGGGCAGGGAGGATGTGGTTTTCGACGTCGGGATAGGAGATGTCGATGGCATTGGCAGTGAGGAGGGCAATGGGGTCCACCTGGAAGAGGGAGGCAACCTCCGAGACCTTAAGGTCCGTGTAGAGGGTGTAACCGAGGAGGGCATTGCACGAATCGGAGTTCGAGCACGGCTCAATTGTTGACTTCGAGCTCACCAGAACTGACACATTGCTCATCATCAACAACAACAAGAAGAAGAAAATGGGGTTTTCGTTCGCCATTTTTTCTGGGGTTTTTGGTTTAGCACAAAGAATGAAATTAGTCTTGGTAAGAACAGAAAAGTTTGGGTTTTTTTTACTTGTTTTGGGGTCTTGGGTTTAGTTGAAAATGAGGTTTCAATTTGCCATTTTCTGGGTTTTTTTCCTTTTGTTTGGAGCAGAGCAAAAATGGGGTTAAAGATGGGGTTTTTTGTTTAAAATTTGTCACTGGAGACAGAAAAGAGACAGGCGAATGTGAGGATGAAGATAAATAATGATGAAGGTTTTGACTCTTAAAAAAGATGCTATTTTTTTTTTTTTTTTTTTTTTGAAGCTAGAACAGCAACAGATTTGAGGATGGTTTTTAGGGCTTTTGCAGTGTTCTGCTTTGCTAGTTGCTCCTTCTGTTGTGCTCTTACAAATTCAACAAAGTGGACGAAAAAAGAAACAGCAAGTCTGAAATGGTTAAACTACTTTGACACAAAAAAAAAATGCCTTTTTTTTCTCAATAATATTAAAATTGTGAAAGGGATTAATAATGCAGGACTTACCGGATTCTGGGTCTAGATTTCTCTTTGCTCTAGAGCTGAGGGAGAGTGTTAAGAACGAGAGAGTTTTTCTTCTTTCTTTTTTTTTATATTTCCTAAAGCAAGTAAAGAAAAGAAGAGAAAAACATTAATTAAATTGAAAAAAAAAATGGGAAAAGCTGGAAAAAGCAGACAATTGTATTGGCAAGAAGTGAAGTGAACAGACACTGGTCAGATTCTTGAGCTGAGTGTCCGAAACGTTACTTTCTTTCTGGACTATTATGTCCTCATCAAGCCCCCATTTTTCGCCTTTGGAAAGTGATGTCGTCAACTTGTAACGCTGTCGTTTTCTTTATTCTTTAGGCTTCTTGTGACTTGGCCCTTGTCGTTTCTTGTAAACTGCCATTGTGCTTGTTTTGGTACTTTTGAGATTTATCGTTGTCAAGGTGTGGCCCACATTTGATTTAACCTTGGGGGGTTTTATGGTGTGCTTTTCAGCCTGCGAGGAAAGGAATATCCCTTAAGCTTTCTTGCTGTTTGGACATGGAACGGTATCGTCCGGGTTTGGTTTGGGTTTGGGATGGCATTTGAGGTGGGACACGGCTGTCCCCAACCAAACAAAAAAGGGACTCGATTCCCATTGAAACTTGAAATACATTCTAAACATCTTTGAAAATATTGTCTTAACTTGTTAGTTTCAACTATTATAGTATAAAGTTTTTATATACTATAGTTTAAAGTAAAAATATACTATATTGTAAAGTTCTTACATGCTACAATGTTTTAGTTTTAACTTATTAGTTTTAATTATATTCTCATACACACCCTTCATGAGTTCTAAAAAGCTTCTAAAACATAGTAGTAGAAATAATCTAATGATAAATTCACACATTACTATATCATAAGTTATAAAGTTTGAATTTCAGACAACCAAATTCAAAAAAAAAATAAAAAAAAATAACTTCTAAAATCAACAATGTCAAGTCTTCCTTGAATCATTCTTCACATCTTAATTTATGATACGAATTATTTTAATTCAAAAGCTTTTTATTTAAATAATTTCTTATAATGAAATAAATATTGGGTCTATCATTACTCAAAATTACACTCATCCTCATCCTCATTCTCACCCATCGTTGTTTACTAAACTCGTTTTTATTGGGTGTTTTTACCATTCATACTTGCAAACAAAAAAATCTTTTATTATTGTTTTTCATGGTAGGAAAAAAAAAAAAAAAACCTTAGTCAACTTGACGGGAAGGAAAAGGAGTTAAAAAAAAAAAAAAAAAAACCAAAGTGCATCGTCTAAAATATAACAATTTTTTTTAGGAATAGCAATATGGAGCAATCTTAGATGAAGAAAGATTTTTTTTTTTTAATTAATGAATGGTTGTACTGTATTGTCGACTGACAAAACCATTTATATATGTGTATATTGACAAATGCAAAGGACAAGAGCTCTAGATCCAACATTTGTATCAATTTATGACTTGTCATTATTTTTTTTAGTAAGTGAAGAATATTATATCAATTAATAATAACAGTTTGCAGATACTAACCAAAGAATGGCACCTTAGAGTTGGTATAAAAGTCCCGATCAAAGTTGATGTCCTTACCATTAGTTATGTATATTATGTATCTCATACTTTATAAACATAATTTGTAAGTTGTTTTTGTTGGTGCGTCTGTTATAAGATGCTGCTTACGATTAGCTTTGGCACGTGAGTTTAAAATAAAAAAAAAATGGTAAAAAAATATTTAGATTTATAAGTGTGTGAATTTGACTCCTCAAAATAAAGAGTTCTATCATATAGCATTAAAGAAACTCGAGTTCTATCACATAGCATTAAAGTAACTCTACTAGCATAATATGGTTTCAATTCATCGTATCTTTATCTAGTTTCAATAAATTGTCTTCAACTTTAAAGCCCATGTTTTTGCTTTAAAGCGTATGTTTTTACTATGTTCTTGATATTTTCACTTAATTTTTCTTAATTTTATATATCTTATTTTTATTCAAGTGAATTTAATTTAGTTGAATTTTATTATTCTTGTTGTTATAATTATAATTATAACTGTTGTTGTTGTCGTCGTTGTCGTTGTTATTTCTCTCATGTTATTTCTCTCCGTTTATTTTGTTTCCCTCTTCTGTGTAAATGAAAAGGGCAATTTGGCAATTTAAAATTAAAATTGGGTCAAAAAAATTCAAAAGGAAAAACTAAATTCAGACTCCATCAACGATAGAAAAAAAAACGCACATGCATACATCGTATGAGTCGTCGAATTGTCTTCATCCATGTTTTAAAGGTTGTTTGGTACGGTGATAGGAACCATTGGTTATAACTGTTTTTATTATAGCATGTAAGAGCTTTACGCTGTACTAACTTTTTTCTTTTTACTATAACATATGAGAGCTTTATACTGTTCATAACTGAGATAGTAGTTAAAACCACTCCTTACCAATCAGAAGGTTAGATGGCAAGTGTAGTTCACCTGGTAATCACGCGTGTCACTAGCAATCTAGTGTGTCATTGTCCATTCAGCCCAAAGTCAAATCTCATGCTCAGTGATCTATGGCGCTCCCCGTGCACCCGCGCGGCTCACCACTCCTACTGTGTTGCGCGGCATACACTTAGAATAGCGCCAATCATTCGTTGCCACCTGTACATACAAATCAGAGCCCTAATTTGGCTCTCATTCAGTATGTTGATTGGGGTTTTTTCAGAAGAAGAAAAGGCTAGCCTCTATTTATTAGAGACCTGAATAGACCGAGATGAGACCTTTTTGGAACTAAACAAGTGCCGGAAGAGAAAAAACAATAAAGAAAAAGAAAAAATATTAATAATAAACTGTTGGTATAGGTTTTTGGTTTTAGGATTTTAGTTTTAGTGTAGCTTTTTAGTTTTCACAAAATTATTAGAGAAGGCTTTTGAAACATCAAAGAGGTAGAAGAAGAAGATTTAGAAAGGGAGTGTGGAGAATTGTGATATCCCATGGTTTTTTCTTCACTAATTTCTTTCTCTCTAATTTTTATGCTTTAATAATACTAGAACCAATGTTTTTTTATTTATTCTTGTCCATGGATTAGTGTGTATTATTTAAGGCTATGATGTAGTTATGCTATAAATATTTGCATTTTTCTATTTTTAATTAATATGTATTTTATTTCTGTAGATGTTAAGCATTTCAATCTGTGATAAATGCTTGTGGATGTATAGTCAACATTTGCATGATTTGGGAATTGTTTTGGGACAAAGAAGTGATAATTGATTCTACCAATAATTTAAATACCATAAGATGTTATAGGATGGAGATATTTATGGATCTTGTACAATGTTATTATGAGTTTCTTGTGCTTAATCAATTTCGACAAGTTTATAATTTTTACAAAGATATATAAAGTTTATTTGATGAAATAATATCTTAATGCTTGAGAAAAATTAATAAATACCTAACAGAGACTCAATTGTCAGCATAGGGAATAGGCATGAGTAATTAAATTAGAAAATTTATATAGCATTAGTTTCATGAGTCGAATCCCTAGATATTTAAGTTTTTGACTTAATTTAGCTTTTACTTTGCTTTATTTTAATTTGATTGTTCAGTCATTTAAATAATCTTAGAGTTAACGACATTGGTACTTAACCAACTTAAACACAATCCTCATGAAACGATATTTATATTCTTTACTTTACTACTTGTTAATAACTTGTGCATTTGCAAATTCACCTAACAAGATTTTAGAGTCATCGCTGGGGATTATTAAGTTTGATTTTAGTTAATATCACCACCAATCAGCTTTAGAGTTAATTTAAATATTTTAATTTTGTTTTATTTTGTTTTTAAATTATTTTTATTGTTTGTTTTTGTTGAAAAAATAATACGTAGCGGAATTTTAAAATTTTTATTCAGAGTATTTTCTAAAACATAAGTTTGACATGCTATATGCATAAATTGACCAGATGTGACTAACCTTTGAATGCCAAAGAACTCTTGCAATCTGTGAAGAGAATTAACATTCTAGAAGAGCCTCTATCAACTGGTCTTTTTTGCTATTCTCTATCTACGATCGGAATGAGTATGGGCTTACGTTGTTTAGCTTTTGCACCAGGTGGCTCTCCTTCCAACCAGTAGAGAAATACCTAAAGCTATAATTCATGATTTGTGAATGATAGCTCTCTGGAGAGTTGTAGAGTCTCGCTAACAGAATCTCACTCTAAATTTCTCAATTGATTTAAACAATAAAGAGACTCATTCCCATGTTATAGAGGTTGGGCCCAAGAGTCGGTCCTTATCAGATAAGGCTTTAAAAATTCAAATCATAATCAAATCAAGATCAATATTTGATAAAATTTGCATGAAAGCACGTGATCTTTTTATCACTGGTCGGTAGGCCGAACTGGCAGATCAGCCTACTGAACCTCCACAATCAGTAGGCCAAACTTAAAGATCGGCCTGCCAAATCTCTGATAAAAGATCCCTGTGCATCTTTATTTTCCACCCGAGATTCTCGAGATAGAGCCTCAATTTTAATTCAAATAACCCAATAGAGAAGTTATCTGATTAAAAGAGTCATATCTAGATAATCTTTGGAAAAATAAATATTACTGATAATTTAACAAGTTTATCTTGAATTAATTCAAAATTAATCCAACCAGTAAATTGACATTAATTATCTGATCTCGATAATTCAACAAGTTTATCTTAAATTAATTTTCTCATAAAATTAATTCAATTGATAAGCAAACATGAATTATCTGATTTTTACCGAATTTCAACCAATCTGATAAATTTGACATAAGCCATCAATTATTAGAAAAACACACCGTATCGTTACAGGATTTTTGTGAGCTAGCAAAGGGGACCAAATGGACCTATATATTTTAAGCTTTCGATAATTATGAAACCCAATATCCCAGATATACATTTCATAATTATCAACTCTAACGCTACTCCATTAAAAGCTTAGAGCCGCACTCTCGAACTATATAGAATTACGAAGCCCATGTAGCTAAGTCTCCATAACATATCATAATGTATCATATCCCATAGGATTATCCATAATCGGCTTAAGGACAAGTTTTGTCTTACCTTCTCGATTATTTTTATCTTACGTTCTATTATCTTACAATCAGAAAACTTACCATCCAAAGATAGTATACCATTCGGTTATACCTATGTATCCAAATGGTTGAGTGCTCTGGTTTTTCAATTACAGGATAACACATATAAAAGGATATCACTACTCCTAAAGAGGAGCTATGGATTCCTTATCTATGAGTAACAAATCTACGCTATCAAGAGTCATGCCTTTAATGTACCAGCATGCGTACCACTATTAAATGTGGATGCCACCCATTGGTACATCAAAAGCATAAGTCAAGACAACGGGCCCTCTATTCATCTCAAGATTAAGATACAATACAAATGGTTGTCAAAAGTGAATCAATTTGCCGAGACAAAATTATTAATCCAAATCAATTCACTTTGTGTCTCGATCCAACACATCGTCCCCTACGACAATGTGCCAACATTTCTATTCACGAAGTCCACCTCCAATGGTCAAGACAAATCATCTCCTAATAGGATGTAGACGACATAATAATATTTACATGAATAAAGCACCCAACTTTATTTCCTCGATTGCGGATCTTATGATTTAGACTGTCACCTTAAGAATCATGTCTTCCGCATAATTTGTCCATCATATGCCCAATTCTTAAAGGTTTAGACCGACAGTCTCAGACTTTTGTTTGCTTAACATACATTCAACAAATATGAACGTAACGAGGACAATATTTGGTATATAAATAATAAATAAATTCTTTATTGATAAAAATATCTCCAAAAACATATTATATTTTTACTCATTAGGGCATACATGTCTAACAGTTTTATTGAGGTGCTTCAAGATGTTATATCGACAAGTCCTCACAAAATTTTCCCAACAATGTTTGAAATCATTCTCTAGTGCTTGATAGAGATACAAAGACTTTCTAGTGAGGTTTCCTAATCATAGTTTCTTTAAGGAATGTCAAGTAGAAGTCTTCCTCAATTGCTTAAGTGATATGACTAAAAATGAGGTTAAAAGAGAATATGGTACCACCTCTTTTTATTAACAATCCGATGTCAAAGCCTACTACATGATGGAAGATATGATCAAGTACGATCATTGGTATTTAAATTGTTCAAGGAACAATCAAGGTTGGGATAATAATTTAAATTAATTGGAGCCTTAGTTTGACTATTAACCTTAAGCTACAAATGTGTCCTTTGAACTACAAGCTTCATTAGATGCTCTAAGTAAAGCCAAGAGGAATCATTAGAAATAGAACGACAATTGGCAACATTGGTGCAACGTATTGAAGAATTAAGAGCATCCATTCCTACTATGCATGTTTCAATTTCAAACACATATGAATGCTGCCTTAAAGTGCCTACACCTAGTAAGGAGCAAGTGAAGATGTTTCAAGGAACCAATCACATGGTGAACAATATGATGTGGTTTGATAATGATTGTCATGAAACTATGGAACCTTCATGGGAAATCGAGTTTCAAGCAGAAAAAAGCCTCAAACTGATGTTCAAGAACCTTTCAAAAATGTTTTTGCTCAAGCCTTAACTAAATTGGACTTTCCTATGATCAACAACAATTTACACATGTCAAATTAAGAGATGTATATCCATAATTATGAGTTCTATGAAAATCAAATTGCAAGCATGATGATGATAGCCAAGTGGAGAGTGAAGAGCATTTAGAAAAGTCTATAAAGGTATTTCTCTATGAATAGGAGATGCAAGAGTCATTGGCAAATTAAGAAGCTGATGACACCATTAATATTAGTTCATTATTGGTCTTAATATACAGACCACTAACTGATCTTTTTTAGCTAACTTCATAGCCATAGCCATATTATGCACTCTACAAGCTTGAGCTAAGATTGAAATTCTACCAAGCTCATCATTTGAACCCAATCATATTGATGTCTCATGCCCAATTCTTTCGTATCATGTCAAGCTTGAGGGCATTTACTGTTGGAAAAATAGTACGCAACAAAAATTTTAAAATTTTTAATTAGAGTATTTTATAAAACACAAGTTTGATACGCTATATGCATAAATTAACTAGGTCTTACTAACCTTGTATGCCAAAGAGCTCCTGCAATCTATGAAGAGAAGGGCATTCCAAAAGAGCCTTAACTAATTGGTCTTCTTTGCTTTTCTCTATCCACGATTGGAGTGCGTGTAGGCACATGTCGTATAGCTCTTCCCCGGTGACTCTCCTTCCAACCAATTGAGAAAACCCAAAACTAGTGTTCGTGATTTGTGAACAAAAGCTCCTAGAGAGTTTTAGAGACTTACAAACTCGAGTGCCCACTATTGATTTCTCAACTTATCTAAATAACTTAGGAGTCTCACTCCCTATTTATAGAGGTCGGAATTTGGAGTCAATCATTATCAGATAAGGCCTTAAAATTTGAGTTTGAATCAATCTCAAAGTCTAATCCATGTAATTAGATTTGGACTCCAACTGTCGCGATTGACCGCACCTAGTGTACCGCGGTCGACCGCGCCATCGTGATAGTGGAGCTCGAACCTGATTCGAACTCCTTAAGTTGATCCGATAGATCCCATCGCAACTTATTGGATAAATCCTATCTTATTAGTTCCGGATATATTTTATAAAGCCTTAATTTTAATTCAAATAACCCAATAGAGAAGTTATCTGATTAAAATAGTCATACAAAGATAAACCCATATAAATAAGATATTATCCATAATAATTCAATACATTTATCTTGAATTAATTTACCAAATTAATTCAACCGATAAACCAACACGTTTATCTTGAATTAATTACAAAATTAATTCAACCAATAAATTAACATAAATTATTAAATCCAATTAACTTGAATTTTAGCCAATCTAATAATTTGACATAAGTCACCAATTTATTAGAAAAGCATATCGTATCGTTACAGGATTTATTATGAGCTAACAAAGGGGACCTGATGGAATTATATAGTTCAAGCTCCCCATAATTATGAAACATAATATCCTAGATATACATTTCATCATTATCAACTCTAACGCTATTCTACTAAAAGCTTAGAGTTGCACTCTTGAACTATATAAAATTACAAAGCCCAAATAGCTAAGTATCCAAGACATATCATAATGCATCGTATCCCCATAGGATATCCATAATTGGCTTAAGGATAAATTCTGTCTTACCTTCCTGATTATTTTTCTCTTACGTTCCATTATCTCACCATCGGAAAACTTACCATCCAAAGACAATATACCATTCGGTTACACATATCTATCTAAATGGTTGAGCGCTCTATGTTCCAATTACAAGATAATGCATATAAGAGGATATCATCGACTCCTAAAGAGAATGTATGGATTTTATATTTATGAATAATAGGTCTACGCTATCAAGAGTCATGTCACCAACGTACCAGCATACATATCAACGTAAAATATGCATGTCACCCTTTGTTACGTCAAAAGACATAAGTCAAGACAACGGGCCCACTATTCATCTCAGGATGAAGATAAAACACATATGATTGTCTAAAGTGAATTAATTTGCAGAGACAAAATTATTAGTCCAAATCAATTGCACTTTATGTCCTGATCTAATATATCATTACCTATCACAATGCACTAATGTTTCTATTCATGGAGTCCACCTCCGATGGTCAAGACAAACCATCTTCTGTTAGGGATATAGACAACATAACAATCTTTGTATAAATAAAGCACCCAACTTTATTCCTAGGATTGCAGATCTTATGATTTAGACCATCACCTTAAGAAACATGTCTTCCATATAATCTATCCATCATAGGCCTAATTTTTAAGGTTTAAACCTACAGTTTCAGACTTTTGTTTGCTTAACATACATTCAACAAACATGAATGTAAAGAGGATAACAGTTTAGTATATGAATAATAAATGAATTCTTTATTAATAAAATGTCTCTAAAAACATGTTACATTTTTACTCTTTAGGGCATACATGTCAACAATCTCACACTTGCATTAAGTGAGTAAAATGACAAATCCCGCATCCCCATAGCTTCCACATTCCTTTCGAAAACACTCGCAGTTAGTGTTTTTGTGAGTGGATCAGCTAAATTGTCCTCGGATGCGATTTTGCATACAACAACATGCATGCCCTCAATGAAGTCCTTTATCACATGATACTTCTGATCAATATGCTTACTTTTCTTATGAAATCTTGGTTCCTTAACATTAACTATCGCCGTACTGTTATCACAATACAACGATACCTCCTTATGCACACCAAGAACTACCTCAAGATTTCCAAGGGTACTTGAAAATATGCTTGATTGCAACCCAGTAGTTTGGTCCTAGATCCAACTAAAATCGACTTACTATGTCGACCACATAACTAATATCCAATCATGTGCAAAGCATGGTATACATGAGACTGCCCACTACAAAAGCATAAGGCACATTTTTCATGTATTCTCTTTCTTAATTAGACTTTGGTGAGTCTTTCTTAGAAAGAGTAATTCCAAGCCTAGATGGTTGCCCACCTTTCTTGGAATCCTGCATTGTATACCTTTTGAGAATTTTATCTATGTAGCCTGCTTGAGACAAAGCTATCATCCTGTTCTTCCTATCTTGAAAGATCTAGATACCAAGAATAAAATTAGCTTCATCCAATTCTTTCATGTCAAACTCCTTGGTCAACCATAATTTGACCGATGATAGCGCCCCAACATTATTGCCAATTAGCAAAATATCATCTATATAGAGTAGTAAAAAAACCACCTTTCCATCCATAATGCGTTTGTAAACACATGGTTCATCCACATTTTGTGTGAACCCATAAGTCTTGATCACTTGATCAAATCTTATGTTCCAAGAATGGGAAGCCTACTTAAGTCCATAAATTGACTTTAGCAGCTTACAAACCTTACCGTCTTGACCCTTGACCTTAAACCCGTCTGGTTGTTTTATATAAATAGACTCATCAAGATAGCCATTTAGAAAAGCCATCTTGACATCCATCTGCCAAATCTCGTAGTCAAGAGCGGTAACTATGGACAAGAGAATATGGATGGATTTAAGCATGGCTACAAGCGAAAATGTTTTCTCGTAATCGATTCCTTCCTTTTGCGTATAACCCTTAGCTACCAATCTAGCCTTAAAGGTTTCAACCTTTTGATCCACTCCATTTTTCCTCTTATAGATCCACTTATACCCTATGGGTTTTACCCTTTCGGAAAGATCCACAAGCTCCCAGACCTGCTTAGTCTCTATAGGCTTCATCTTTGCATTAATGGCCTCTGTCTAGAGTTTTGAATCAACATCCTCTATAGCCTCTGCATAAGTATAAGGATCCCTGTCATGTTTATCCAGTTCAACCAAGAAGGCCTCTCCATTGAACATATACCTCTCAGGTTGACGCCTGATCCTCCCATTACGCCGAACCCCCTTAGGTTGTTGTTTGGGTTCGTTTGGTCTTTCTACACTGATCGAAACGGTTTCATTCGGAACCTCTGGAGTGATTGGATCACTCCTTAACTCCTCAAGCATCACTTTGCTTCAAGGCTTAAAGTCGCCCATGTAACTCTCTTCTAGGAAAATTACATTAGTTGAAACCACGACATTATTTTTTTTTTGTTATAAAAATAACTCCCTTTAGTCCCTTTTGGATATCCTACAAACACGTAAACTTTTGAACGTGCTTCTAGCTTATTCGCATCCTTAAACAAGACATGAGCCGGACATCCCCATATGCGAATATGGTTTAAGGATGTCTTCCTGCCTGTCCACAACTCGTAAGGAGTTTTAAGGACCGATTTTGAAGGCATATTGTTCAAAAGATAACATGCAGTTTGTAGTGCATATCTCCAAAAGGATAAAGGCAATGATGAATAACTCATCATGGACCTTACCATGTCTAATAAAGTCCTATTCCTTCTCTCTGCTACGCCATTCTATTGCGGAGTGCCCAACATAGTCAACTGGGATAAAATCCCACTCTCTAATAAGTGTCCTAGAAACTCATCAAAAAGGTATTCTCCACCTCGATTGGATCGAAGTGTCTTTATGGGTCTACCTAATTGCTTTACCACTTCAACCCAAAACTCCCTGAACTTGTCAAAAGTTTCGCTTTTGTGGTGCATTAGGTACACATACCGATACCTTGAGTTATCGTCAATAAAAGTGACAAAGTACTCAAATCCTCCTCGTGCCCAAATGTTCATTGGTCCACAAACATCACTATGAACAAGTTCTAGAACCTTTGGCCCTATTGCCCTTAGAATTGAATCATCTTTTGGTCATTTTACCCTTCAAACAAGATTCACATTGACGTATAGATTCTACCTTTAAGTAACTTAAAGGTCCATCCCCTACCAGCCTTTGAATCCTATTTAGGTTAATATGACCAAGATGCAAATGCCAAAGATAAGTCTTATTAGAGTGAGAAGTTTTAAGTCTTTTAGAGTTATTATTATTTATCTCAGCATTAAGCAGTAAGTCCATCTTAGGTTTGATAAAATATAGATTATTTTGCATCCATCCATCATAGATAAAAGATTTGTTTTTACGAATCACTACTTTATTATTAAAAAAACCCAAATAGGAGTCTTTAAATAAATAAGCTATATAAATTAAATTCATCTTAAATTTAGGAACATAAAAAAATCTCACAAAATTATATTCCTATAATTATCAAAATAAAAATGGACGTCTCCCACTGCTTCTGCTATGCCCAATGATCCATCGTCCATCAGAAGCGTGAAGTCTTCATGAAGTAGACTTCTCGTTTCTTTGAACCCCTATGGAGAAACACAAACATGATTAGTTGCACCAGAATCTGTGACCCAAATGTCACTTGATTCTTCAACCAAACAAATTTCTAAATACAAAAAATTACACCTGCCTCCTTTGGAAAGGAAGTCCTTGCAATGCTTCTTGATGTGCCCGACCTTCCCACAGAAGAAGCACTTAACCCTCTTTAGGTTCTTCTTTTTCTTCTTCTTTCTCTTGTTGTTAACAAGAATAGAAGAATTCCTGTTCTTGGCCCATTTTTTCTTTCCATTCCAAGAATTAGGATTGAAACCAGAAACAGCAGACAAATTGGCTTCTCCACTTACAGGAGAGTCCCTGATCAACAGTTCGAACTCCTGAAACTGTTTCATTAATTTTGTTAAGGTCATATCCCGCCTATTGCTCAAATTAAATGTAGCTCTAAATGGAATAAATTCGTTTGACAAAGTCTCAAAGACCATAGTCATCTGAGTTTCAGCATTGATGTCGGCTCTATTGGTTTGAGCCTTAGTGAGGTAACCCATGACCAACATCATGTGCTCTTTTACAAATGTCCCTAGCCTCTGCCTATAGTTAAGAAGTTTCCAAAGTGCCCCTTACTGCTTAGTTAAGGCTTGGCCTTCAAACATGTCTTTTAGATTATCCAAGATCTACTTAGCAATCTCATAATCCTCATGTTGAGCCTGCTGCACATTATTCATGCTAGCCATAACATAGCAGTGGGCTTGATCGTTTGCATCTTTCCAGCGATCTTATGCTTTGAATTGCTCATTATTGGAGTCTCCCATAGGCTTGGGAAGACAAGGGGTTGTCAGCATAATTTTAGTTTCTCAAAGGAGAGGACGATATCCAGGTTTTGTTTCCAATCAGTATAATTTGCTCCGGTTAATTGGATTTTGTCAAGTATCGAAGATAAAGTATTTTGAGACATTTTAAATCTATAATAAATAATTATATGCCAAATATAAGCAAACATATCATAATAATTTAGTAAGATAACACAACATACAAATGTGTTTATATGTCAAAACCTTGAAAATATCACAACCTTGCGACGATAATTCCCAACTCAAAATTCAACAAGCTCTTAAGGGAGTCATGTCAAATTCAATCAAGAAGACAGATCCCCTCCTGATTAATATATGCCATCCAGCACCCGTATAATCTAACATATATTAATAATTGTTTCTTTGACCATTAATTTTATTAACAGAGCTCTTAAGGGAGGTTAAGAGTAAAATTAACATGAGTGTATAACCATCGTTTCAATATCTTATCCATGATTTATAATCACCACCTAGGGGTGTACAATAATAAATCATGCTAAAATACCTTATTCTCTCAGAGATCCAATCTGGAACATGATAGAAATCTCTTCCTAGGGGTCAGGACCACCATGTTCTTCTTATGAACCAACGATGAAGGCCTTAAGTCTTCTCTTCGAAAAGCTTCTCCCACTCAATCTTTTGAAATCAAGGTTTTATTTTAAAAGACATGCATGAACAATTTTAGTATGAGCGACACTCCCTATTCTATATGATATGTTATCAATATACATGGCAAATCATATTATAATGCAAACAACCAAAGCAATCAAGCAAAGCTACAAGGAAAATAATAATAAATAACCGTAGTATTATAGTTCCACCCTAGAAAATAGAAAATAAAGATTACAAGAGAGTAATCAAAACATTTTATTGATTCTTCATCCTTAAATCCTCAAGCTGTATCCTTTTTCATGTAATCCCACCTTCAAGACTTCAATCCCATATGAATCAAATACTTCACATTTCTGGTCATATCCAAATTTAATGTTTCTCAGAATTGTCCCAAAAATAAAATTAAAACTACATTGAAAACCGCACCTTTTCTAGAAAAAAAATTAGCTCTCTACCGACAAGTCAAACTGGGTGATCAGCCTACCAATCATGACCCTCCGGCCTGTTGATCTTCATAGATCGGCCTGCCGATTCATGATAGATCGACTTGCCAAATTAGAAGTGTGGCCTGCCACTAGAGCCACCTGATTTCTGCCCCACTGACGGCCTGACGATCTACGACCATCAGCCTATCAAACTTGAGAGTTTGGCAAGCCGACCGAGTATAAATCACCCTTTCCCGAAAATACAATTTCTAATGCAATTCATCAATTTTATTTTTCAACAATCCAAAAACATAAAATTAGACACTCAAGAAATACCTGGGAGCGCCATCATCTATCTTCTAGATCCGTCTTCTTCATATGATTATTTAATTATAAAATTCTTACAAATTTAAAATTAAGTAATAATTCCTAGACGGAGATGATAGTCCGCCATCTAATTACATGAAAAACCTAGATACACATTCAAATCTCTAAAGAACCATAACGGGTATAATTAATTAATTAATAATTAATTAAATACTAATTTAATTAACCATAATTAATTAATAAACATTCACCATATAATCCATGACAACATATAAAAATATATAGAAATCTAGAGTGCCAACTCTCAATAAAATTAAATTCAAGCATAGGGGAGATCAAGATCACAAAATTTGCGCATATAGCATAATCACAAACTCGTAAATTTATGTAAAAACTATGGCTCTGATACCAATTGTTGGCAAAATAGTACGCAACGTAATTTTTAAAATTTTTATATCAAAGTATTTTCTAAAACACAAGTTTGACACACAATATGCATAAATTAACCAGATCTTACTAACCTTTGAATGCTGAAGAACTCCCACAATCCATGAAGAGAAGTAACGTTCCAGAAGAGCCTCAACCAACTGGTCTTCTTTGCTATTCTCAATCCACGATCAGAGTGAGTGTGGGCTCACATGTATAGCTCTTCCACCAAGTGACTCTCCTTCCAACCAATTGAGAGAACCCAAAGCTAGTGTTCGTGATTTGTGAACAAGAGCTCTCAGAGAGTTTCAGAATCTCACTATTAGAGTTTCACTCTTAATCTCTCAATTGATCTAAATAATAGTGAGACTTACTCCCTTTTTATAGAGGTTGGGCCCAAGAGTCAGTTCTTATTAAATAATGCCTCAAAATTTGAATCAGAATCAAATTCGGATCAATACCTGATGAAATCCGCGTGAAAACGTGTGATCTTTTCATCACGCAATCGGCATGCCAATCTATCTAACTTGCATGCCGAACTTGCCCCATGGGCATGACAAACCTGAGGATCGACAATCCAAACTGTCGATAAAAATCTCAACGAATCTTTTATTTTCCACCCGAGATTCTATGGGATAAAGTCTCAGTTTTAATTCAAATAACCCAATAGAAAAGTTATCTAATTAAAACAACTTTATCTAGATAATCTCTAGGAAAATAAATGAATTCCTAATAATTCAATAAGTTTATCTTGAATTAATTCAAAATTAATCCAACCGATAATCAAACATGAATTATCTGACTCTTTCTAATTTTAACCAATCTGATAAATCTGACATAAGTCACCAATTATTAGAAAAGCATGGCGTATCGTTATAGGTTTTCGTGAGCTAGCAAAAGGGACCTGATGGACTTATATAGTTCAAGCTCCCGATAATTATGAAACCCAATATCCCAAATATATATTTCATAATTATCAACTCCAACGCTACTCCACTAAAAGCTTGGAGTTGCACTCTCGAACTATATAGAATTACAAAACCCATATAACTAAGTCTCCATGACATATCATAGCATATTGTATCCCCATAGGATTATCCATAATCGACTTAAGGACAAGTTCTGTCTTACCTTTTCGATTATTTTTATCTTACATTCAATTATCTCACCATCGAAAAACTTTCCATCCAAAAACGGTATACCATTCGGTTACACCTATGTATCCAAATAGTTGAGCACTTCAGTTTTTCAATTACAAGATAACGCCTATAAGAGGATATCACTACTCCTAAAGAGGAGCTATAGATTTCACATCTATGAATAACGGGTCTATGCTATCAAGAGTCATATCTCCAATGTACCGGTATACATACCACTATTAAAATATGGGTGTCACCTTTTGGTACATCAAAAGATACAAGTCAAGACAACAAGCCCACTATTCATCTCAGGATTAAGATACAATACAAATAATTATCTCAAGTAAATCGATTTGCTAAGAGAGAATTATTAATCCAAATCAATTCACTTTATGTGCCATTCTAACACATTGTCACCTATGACAATGTGCCAATGTTTCTATTTGTGGATTCCACCTCCGATGGCCAAGACAAACCATCTCTCAATAGGGATATGGACAACATAATAATCTTTACATGAATAAAGCAACCAACTTTATTCCCTCGATTGCAGATCTTATGATTTAGACCGTCACCTTAAGAATCGTGTCTTCCGCATAATCTGTCCATCATATACCCAATTCTTAAAGGTTTAAACTGATAGTCTCAGACTATTATTTGCTTAACATACATTCAACAAATATGAACATAAAGAGAACCATATTTGGTGTATAAATAATAAATGAATTCATTATTGATAAAAATGTCTCCAAAAATATATTACATTTTTACTCCGTAGGGCATACACGTCTAACATAAACATGCTACAGAAATTAAATTCCTTTTAAGTCTCGGAACATAAAACAATCTCGCAAAACTAAAGTCCTATAATTATCAAAATAAAGATGGACGTCTCCCATTGCTTCAGCCAACACCAAGGATCCATCGCCCATCCGAAGCGTGAAGTCTTCAAGTAGCAGACTTCTCGTTTCTTTGAACCCCTTCAAAGAAACACAAATATGATTAGTTGCTCCAGGATCTATTGGTACACGCCCCGAAATGATGTTTATTCTTTGTAATAAACGGCGGACGCATATAGTATAGAAAGATTGTCGTATCCATAGGGAGGTGAAAATTTGTAACTCGAGAGATTGATAAAAATAAACGGTCAATGAGGCAAGCAATTTTTGAAAGCAAAGAAATATTTTTTGTGGTTTTTATTTTATTTAATTCAAAATTTAAATCATAAAATTAAAATGGTGAAGCTTTGAGAATCCCTTGTATGTTTTGCAACTGATATTGAATTTTAACTCTAATTAATAATTATCTAAAGTATTTGATTTATTATATCTTATCTTATTAATTGCAAGCACTTTTTACTAATTATATAGGTCAACCTAAATCGACAATATAGCAAGCCATGATGCAGTAAGGGTTTTCCTATAAAAACTAGCAAAATAATCATCTGTCACTAATGATTTGGTGTACTAATTATGAAAATTATAACCGCTGTCACTCAATTATAATTAACATAATTCTAAGATAGAAAAGATAATAACAAATCAAAATTAATATATTTTTATGGAATAAATTATTGCGTTAATTTCAGCAGCATCTCAACTTATTAATTGGTTTAAGAATACACTATGCCATCCTCTATCTACAATAAATCAAGAATTACCAAGCATTTACTGTGCCAGTCTATGTCTATAATGCAGCAGAAACTCAACTTAATAAATGAGCATGACTTTAGTATTATTAATATTAATTATGCAACACAATTAAATTACATAAAGAAAGCATGACTGAATTTATGTAAAAATTGGCAGCATAACAATAGTAACAATAATTATTGAAAACATAAAGATATAATTTATTTCACAAAAATATAAGCGTTACCACACAGATATAGAGTTAAAACCCATACCAGAGTACTACGCATACAAGATCATCTCTCTGCCTCACTAGACTCTCTACACTAATTTAAGCATTATTTTATTATTATTTATTACCTAAGAGGATACTGTTGAGTCTAACTCAACAGTAAGGAAAGGAAGGGGAAAGAAGGGCCAAAGGCCCGAAGGAGATGTTTTGAGTGAAGGGGGAGAGCCCCCTATTTATAGTGAAAATATTTCACTATTTCAAAATTATTATTATTTTTTTTTTATTTTTATTTTTTTCTTTTCTTTTCTTTTCTTCGGTAGGCCAACTTGCACTGAATTTCACGTGAAGAAATTCTCTTCGCTTCTGTGCTGATCCGCGTTCTTTGATATGCATTTCTTAGTTTGGGATCCTGTGCTTCGCGGCATGAGAAGGCACCAGACCGGGCTGATCTGGACCGTTAACTTTATGATCCAATGGCTTCAAACACGCGTGAGAATGGGCCTAGGTGGGACCAGCGGGCTGAGATTTTAGAGCCGTTGAATTAGTCTACGTATTCCCATCCAGTGGCTACCAGAGTGGCTGCACGTGGACATGACCGCATGAGATTCCACTCAGGCCGAGATTCCCTCTGACTCTCTCTGCAGCTCTGTCTGCGCGTGTGATGCACAGACCAATCAGAAATTGACACGTGGAATGTACCTGAGATTTCGCTGACGCACCGGATGACGCGTTGACACGCGTCTCTTCCTCGGATGGCTGAGATTGATTTGGCAGATCATCCGATGGCCAGAAACTTGCCACGTGTTCCTTAAATTTTAAATTCGAATTTTATTTATCTCCTTAATGCATTTGATGTCCGATTTTATCCGTTTTGGTGTTGTTTTGCTCCGTTTTTCCTTCAGATTTCAAATCTAAAAATAACAAACACACTAATATTAATTATTTTACAAACATAATATTTACAAAAATATTAAAAATATTTTTTTTACATTAAAACACACAAAAATAATTAAAAACTCCTAAACTTTCTAGTATCTTACGGCTTGACACAAATATAATTTTTATGACTTGGAAATATTTTTAGAAATTACTAAAAATATAATAAGACATATTTACAAACTTAAAACACACTATCAAACACTCTAAAACTCAAAATAAAATAACCGCATTACTTTTACGGCTTTGACTATTTACAGACTAGACACTTATTTAACACACCGATATGACTCTAAAAATTACTAAAAATTCTATTAAACATAAAAACACACTAAAAACATACTTTTAAACACATCTACACACTAAGACACGAAAATACTTATTAACACAAAATTGCTATTAATTAGAGAATTTAATGAGAAATAAAAGCTAAATAAATGATTTAAGCCTTAGAAATGTACACTTTTATAGTGTCATCATCTATGCCCAAGTGTCACATGATTCTCAACCAAACAAGTTCAATAACCAAAAGATTACACCTACCTCCTTGGGAAAGGAAGTCCTTACAATGCTTCTTGATGTGTCTGACCTTCCTACAATAAAAGCACTTGAGCTTCCTCGGGTTCTTCTTTTTCTTCTTCTTGTTCTTGCCGTTTGCAAGAGTAGTAGATTTCCCATTCTTAGCCTTCTACTTCCTTCCATTCTTAGGGTTAGGATCAGAACAGGATGCAGCCTCAAGTTAGCCTCGCCGCCCGTAGAAGTTTCCCTTATCAGATTTTTGAACTCTTGTAACTGCTTCATCAACTCCATTAAGGTCACATCCAGTCTATTGCTTCAATTATATGAAGCTCTAAAGGGGATGAACTCTTTTCACAGAGTCTCAAAAACTATAGTCATCTATGACTCGGCATCAATATTAGCTCCATGGCCTTAAGCCTCAACAAAATAACCCATGACCAACATCATATGCTCCTTCACAGACATCCCTGATCTTTGTTTGTAGTTCAAAAGTTTTTGAAGCGCCCCTTGATGTTTGGTTATGGCTTGGACTGCAAGCATATATTCAACGTTATCCAAGATTTGCTTCGCAGTCTCATAATCTTCATGTTGAGCATGCAGTATGTTATTCATACTAGCCATAACATAACACCGGGCCTGATTATTGGCATCTTTCCAGTGATCATATGCTTGGATTTGCTCATTAGTGCATTCCCAAGTAGGTTTGGGAGGACATGGTGTCGTCAACATAAATTTTAGTTTCTCAAATGCCATAATGATATTCAGTTTCCTTTTTCAATCATTGTAATTTTCACCGGTTAATTGGTTTTTATCGAGTGTCGATGATAAAGCATTTTTAGAAATTTTAATCTACAATAAAGAATCATATACTAAACATAAGCAAATATACCATAATAATTTAGTAAGAAAACACAATCAGGTAAACAAACAATTGTGTTTATATGTCAAAACCTTGAAAATATTACAACCTTACAACAATAATTCCTAACTCAGAATTCAACAAGCTGTCTAAAGGAGACTTGCCAAATTCAATTAGGAACACAGATCCCTTCCTGATTAACATATGTCATCTAGGACCCATCTGATCTAGCATATATTAATAATCATTTTCTTTGGCTATTAATTTTATTAATAGAGCTCCTAGGGGAGGTTAATAATAAAATTAACTTGAGTGTATAACCATCGTTTCAATAATTTTTTCCATGATTTATAATCACCACCTAGAGGTATGCAACGATAAATCATACTAAAATAACTAATCCTTTCAGAGATCCAACCTGGTACATAATGAAGCCCATTCCTAGAGGTCGGAACCACCATATGCTACTTATGGACCAATGATGGAGGCCATAGGTCCTCTCTTCAAAAACCTTCTACCACTCAATCTTTTGAAACCAAGGTTTGATTTTAAAATATGCATGAACAACTTTTAATGAGCGGCACTCCTTATTCTATATGACATGTTATCAACATACATGACAAATCATATTATAATGCAGGCAAGCAAAGCAATAATGTAAAGCCACAAGCAAAATAATAATAATAAATAACCATAATATTATGGCTCCACCTTAGAGAAAAGAAATTAAAGATTACAAGAGATCAATCGAAACATATTATCGATTCTTTATCCTTGAATCTTCAAATTGTATCCGTCTTCAAGTCTTCAATCCCGCATAGATCAAAATACTTCACTTTTTTGGTCATCACAAAATTTCATGTCTCTCAGAATTGTCTCAAAAATAAAATCAAAACTATACCGAAAAACACACCTTTTTTGAAAAACCTAGCTCTCTACCAACATGTCGATTTGTGTGATTGGCCTGCCAGTCATAAACCATCAGCCTGTTGAACTTGATTGTTTGAATACCGTCAGAGCTGGCTGAATCCTGGCCCATAAATGGCCTGCTAAACTGAAGGTTCGGCCTATCGGTCTACGACTATCAACTTGTCGATCCTAAAGGTTCGGTCTGCCTACGGGGCAAAAATCATGTTTTTTTAGAAAACAATTTTACGCAGTTTTTCAATCTTATTTTCAACAATTCAAAAACAAAAAAAAAATTTTAAAGACTCAAGAAATACCTTGGGAATCACCATCATCTCCATCTTCTAGATTTGTCTTTACTCTGGATAATTATTTAATTACAAAATTCTTACAAATTTAAAATTAAATAATAATTCCTAGACGTTGATGGTGAAAAACCTAGATACACATTTTAACTTCTAAGGAACCATAACCGGTACAAATTAATTAATTAATTAATAATTAAATAATAATTTAATCAACTATAATTAATTAATAAATATTTACCATGTAATCCGTGACAACATATAAATATATATAGAAACCCTAGAGTGCCAACTCTCTAAAAAAATTAAATTCAAGCATAGGAGATATTAAGATCACATAATTTATACATATAGCATAATCACAACTCGTAAATTTATGTAAAAGCTTGGCTCTAATACCAATTGTTGCAAAACAAGTACGCAATAGAATTTTAAAACTTTTAAATTAGAGTATTTTCTAAAACACAAGTTTGACATGCTATATACGTAATTTAACCAGATCTTACTAACCTTTAATGCCGAAGAGCTCCTGCAATATGTGAAGAGAAGAACATTTCAGAAGAGCCTCAACCAGCTAGTCTTCTTTGCTATTCTCTATCCATGATCGGAATGTACGTGGGCACATGTCGTACAACTTTTCCTCGATGACTCTCCTTCCAACGAAATAAGAAAACCCAAAGCAAAGGTTCATGATTGTGAATAAAAGCTCTTAGGGAGTTTTAGAGTACCTAACACTATAGTACTTACTCTTAACTTCTCAACTGATCTAAATAACTTAGAAAACTCACTCACTATTTATACAGGTCATCCCCAAGGTCGGTCATTATCAGATAAGGTCTTAAAAATTCAAATCTGGGTCAATATCTAATAAAATCGCATCTAAAACGTGTGAACAAATTATCAGTAAATCGACAGGCCGAACTTGCTCCATTGATGGGCTGAACTAACTAATCAGCTTGCTGAACTTGTGATAATATGATCCTTGAGAATCTTTTATTTTCCACCAGGGATACTTTGGATAGGGCCTCAATTTTAATTCAAATAACCTAATAGAGAATTTATCTGATTAAAATAATCATATCTAGATAATCTTTAGGAAAATAAATATTCCCGATAATTCAATAAGTTTATCTTGAATTAATTTACAAAATTAATTCAACCAATAAATAGACATGAATTATTTGATCCTATTGAATTTCAGTCAATCTAATAATTTAACATAAATCACCAATTTATTGCAAAAGCATGACATATTGTTACAGGATTTATTATGAGCTAGCAAAAGGAACCTGATGGACCTATATAGTTTAAGCTCCAATAATTATAAAATACAATATCTCATATACATATTTTATAATTATCAACTCTAACGCTACTCCACTAAAAGCTTGAAGCTATACTCTCGAATTATATAAAATTATGAAGCTCCAAATAAGCTAAGTGTCCATGACATATCATGATATATCGTATTCCCATAGGATATCCATAATCAAGTTAAGGATACATTCTGTCTTACCTACCTGATTATTTTTATCTTACGTTCTATTATCTCACCATTGAAAAACTTCTGTCTAAAGGCAGTATACCATTCGATCACACATATGCATCTAAATAGTTAAGCGCTCCAGTATTCTAATTACAGGATAACGCATATAAGAGGATATCATTGACTCCACCAATGGAGCAATGGATTTTGTATCTATGAATGATAAGTCTATGCTATCAAGAGTTATGTCTCCAACGTACCAGTATGCGTTCCATCATAAATTCTAGATGTCACCCTTTGGTATCAAAAGATATAAGTCAAGACAATGGGCCCATTAGTCATTTCAGGATTAAGATATAGCACATATGATTGTCTAAAGAGAATTGATTTGCCTAGACAGAATTATTAATCCAAATCAACTACACTTTATGTCCTGATCCAATACATCGTCATCTATGACAATACATCTATGTTTCTAATCATGGAGTCCACCTCCGATGGCCAAGACAAACCATCTCTCATTGGGGATATAGACAACATAATAATCTTAGTATGAATAAAGTGCCTAGCTTTATTTCCTCGATTACAGATCTTATGATTTAGACCGTCACCCTAAGAATCATGTCTTCTACATAATCTGTCCATCATATGCCTGATTCTTAAAGGTTTAGACCGACAATCTCAGACTTTTGTTTGCTTATCATACATTCAACAAATATAAATGTAAAAGGAACAACATTTGGTATATGAATAATAAATGAATTCTTTATTGATAAAATGTCTCCAAAAACATATTACAGTTACTCCTTAAGGCATACATGTCTAACATCAGCGCCTGCCAAATCCCATGCTCCGTTATCCATCAAGCTCTATGTGCACCCACGCGCCTCACCATTCTTGTTGCACCATAACTCATACACTTAAACCAACAACAATCGTTCCTGTTGCACCATAAGTCATACACTTAAACCAACAGCAATCGTTCACCGCCACTTGTCCATACGAGTCAGAGCCCTAATTTGGCTCTCCTTTGGCGAGCTGATTAGGGTTATTTGAAGGAGAAGAGAGCAGCATCCATTCATTAGAGACTTAAATAGAGCCTAAGATGAGACAATTTTTGGAGCTAAATACAATGCCAAAAGAGAGGAAAAATAAAGAAACAATAATAATTGTTGTTGTTGTTGTTGTGAGTGTAGCTTTTTAGTTTTAGGTTTTTAGTTGTAGTTTTGCTTTTTATTTTTAATAAAATCATTAGAGAGTATTTTTGAAGCATCAAAGAGGAAGGAGAAGAACATTTGGAAAGGGAGTGTGAAGACTTATGACATCTCCATGGGTTTTTTCTTTGCTAATTTCTCTCTATAATTTTTATGCTTTAATAATGCTAGAATCAATGTTTTATTTTTATTTGTTCTTGTCCATGGATAGTGTGTAATGTCTAGGGCTATAATGTAGCCATGTTATGAATATTTGCGTTTTCCTGTTCTTAATTAGTTTATGATTGATTTCTATAGGTGTTGAGTGTTTCAATCTGCGATTAATGCTTATAGATGTATGGACAACATTTGCATGATTTGGAAATGAGTTTCAGACTAAGGAGTGATAATTGATTTTACCAGTGATTGAAATACCATAAAATGTTATAGGATAAAGATATCTATGGATCTTGTACAATGTTGTGATGAGTTTCTTGTGCTTAATGAATTTTGATAGATTTAGAATTTTCATAGAGATGTAAAAACTTTACTTATTGATATAATTTGTTAATACATGAGAAAGACTAATGAAAGCATAAAAGAGACTCAACAGTTGGTACAAAAAATGTGCATAATTAATTAAATTGGGAAATTCATATAGGTTTAGTTTGGTGAGTTAGATCCCTAGATATTTAGGCTTTTGACTTGATGTAGCTTTTACTTTGCTTTATTTTAATTTGGTTGTTCAGTCATTTAAATAATGTTAGAGTTAACCACATTGGTACTTGATCAAATCAATTGTAATTCTCATGGAATCTTACTCGTATTCATCACTTTATTACTCGTTAATGACTCGTTAATGACTTATGCACTTGCAAATTCGTGTAACAATTGTCATGATTTTATGTAGTGTGACGGCTTAATAATATGTTTTGTCAATGAGGTATTTATACCAAGATTCTAAAAAGATATTATGTTGTTATAAAGAACATATTAGGTGATATCCAAAGCAACATAAGGATTATCGATAAACTTGAAGGTATGTTTGGAGGCTAAGCTCTTTTAGTCAAACAAATAGTTATCTTTAATCTCATCAATTGTAAAAAAAAGCCTGAAGTGCCATTTAGAAACATATGCCTACTATGCATGCCTATTTGTTTGAAGCTCAATTAAATAAAGCCAACATAGATGATGACACCTAAATGAAGATGATGATTGAACTTTGTCAAAAGTACATGTCCTTGATGACAATAATGAATGAAAGGTCTTTAAGCTTTTAAGATTGTGCTAAAAAATTTGAACATTAGTTCAAGCGGTGTCGAGGCAATCTTGGTAGCTGCCAGTTCTTCCAAATCCTAGTAGTGGGATAGGCTACAAGCGCAAGGAGAAACATGCCAAGAAAAAGAACTCGGAGAAAGCTAAGTGCTTTCACCATGAAAATTTGGTTACTTCAAGAGATATTGCATGGATCTCCTAGTTATACGGGCACAAGAAGGTATGTATAATCTCTTGTATAATGAAGTTTGTTTAATGGAAGATTCTAAGGATTCATGAGCTCAAAGAATCTAGAGCTACTAATCATGTTTCTTTGCATAGGAAACGAGAATTCTGTTTCATAGGAAATTAACATTGAGGATAGGTGTTAGTGTAAAGCGAAGTAGTGGGAGAAGTACAACTTTATTTTGATGATGAGTTTAAGTTTTTTGTAAACCTTTATTTTATCAAACCAAAGATTTACATAAGGGCTTATATTTTTAAATTCAATAAGACATATATTTGGCACTTACGATTAGATCATGTAGGCTTTAACAAGAGGCTAGTAAAATATGGTCCTCTAAGTTTCTTGGAGGTGGAAACTTATAATTCTCCTCACAAGCTAGTAGTTATAAACCCCACCAGCGTAGAAAATGTTAACTCATAATATCTATAATTGAAAACTTAATAAAAATAATACTGCAAAGCGAAAATAATAACCTTCTTTGCAAAACATATACTATCAATATACAAGACACTAAAAATCACTAAGCTTAAATGTAGATATCTCTAGCCTCATCCTGAGACCTTGAACCATTCTTGTTCAATCAACTGAAACCTCTACTTGGAAGCTATCTAAGTAAATTGTATAGATCCACTTTTAAAATACTTTTCTTTAACTTTCACTTCAATGCCATGCTGATGCTAATCTTGTGTTGTTAGATCCCTTACTTTATACTCATTGACCCCTATATTGAAACCCTTTTCCTCAAGAGATTTAGCCCTTAAAACATTCTTTTATTGGTTCGTAATAAGCACAAGAGTTCACACCATACATAAAGCACTTTTCATAAAATATGTCAAAATACGTACATATCATAACCATAATCATCATAACATAAATTGAGAACATGCTTTCCCAAATATATTAATTTTTCAAGTGATATAGTGGAAGGTATACTTACACCAAGATATTTAATAAGGAACAACTGCTATCTCTTTTTCTTTCTTGTCATCCTTTCCTATCCTTTTCTTTTCCTTTTTCTTCTTTATATCCTTTTCTCACTCAAATTTTCTACCTCTGGTCATGATACAAAATGACCCACATATCTCCTATTTATAATCTATTAAGCACAACAATGAATTTCTTGAATTGTATCTCGACACATGTCATGTGCGTGTTTGCCATATGTCATCTAAGCCATATGTTATTTAAGACACAAAGCTTGGTTTAATCCCTGCCTCGTGGTGCCATTTGTCACTATACGTGTGTGCCATGTGGCTATCATGCGTGTAAGCCACCTAGCGTCTATCTGTCATGTTAAAGTTAGTCTTTGACTTCATGGCGACACCTCATGCTTACTAGAGTGATGAATCGTAACCTAAATCTATATATCAATACCTAGCTTCCTATAATTGCCACCTTGTGCTTAATTTGCTATAATCTTGTTAAAGCTTATGAAGATTTTCCAATCTTTAATTCATGAGTTTCTAACTCTAAGCCAAAAGCTTAAAAAGTCAGGCATTACAATACCTTACCATAATGAGTCTTGTTTGGAGGAAAAAATGACCAAAAGTTCTTTTGGGGCCAAAGGAAATAGGGTTGAAGAAGTCCTATACATACTACACATGTATGTTTATAGTCACATGAACACGCTAGCATGTGGAAGGTATAAATCCTTTGTCATTTTATGGACGACTACTCAACATATGAGTTTGCATACCTAATACACTACGAAGGTGAAACCTTTGACAAACACAAAGAGTTTCGTGTAGAAGTGAAGAAGCAATTTGGTAAGGATTGCCTTTCCAAGGAGTCAATAGAATACTTTTTAGAGAATGAGATTTTATTTACTGCACTTGATTCTCCACAACAAAATGATGTAGCATAGAGAAGAAATAAAAGTCTATTTAATAGTACAATCCATGATGAGTTATTTGGCATTGCCTTTATTCTTTTTGGGTACATACTACAAACTATATGTTATCTTTTAAATGATCTTTCGACTAAAGTGGTTCCTAGGATTCGGGACACATCCCGAGTAAAGAAGCTAGGAAGTTAAATCCTTGTTTAGAAGTTTGCATCATTGTAGGATATCCTATATGAATAAAAAGTGGATTATTCCATAATCCAAAAGAACATAAAGTCTTAGTTTTCACACATGTAACATTCCCTAAGGAGGGTTACATGCAAAACTTGAAACCTCAAAGCAATTTGGTGCTCAAGGAGTTTGGGATTGATAGGATTTATCTAGAGGTTTTGAATGTGGATGATGCTCTAGTCATGACAAAGAGACCAAAAGACCATGAACACTAAGGCTGTTGCTCAACAACCAGACAAGTATCAAGGTAAAGCCTTTTGGCTAAGGTTGTTGAACCTGACGATGATCTCACTACTTATGGGGAATAAGGGATTTTGATGAATAACTTTGGCAAAAGGCCATGAATGCTAAGATGAAATCTATGGCATCCAATCAGGTCTAGGACCTTGTGGAAGCATCTAAAAGTATTATGTCTATTTGGGTGTAAGGGTCGACAAGAAGAAAAGAGGAGCAGATGGAAAGGTGAAATCCTTCTAAGCTGGACTTGTAGCAAAGAGATACATGCAGAAAGAGGGCATTAGCTACGACAAAACTTCCTCGCTTGTAGAATACTAGTTTGTCTGCATACTCTTATCTATTGTTGTGTATCTCAAATACAAGATACTACAAATGGATGTCAAGACTGTATTCTAAAATGGCAATCTTAAGGATAGCATCTATATTGTACAACTATACATGTCCAAGGCAAAGGGCCAAGTAGATAAAAGTACGATGATAGTTTTCTTATTTTTGGTCCATCCTGTGTTTTGAAAGCTTCTACCATGATGGTATTTTGACAAACCATCATCATATAAGCCTCGTTTAATGACTATATTGTTGTAATGAAAGTAAGCTTTCTGATTCCGAATCATAAGATTTGATCATACATCAAATCATAGCAAAATCTTGAGAAACCATGCATTTATAAACACATTAAGGATAAGAAGGTGTATGGTACATATAATTTCTCACATACAAATTTAGCCATTAATAACATGTTTACATTGCATTATAATTATTTTTGAGGTGCGTAATTTTTTTTAGTTATTTGTTGTAGTGTGAAAGCTCAAACTCCTCAACCAAAATACTCGATGTACTAAACTAAGAATATTTTGATTTTATTTGTCAAGTTAGTAGTTTCCATGTAGCTTAAATTCTTTGCTTATTTTATATATTAATTTTAATAATAATTATCTGTTACTCTTATTAGAAAATAAGATTATTATTTTAAGTAATTTTGGTATCAAAATAATATACATAAATAAATATTTTATATCTCAACTATAATATATGACAAATGGATATTAAGATTGCATTTTTAAATGGATATCTTGAGGATAGTATCTATAAGTCCTTATAGACGAACTTGCTAAACTTGTCTAAACGAACACATAAACAGTAACAGAAACAAATCCTTTTGACAAGTTATTCTAAAACAACAAAGGTTAACATAAATAATCATAAATATAAATGTAAATAAATAAACACCAAATATGATTATTTAATATGCTTAATAACCTAACTTGGAAAAAAACTACAGGTGCTATGCACACCAACTCAAAAGATAGGACTTTTATTAATTCGAATTATAATTACAAGATATTGTAATTATAAGAATGCATAAATTCTCCACCAAACTTAAACTCATGAAACCTCTCCCTTTCTACAAGCCTCTACTTATGCGACTTGCCTCTGGTCTAAGTAACCTCCACCAAGAACATCAACTCTAACAAATTCTTAAACCCCAAACATCAACTCTCTTTGGAATAATTTTATTACTTATAATCAATTTTGAATTATATAGCTGTCAGTTTATTTTATTCCTCTATGATCAAAGTTTTGTTCGTGGATGTCTCAATAATTTTGCGTCTGCTTGAATTGAAAATTTAAATCAAAATTCCACTTGCTCGACTTTGTAATTACTAAATTATCTATTTTTAAACATAATCTAATACAATAATGACAGATAGGGGTTTTAAATAAAGATAAAGTAATAAAAGCAGTTTGAAGAAATCTTTGAAAAAGACATGTTTGAAATTAAATAAAAAAAATTAAGTTGTGTCACCACTTACAAATATTTTTTAAAAAAAATATATTTTTTTGTTCTTTTTTTTTTAAAAAATATTTTTGGGTTTATCTGTTTCTTTTGCTATTTTACTCCTTGTAAAACCATACCCATTATAAAAAGAGAAAATTGCATTAGTGCACCTCTAAATGATACGTTTTTTGCAAACTGCACCCCAAACTTTTAATTATAGTAAATTGCACCTTGAATTTGAAAATCTATAGTAATTGAAGTCTTGCGGCTAACGTTTGTTAAGAGATGAACGATAAGAGGCACGGGATCCATACGTGAGATGGTTTTAAGGGCAAGCCTCGCCATTTTGCACTTCAAAAATTGGCCTTCCATGTTTATGTTCATCTGAGTCCTCATTGAGGGCAAAAAATTTGGGAAAATCAGTGAAGGCAAGTTGAAGATGGAGATCGAGGTGAAAGAAGGTGCATTTGCGGTCAGGCGAAAATAGTAATTGCATGGATTTCAACGAATCCTGGCAGGCGTTTTTATGGGTGTGAGAATTATCAATTATAAAAGAGAGATTTGACGAATTCTTTTATCATTCTTTCTAGGCGAGATTATCAATGTTATGGTTGATTGTTTGATATTGATGTTTCACAGTGAAGGAAATCCTGGATGTGGGTTTTTTATGTGGCTTGATTTGCCAATTTATGCTCGTGCAAGAAACGTGATTCTTGGATTATTAAGAAGGATTTACAGGCTTGAGGAAACAAGGAATGCGTTGGAGTCAAGAGTAAAGAAGTTAAAGTTGGCTTTGTTTGTGTCTCTGCTAGTTATTATTTAGATGTGGTAGTAATGAAGTAGTTGGCATTTGGTTTGAAGGAGGAAACTGGTGAAACGGGAAAAAAACGTGGGTTGTATTTAGTTTAGAAAATTGCATCGATAAAATGTGCAATTTAAGCTTGTAGGAATTGTACGGGAAAATGCAATTTAAGCTTGTATTTTGTCAAAGAATTGCATAGTTGCAATCTGACATATATATATTTTTTTTATCTCGGTCCAAGTGCAATGGTTCTTCGTAGCAATACGGGTTATGATACGATGACACGACACAACTTGATATGTTTTTTTACGAGTTAGGGTGAAAAATTAACCACATGTCATTTTAATGTCAACCAAAAACTAATCTATCCAAAAATTTATTATGTTCGAGTCAATGCTCATGACACTAAATTATTTTCCCCTATTATCAAATATAGACAAAACTCTAACTCACTTAATCTTGGACCAACCTTCAAACTAAATTGATTTTAACTCTTAAATAATAAAAAAATACTTTTATCACTCAAGACTTTTTTATTTTTTTGGAATTGTTATTTTGTTATTCTTGTTAATTGTATTGCTGTTGAACTTGTTATTTTGTTGGATTTTTATAAAATTTTAGGACCTAATTTTTGTTGTTGTAGTATATAACTCATTTGATTTTGAGGAAATTTATTTATGTTTGTTTTTGTGTTTTATTAGTGTAAATTCAGCTAAAAACGTCATGGTTAGTGAGGATTACTACAGTCATTGATGGGATACAGGTTATTGGCAGGTTGCAGATCATTAGCGTTTTATAAGTTGTATAAGGAACGGGTTAGTATAGATTGTGTTCGTATCAACCTGTGTCAGAACATGTCGTGTTAGTATTGAGATTTCTCAACTAGTTTGTGTTACTGGTTGGGTTAGTATCGAGTTAGTTTATGTAAAAATTAACCCTTAGTCGACCCAAACCTAACCCTCTGACATGAATTGCTACCCCTAATTCTTCATTTTGAACAACCACTCTTTGCAGTGTTTGTTCTAACTAATATAAGGAGTTCAATTTTTTAGTACCTTGGTTGAAGCTTTTTTGTTTTTTGTTTATTGGTTATTATCTTCTTGTTTATCCACTCCAATGTTATAATGTCCTTTTGGCTGAAGTTTACTTGTTTTTTGTTTATTTGTTTTTATCTTCTTGTTTTTCCACTCCAATTATATAATGTCTTTTTAGTTGAAGTTTATTTGTTTATTTGTTTATTTGTTAATTTGTTTTTACAGCATAAGTTTTTTCGTTCCAATGCTACATGTCTTTTTATTTTGGAACAAACTGTTAAGAATATACATCCAAAAGAAGGACCTATTAATATGTATCAACGTCAAACTTGTAATTTCTTAATTAGTGTAATTTGTAATGGACGTTTATTACTAAACTTAATAACCTGCCTCAAAATCAAGGCTTTATAAGAGTATACAAAAAAGAGATTTGGACTCTCAATAGTCCTGATTTACAAGGTTGTACAATGAGAAGAGTAAGTGTCTGAATTTTCACATGTCCTAGACAAAATATACCAAAACTATGGAGTTGTGCACACAAAAAAGAAATTTGGTTTTGCACAAAATATACGTTATACCTCAAAAAGTCTCCAGCACTAAATCCTTGATCTCATGCCTGTAATGCCTTTTCATTCAGCTGGTTTTGCATTGGCATCATGTCTGGTGTTGGGGCTGCCTATGTAGTAGCTTCAGTTTGACGTCTCCAAACCTGCAAAAACATTGCTTAAAAACCATGCAACGTATAAATTGGAATTAGGAGTACTATATTAATAATAATTCTAATGCCTGTAGCTTAGTTGCTGTGTATTTTATGGAGCTGTAGAATGTTCTCTCTTTGACAGGGCAACCTCCCCAATTACGGCCTGATTCGCCACAAATTCCACACTTCATGGTAAGTCCTGTTCTCCTTAATTTAATGGTGCTAGATGGGCCAACTTGCACTTCTTCAACTTCTTTGCGACGATTCTTTTTCGGTCTTCCAAGTAGATGCTTGAATTCTGGAGGGCAGGGCGGTTCAAGTCTAGTTTTATTTCACAGTTTGTGACCACTCAATGGCTTAACAGTTGGGGTATAAGACTTCAAGTATGTTTCACGTCTGTACCAATCACTAATGTAGTTGACAGGATTTAGGTCTTTACTATAAATACAATGGGGCAATTTGGTATTGTTTTTAAAATAGATAAAAATATTTTTGTTTGAAAAATAGAAATTTTTTGAGAATTATACTAAAGGTGTTTTTAAAATTTTTACCTCGAAAAACGTGTGAAAATATTTCTAAAAATTTTGAGAACAAAATCAAATAGGGCATTGCTCATCATGAAAGCACCTTACCTCAAATTTCATATCTTCACAGTACTCTGCGACACCATTGATGGACTCTTCTTTAGTTTTTTCCAGAATTTTGAAAATCCGAGGTCCACAGCGAGTGGAGTTGTATGGGCACACATGAAAATGTCTATTGTCCTTTTTTTTCCTCTTCCCAATGCCATATCCAAAACTTCCTACTCATTTTTTGATGGTTCAAAGGCAAGCGTTGATCCACCACCTACTGGCTTGTAGTAATAATGGACAGGAAGTTCATATCCTAATGTTTTTTAGCCTAATCATCCAACTCAATCAAGCTCATAAAATCAGCGCTGCACTAATCAACATAAGAAATTTTTCCAATCTTTATACCTCGTTTCACCTCCCGCCAGATATAACCCACCCACATGAAAGACCCTAACGGTAAATAAATCTCCATCACGTGCTCTAGAAAAAGAGACGACAAAGAATATAAAGCATGAAAAATAAAAACAATAAAAATTTAAAAACTCTGACTACAAACTAAAAGCATAAAAACTTTCATTCAACCAGGAAAAATAAAAATAAATAAATAAATAAAGATAAAAATGCTTTCATTCCATGAATGGTTAAATGAAAAAAAAAAAAAAAAAGCGCAGGCTTTCGTTCAATGAATGGTAAAAAGAGGAAAAAAAATATTAAAAAAAAACTCTAACATTTTACCCTTAAATAACTCAACTTTATCATTCACCAAAATCTCTAGAAAAAGGATAAATTTACAAAACCAACAAATAAAACATGAAAACATCATATAGAAAGCCTATCAAAAAATTTTTTTTAAAAAAGGAATAAGAAGAAAAGTATTCAAAAAACCCTGACATTTTACCATTTAAAAACTGTCAAATACAAGTGGAATAATAACAACAAAAGAACATCAAAACCACTCAAAGATACTAGAAATTTCTCTCATAAATTGCAATTAAAATCCATGAAAATGAAATGACAAAATGCCCAAAAAAAAAAGAAAAAACTTAAAGTATTTGGGGCACTTGTCAGTAGGCTGACGAAAAACAACCATATCTCTCCCTCTTCGTTTTTCAGATGGTTGATGACATGCAGATATGTTAGAACTAAATTTATATGCGGAAACTTAATACATAGAAAAACACAACGGAAACGTAACTTTTACGTACCTCCCGCCATTGTTGCCAAGCAGTTCGAGAAGCTCGCTGCCATCCTCTGATTGTGGCTGGTCGTTTCTCCTGCTTGGGAGCTTCTAGTCCTTCCTCAGTCTTAGCCAACGATGGGGAATGCTAAATTTAAGAAAATGAGAGAGAACCAGGGACCCAAGTTTCTCTGTGAAACTTGTTCTTCTCAGCTCTCTCCATCAAAGACCCCAACGAAGAACACTTGCTCATATATATAGGGATGAAGAACAAAATGGAATAATGGGCAACAAAACACCTTTCCTTAAAACCTAGAATATGCATATTGTAGTTTTCTGATTTTAAGGAAACGGTTTCCTGGTTTTAAGGAAACGGTTCCTACATTCTCCCACTTGGTCCATATATTCCATCATTTTTCATAATAAGAGATAAAATACATGAATCATGGCGATAGGTCCTCTTGAGCACGAGTATTATCTTCCATGTATCACAATGCATCATACCCCTTAAACACCAGCCCATATGACTTAATGAATAAACCATATGTCTATGTTTATTTTAGGTCCTCTTAATGATATTTCTCAATTAAATAACTGAATGTATACAAACTAAATATGAGAAAATATCACCTAAAATAGAGTTTCATAAATTCGTTTTTACAATGAAAATTACACAAAGGAACCAAGTTTCACACTATATGCATGGTCCTTAGATCTGAATGTTAACCTGTCTTTAGTTAAGGATCAGCTTGATCAATTCAGTGTTAACGTGTTTAGTGACCACTATTTTATCTTCTAACACATTCTCTTATGGCTAAATACTCAATGTCGATATACTTGATTCGACCACCACTTTATTTTTAGATATAAAACTATCTCTGAATTGTCACAATATACTCTCAATTGCTTAGAAATCAAATCCATAATTCTAAGCCCATAAATGAAACTCTTTATTTATACACCATACATAATAGTCTCAAAACAAATACGAACTTAGTCTCCATAGTGGAAGCAGCATTGAAGGTCTGCCTTTGCACTTCTCTAATATACAGCTTCACTAGCAAAATATATCCAACATTGCTAGGGAAATTTGAATCAGAGTGGCAAATCACATCTAAATTTTCAGTTCGTTTATATGTAAGCATGTAGTCTATAGTTCTCTAAAGGTACCTTTTTACTTTTTTTGCAGCTTTCAAGTGGTCCTTACCTAGATTACTCTAACATATTCTTAACATTTCTACATCAAATGCAATGTTAGGTTTTGTATAGACCTGAGCATACATAGGGCTTCTATAACTGAAGCATATGAAATGTTCTTCGTTTATTTCCTTGTATAATTCATTTGGGACATTGATTAGATTAAATTTATCATCCTTCACAAAAATGAGAGCTATACTTAGTGAACAATTTTTCATCCATATTCTCTCTAAAACCATGCTAATATAGGATCCTTGTGCAAGAATTAAAATTCCTTTTATATCTGTCTCTATAGATCTTTATGCCAATGTCATAAGATACATTAGCTATATCCTATATATCAAAATTTTTAGAGAGAGATTGTTTCACCTCATGTAGCAAACCCTCATCATTGGTTGCAAAAAAACATTATCCACATATAGAATAAGAAAACAAATTATGCTCCCACTGACCTTCTGGTATATACATTAATCCATAATGTTCGCTACATAACTAAATGAAGAGTTATCATTATGAAATACCACTACGAGGGTACTTATTTCAATCCATATATAGATTTCTTAAGCTTACATACCAAATGCTCACTATCAGTCAAGGAAAATCTTTATGGTTGTTTTATGTAAACCTCTTCCCTTAGATCTTCATTGATAAAATTTGTTTTCACATCCATTTGTTGCAACCTTAAGTCAAAATGTACAACTAATGCCATTGAAATATGAAAAGAATCTTTCAAAGGTATAGGAGAAAAATCTCACTATAATCGATTCCTTTCTTCTTTAGTAAATCCCTTAGCATCAAGTCTTACTTTATATCTTTCAATATTGTTCAATGAGTCCTTTCTTTGCCTTAAAGACTCATTTACAACTTATGGCAACCTGACAAAATCATAGACTTCATTAAATAACATAGAATTCAACTCATCGTTTATGACACTGAATCATAAGTTTGATTTAATTTATGGTTTATGAAAATGTTTCAGGAATCACTTTTGGCTCTAGTGTTATAGTCCCACTATTATAGATACGCATCATTATCACTTGGAATTGTTGATTTCTTTATTCTAGTAGACCTTCTTAATATTGTATCAACACTTTCCTGAGAAACATGTTGTTTAACTATATATTCAATAATTATAGGCATTACCTAAACTATTTGATCTACTGTATCATAATCAGCAAAATTGTGGAAGTTGAATAATCAGTTGATCAACACTTGTTGAACATCAGGAGTGTTGTGAACAACAACCAATTAATTACTTGAGCAGAAAAATTGAACATCAACGTGATCTTTCTCAGAAATAATATTCTATGATAGATCGCTCCCATTGATCAAGTAATTCTCAAAAAATTTTGCATTTCTTAATTCTACAATTTTAGTGCTATGAGATGGACAATAGAATCCATATTCCATAGACCTTTCGACATATCTAATGAAATACCGACTAATGGTCCTTGGATCCACATTCATTTCTTGCGAGTTATAAACTCTTACTTTAGAAAGATATCCTAAATGTATATATGTTGCAAACTCGGTTTCCAAACTTTCACAATTCAAATAGTGTCCTTGGGCCAACCTTAGTTCGTAATTAGTTTAATATATACATAACCAGTTTATAAGTTGTAATCCACAAGAATTCAGTTAGTTTAGAGTGATTACATATAGTCCTCACAATGTCCATTAAAGTTCAGTTTCTTCTTTCTGTCACACTATTCTGTTCTGGAGAACCAAGAATGATGTATTGGGTAATTATCTCATGTTCTTGAAGAAACTTCACAAATGGATCAAATACTTGTCCATCCTCAATAGATCTATCATAATATACTTCACCTCTATCTATTATCACGATCTTAATTCGCTTTTTGCATGGTCTCTCTACTTGGTTTTTAAAATTTTAAAACCATTTAATATATTATTTCTTGTTATGAATTAAGTAGAAATACATATATTGTGATTAATCATTCATGAGAGAGATGAAGTATTTTGGACTATATGAATTCATATATGAATTTATGATTTCTAATATGTATGTATTCCTCTTTGCACCATTCTTAGACTTGTTGGTCTGCTTTTACTTAAAGCAATCCAAAGCAATGTTATAATTAGTAAAATCTAAAATACTAAGTACTTCATTATTTACTAATCTCTTAATTCTCTTTAGGGAGATTTATATATATATATATATATATATATATATATTGGTGTTACTCTATAGAGGAATCTTTGTTCATAACATGATATTTTATACCAATATGAACAAGCATAACATTATGAGTGGTATCATTTTGTAAATTGATATATAAAAGATAATCAGACAATGTACCATTCCTAATAGGCATTGGAAAAGTAAAACGCGGTGAAATTTTAAAATTTTTATATTAAAGTATTTTTCAAAACATAAGTTTGACACACTATATGCATAAATTAACCAGATTTTGCTAGCCTCGTTTGTTGAAAGGCTCCCGCAAACTATGAAGAGAAAAGACGTTGTAGAAGGACCTCAACTAACTGGCCTTCTTTGCTATTCTCTGTCCACGACTAGTGTGTGTCTAGGCACACTCGTATAGCTCTTTCACCAAACGAGTCTCCTTCTAACCAATTAAGAAAAACCAAAAGCTATAGTTCGAGATATGTGAACAACAGCTCTTCAGGGAGTTTCAGAGTCTCACCAACAAAGTCTCACGCTAGATTTCTCAATTGATCTAAGTAACAACAAGTCTCACTTCCCTTTTATCGAGGTTGGGCCTAGGATTCAGTCCTTATTAGATAAAGCCTCAAAAATTCAGATCATAATTAAATTAAGATCAGTATCAAATAAAATCCACGTGAAAATGTGTGATTTATTTATCGCTCGGTCAACAGGTCGAACTGGCAAATCGGCTTACTGAACTAGCAAATCAGCCTGCCAAACTTACTTAATCAGCAGGCCGAATAGAAAGATCGGCCTACCGAATTTACTCCATCAGCAGGCCAAACTAGAAGATTGGCATACCGAACTAACGATAAATGATCCCTACGAATCTTTATTTCCCATTCAAATAAACTAATAAAAAAGTTATCTAATTAAAACAGTCATAACTAGATAATCTCTAGGAAAATAAATATTCTGATAATTCAAGAAGTTTATTTTAAATTAATTTATTCAAAATTAATCCAACCGATAAACGTACATGAATTATTTGATCCTGATAATTCAATAAGTTTATCTTGAATTAATTTTCACAAAATTAATTCAACTGATAAATAGACATGAATTATCTGATCCTATCGAATGTCAGCCAATCTGATAATTTGACATAAGTCACCAATTATTAGAAAAGCACGCCGTATCGTTACAGGATTTTTTATGAGCTAGCAAAGGGACTTGATGGACCTATAAAGTTCAAGCTCTCGATAATTATGAAACCCAATATCCCATATATAAATTTCATAATTATCAACTCCAACACTATTTCACTAAAAGCTCAGAGCTGTACTCTTGAACTACATAGAATTACGAAGCCTGTATACCTAAGTCTCCATGACATATCATAATGTGTCATACCCCCATATGATTATCCATAATCGACTTAAGGATAAATTCTGTCTCACCTTCCTGATTATTTTTATCTTACATTTCATTATCTCACCATCGAAAAACTTACCATCCATAGACGGTATACCATTTAGTTACACCTATGTATCTAAATGATTGAGCTCTCTAGTTTTTCAATTATAGGATGACGCATATAAGAGGATATCAACTACTCCTGAAGATGAGCCATGGATTCTAAATCTATGAATAACAGGTCTATGCTATCAAGAGTCATGTCTCCAATGTACCAGCATACGTACCAACATAAAATGTGGATGTCACCCTTTGATATATCAAAAGACACAAGTCAAGACAACAGGCTCATTAATCATCTCAAGATTAAGATACAATACATATGATTGTCTAAAGTGAATCGATTTTCTAAGACGGAATTATTAATCTGTATCAATTCACTTTATGTCCCAATCTAACACATCATCACCTATGACAGTGTGCCAATGTTTCTATTCGCAAAGTCCACCTCTGATGGCTAGGATAAACCATCTCTCGTTAGGGATATAGACAACATAACAATCTTTGCATGAATAAAGTACTCAACTTTATTCTCTCGATTACGGATCTTATAATTTAGACCATCATCTTAAGAATCATGTCTTTCGCATAATCTGTCCATCATATGCCTAATTCTTAAAGGTTTAGACTGATATCTCAAACTTTTGTTTGCTTATTATACATTCAACAAATATGAACATAAAGAGGACAAGATTTGATATATAAATAATAAATAAATTCTTTATTAATAAAAATATCTCCAAAAACATATTACATTTTTACTCCTTAGGGCATACATGTCCAACAATCTTCCACTTACACTAAGTGAGTAAATATGATAAATCCCACATCCTCATAGCTTCCAAATGCCTCTCGAAGACTCTCCCAGCAAGTGTTTTCGTGAATGGATAAGTTAAATTCTCCTCTAATGCAATTTTGCACACAGTGACATGCCTGCCTTTTACGAAATCCTTTATCACATGATACTTCTGATCAATATGATTACTCTTCTTGTAAAATCTTGGTTTCTTAGCATTACTATGGCTGTAGTGTTATCACAATACAGCGATAATACCTTATGCATACCAGGAACTACCTCAAGATCCCCAAGGAACATGCGGAGCCACATTGCTTCCTTCGAAGCATCATTAGCTGCCACATACTCGACCTCAATCGTTAAATCTGAAGTGCAATCTTGCTTGACACTTCTCCAAACAATGGCACCACCACCTAGAATAAACACAAAACTAGAAGTCAATATCCTTGAATTTGGATAGGATTGGAAATTTGAATCAGTATATCCTACTGGTGTTAAATTCTCACCTGAATAGACAAGCATATACCCTCGAGTCCTTCAAAGGTACTTGAAAATATGCTTAACCGCAACCTAATGGTTCGATCCTGGATCCGATTGAAACGAACTTACTATCCCGACCGCATAACTAATATCTAGTCATATGCAAAGCATGGCATACATGAGACTACCCACTGCCGAAGCATAAGGCACCTTCTTCATGTATTCTCTTTCCTTATTAGACTTTGGTGAGTCTTTCTTAGAAAGAGCAATTCTAAACCTAGATGGTTGTCCACCTTTTTTGGAATTCTACATTGCAAACCTTTTAAGAATTATATCTATGTAGTTAGCTTGAGACAAAGCTATCATTCTATTCTTCCTATCCTGAAAGATCTAGATACCTAGAACATAATTAGCTTCACCTAAGTCTTTCATGTCAAACTGCTTGGTCAACCATAATTTGACCAATAACAACGCCTTAATGTCATTGCCAACTAGCAGAATATCATCAACATAGAGCAGTAGAAAAACCACCTTCATGTCCTTAATGTGTTTGTAAACACATGGTTCATCCACATTTTGTTCGAACCCATAAGTTTTGATCACTTGATCAAATCTTATGTTCTAAGAATGGGAAGCCTACTTAAGTCTGAAGATTGACTTTTGCAGCTTACAAACCTTACCCTGCTGATCCTTAGCCTTAACCCGTTTGGTTATACCATATATATGGACTCATCAAGATAGCCCTTCAGAAAGGCCGTCTTGACATCTATTTGCCAAATCTCATAGTTGAATGCACCAGCTATGGACAAGAGAATGCAAATGGATTTAAGCAAGGCTATAGGTGAAAAGGTTTCCTCATAATCGATTCCTTCTTTTTGCATATATCCCTTAGCTACCAATCTAGCCTTAAAGGTTTTGACCTTTCGATTCACTCCTCTTTTCCTCTTGTAGATCCACTTACACCTTATAGGTTTTACCCATTCGAGAAGATCCATAAGCTCCCAGACCCGATTAGTCTCTATAGACTTCATCTCTATGTTCATGGCCTCTATCAAAAGTTTTGAATCAACATCCTCTAAGCCTCTGTGTAAGTGTAAGGATCCCTATCATGTTCATCTGGTTCAGCCAAGAAGGCCTCACCATTGAACATATACCTCTCAGGTTGACGCCTGATCCTCCCACTACGCTGAAGCCCCTTAGGTTATTGTTCGAGTTCATTTGGTTTTTCTACACCTATTGGAGTGGTTTCTATCGGAACCCCCAGAGTCACTGAATCACTCCTCAACTCCTCGAGCACCACTTTGCTTTGAGGCTTAAAGGTGTCCATGTAACTCTCCTTAAGGAAAGTTGCATTAGTTGAAACCACGACTTTATTTTCCTTTGGGTTATAGAAATAACCCCCTTTAGTCCCTTTTGGATATCCTACAAACACACAAACTTCCAAACATGCCTCCAACTTGTTCACATCCCAAAACAGGACATGAGCCGGACATCCACATATGTGAATTTGGTTTAAGGATGTCTTCTTGCCCATCCACAACTCATGAGGACTTTTAGAAATTGATTTTGAAGGCGCATTGTTCAAAAGATAATATGCGGTTTTAGTGCATATCCCCAAAAGGACAAGGGCAATGATGAATAACTCATCAAGGACCTGACCATATCCAATAAAGTCCTATTTTTTCTCTCAGCCACGCCATTCTACTGCGGAGTGCCCGACGCAGTCAAATGGAATAAAATCTCATTCTCTAATAAGTGTCCCAAGAACTCATCAGAAAGGTATTCACCACCTCGATTAGATTGAAGTGCCTTTATGGGTCTACCCAATGGCTTTTCCACTTCAGCTCGAAACTCCCTGAACGTGTCCAAAGTTTCACTTTTGTGATGCATCAGGTACACATACCAATACCTTGAGTAATCATGAATAAAAGTGACAAAGTACTCATATCTTCCTCGTGCCCGGATGTTCATTGGTCCGCAAACATCACTATATACAAGTTCCAGAACCTCTTCAGCCCTATTGCCCTTAGACCCAAATGGTCTTTTGGTCGTTTTACCCTCCAAACAAGATTCACATTGTGGTATAGATTTCACTTTTAAGTGACTTAAAGGTCCATCCCTTACCAACTTTTGAATCTTATTTAGGTTAATATGACCAAGTTGCAAATACCAAAGATAAGTTTTATTAGAGTGAGAAGTTTTAAGTCTTTTAGAGTTATTATCATTCATCTTAGCATTAACCAATAAGTCCATCTTAGGTTTGATAAAATATAGATTATTTTGTATCCATCCAGAATAGATAAAATATTTATTTTTACAAATCACTATTTTATTATTAAAAGAAACTAAATAGGAGTCTTTAAATAAACAAGCTACAGAAATTAAATTCCTTTTAAATTTAGGAACATAAAAACAATCTGGCAAAATTAAAATCCTATAATTATCAAAATGAAGATGGACGTCTCCCACTGCTTCAGCTAAGACCAAAGATCCATCGCCCATCTGAAGCGTGAAGTCTTTAGGAAGCAGACTTCTTGTTTCTTTGAACCTCTACAAAGAAACACAAACATGATTAGTTGCTCCAGAATCTATGACCCAAGTGTCACTGGATTCCTCAACCAAACAAGTTTCTAAATACAGAAGATCATACTTACCTCCTTGAGAAAGGAAGTCCTTGCAATTTTTATTTATGTGCCCGACCTTTCTACAGAAGAAGCACTTTAGCGTCTTTAGGTTCTTCTTCTTCTTCTTCTTTTTGTTCTTGCCATTTGCAAGAATAGAAGACTTCCCGTTCTTGGCCAGTTGCTTCTTTCCATTCCCTGGATTAGGATTGGAACCAGAGGCAGCCGCCAAGTTTGCCTCGCCATCAGCAGGAGACTCCCTAATCAGCAGTTCAAACTCCTATAACTGTTTCATCAACTCCATCAAGGTCACATCTCATCTATTGCTCAAATGAAATGTAGCTCTAAACGGAATGAATTCCTTGGACAAAGTCTCAAATACCATAGTGATCTAAGTTTCAGCATCGATGTCAGCTCCATTGGTCTAAGCCTCAACAAGGTAACCTATGACCAACATCATATGCTCTTTTACAGACGTCCCTGGTCTCTGTTTGCAATTCAAGAGTTTCTAAAGCGCCCTTGCAGCTTTGTTAAGGCTTGGCCTCCAAACATGTCTTTCAAATTATCCAAGATCTACCTAGCAGACTCATAATCCTCATGTTGAGCCTGCAGCATGTTATGCATGCTGGCCATAACATAGCAGCGGGCCTAATCATTGGCATTTTTCTAATGATTATACGCTTGGATTTGCTCTTTAGTGGAATCTCTTGTAGGCTCGGGAGGATACAGAGTTGTCTGCACAAGTTTGAGCTTCTCAAAGGAAAGGACGATGTTTAGGTTTTGTTTCCAATCATTATAATTCTCTCCGATTAATTGGTTTTTGTCAAGTATCGATGATAAAACATTTTTAGACATTTTTAATCTACAATAAAGAATCATATACCAAACATAAGCAAACATACAATAATAGTTTAGTAAGATAACACAATCATGTAAAATATACAAATGTGTTTATGTGTCAAAACCTTAAAAATATCACAACCTTACAACAATAATTCCCAACTCAAAATTCAACAAGCTCCTAGGGGAGTCTTGCCAAATTCAATCAGAAACACGGATCCCCTCCTGATTAATATATGCCATCCAAGACCCATATGATTCAGCATATATTAATAATAATTTCTTTGGCCATTAATTTTATTAACAGAGCTCCTATGGAAGGTTAATAATAAAATTACCATGAGTGTATAACCATTGTTTTAATATTTTATCCATGATTTATAATCACCACCTAGGGGTGTGCAATGATAAATCATGCTAAAATACCTTATCCTCTTGGAGATTCAACCTGGTACATGATGAAGTCCCTTCATAAAGGTTGAAACCACCACGTGTTACCTATGGACCAACGATAGAGGCTGTAGGTCCTTTCTTCAAAAACCTCATCCTACTCATTCTTTTGAAATCAATGTTTTATTTTATAAACATGCATGAACAATTTTAAATGAGTGGCACTCCTTATTCTATATGACATGTTATCAATATGCATGGCAAATCATATTATAATGCAGACAAACAAAGCAATCAAGCAACGCTATAAACAAAATAATAATAAATAACTATAATATTATGCTTTCACCCTAGAGAATATAAATAAAAGATTACAAGAAAATAATCGAAACATATTATCGATTCTTTATCCTTAAATCTTCAAGCTGTATCCTTCTTTATGTAATGCCCATCTTCAAGTCTTCAATCTCGCATAGATCGAATACTCTATATTTCTGGTCATATCCAAATTTTAGTGTTTCTCAAAATTGTCCCAAAATAAAATTAAAACTACATTGAAAACAACACCTTTTCTGAAAAAATTTCTAGCTCTCAGCCAACAAGTCGAACTGTATGATCGGTCTGTCGGTTATGACCCTCCGGCCTACCGATCTTTTTAGGTCGGCCTACTGGTCATGACAGTTTGCGCTACCGAACTAGAAAGTTAGGCCTGCCGCCAGAGCCACCTGATTTCTGCCCCATGGACGGCCTGCCGAACCCGAGAGTCCGGCCTGCCAACGTTGCGACCATCAGCCTGCCGATTAGGAGGGTTCGGCATGTCGACCGAGCAGAGATCACCCTTTTCAAAAAATACTGTTTCTAATACAATTTATCAATTTTATTTTCAACAATTCAAAAACATAAAATTAGAGACTCAAGAAATACCTGGAAACACCATCATCTATATTCTAGATCCGTCTTCTTCGAATGATTATTTAATTATAAAATTCTTACAAATATAAAATTAAATAATAATTCATAGACGGAGATGATAGTCCACCATTTAATTACATGAAAAACCTATATACACATTCTAACCTCTAAGGAACCATAACCAATATAAATTAATTAATTAATAATTAATTAAATAATAATTTAATCAACCATAAATAGTTAATACACATTCACTATGTAATCCCTAACAACAAAAAATATATAGAAACCTAGAATGCTAACTCTCTAAATAATTAAATTCAAGCATATGAGAGATCAAGATCACATAATTTATTTATATAGCATGAACACAAACTTGCAAATTTATGCAAAAACTTAGCTCTGATACCAATTATTGGAGAATAGTACGCAACAAAATTTTTAAAATTTTTATACTAGAGTATTTTTTAAAACACAAGTTTGACACGCTATATGCATAAATTAACCAGATCTTACAAACCTTTGAATGCCGAAGAACTCCTGCAATCTATGAAGAGAAGTAATGTTCCAGAAGAGCCTCAACTAACTAGTCTTCTTTGCTATTCTCTATCAATGATTGGAGTGAGTGTGGGCTCATGTCATTCAACTTTTCCACCAAGTGACTCTCCTTCTAACCAGTAGAGAAATACCCAAAGCTATAATTCGTGATTTGTGAATTATAGCTCTCTGGGAAGTTTTAGAGTCTCACCGACAAAGTCTCACTCTAGATTTCTCAACTAAACTGAATAATAATGAGACTCAGGTTAGGCCTAGGAGTCAGTCCTTATCAGATAAGGCCTCAAAATTTGAATCAGAATCAAATTCAGATCAATATCTGATAAAATCCGCATGGAAACGTGTGATCCCTTTATCGCCCTGTCAGTAGGTCAAACTGGCAAATCAGCCTGCAGAACCTACTCCATTGGCAGGCTGAACTTAAAGATCGGCCTGCTGAACTTCCGATAAAAGATCCTTGCTAATATTTATTTTTCACCCGAGATTCTTGGAATAAAGTCTCAGTTTTAATTCAAATAACCCAATAGAAAAGTGACCTGATTAAAACAGTCATATCTAAATAATCTTTAGAAAAATAAATATTCCTGATAATTCAACAAGTTTATCTTGAATTAATCCAACTGATAAACAGACATAACTTATCTGATCTCGATAATTCAACAAGTGTATCTTGAATTAATTTTACTACAAAATTATTTTAACTGATAAACAAACATGAATTATCTGATTTTACCAAATTTCAGCCAATCTGATAAATTTGACATAAGTCACCAATTATTGGAAAAGCATGTCGTATTGTTACCTGATTTTTGTGAGCTAGCAAATGGGACCAAATGGACATATATAGTTCAAGCTCTCGATAATTATGAAACTCAATATCCCATATATACATTTCATAATTATCAATTCCAACGCTACTCTATTAAAAGCTTGGAGCTGCACTCTTGAACTATATAGAATTACGAAGCCCGTATAGCTAAGTCTTCATGACATATCATAATGTATCGTATCCTCATAGGATTATCTATAATCGACTTAAGGACAAGTTCCATCTTACCTTCCCGATTATTTTTATCTTACGTTTCATTATTTCACCATCGAAAAACTTATCATCCAAAGATAGTATACCATTCGGTTACATCTATGTAGCCAAATAGTTGAGCGCTCAAGTTTTCTAATTACAAGATAACGCATATAAGAGGATATCAACTACTCTTAAAGAGGAGTTATAGATTCCATATCTATGAATAACATGTCTACGCTATTAAGAGTCATGCATCCAATGTACCGACGTGCATACCATTACAAAATGTGGATGTCACCCTTTGGTATATCAAAAGACATAAGTCAAAACAACCGGCCCACAATTCATCTCAGGATTAAGATACAATACAAATGATTGTCTAAAGTGAATTGATTTGCTAAGACATAATTATTAATTCAAATCAATTTATTTTATGTCTCGATCCAATACATCGTCATCCATGACGGTGTGCCAATGTTTCTATTGGCGGAGTCCACCTTCGATGGCCAAGACAAACCATCTCCTAATAGGGATATAGACAACATAATAATCTTTACATGAATAAAGCACCTAACTTTATTATCTCGATTGCGGATCTTATCATTTAGACCATCACCTTAAGAATAATGTCTTTCGCATAATCTGTGCATCATATGTCTAATTCTTAAAGGTTTAGAATGATAGTCTCAGACTTTTATTTACTTAATATACATTTAACAAATATGAACATAAAGATGACAAGATTTGGCATATAAATAATAAATAAATTCTTTATTGATAAAAATGTCTCTAAAAACATATAACATTTTTACTCCTTAGGACATACACATCTAACAACATGTTGCCACTTGTGACTATCTCCTCATCTCTCTCATTTTCTTTTCTTTTAGTTTGCTTCTTTAAAAAAGCTTTTTTCACAATATTTTTCTTTATATAAAAGTATAAAAGTATATTTGATACTTCTTTGTCTTTATAAGCTTTTTTCACAATTTTTTATTTACATTCATACATATATAAAAGTATATTTGATACTTCTTTGTCTCTTTTCTCGATTTGCCGTGGCTCTCTTCTTTTTTTTTTTTTCATTTATTTTTCTTTCTTTCATAATCTTTTTCTTTTTTTCTTTATCAATTTTCTTCTTTATTGTTCTTTATAAGGTTATATCCTACTCTCTCTCTCTCTCTCCCTCTCTCTCTTTCTCTCTCTCTCTCTCTCTCTCTTTGTTTTTTTTAATCCTCATGACCTTATATATGTGTATGTGTGTGTTAAAATGTGTCTATTATAGATTACATTCTTAAAACGTTTGACAACTGAAATATGCATTCGCATAGTGTGTGCTTCCAATATAACTATCAATTAAGCTAGCCCGAAGCCTATTATTTTGGCATGAGCCTAGCTAGGCCTATCTTTGTATGAGCCAAGCTAGCCCGACCCATAATACAGGGCCAAGCTAGGCCTAACTTCTAGGCTTGTTGGGCAGCCTAGGTTCGGCCCGGTGGCCCAAAGGCTCGACCAAATGGGTCTAGGCCTGACCCGAAATTGTATATAACTTGTTATCTTTATGAAATGACATATATATATATATATATGACATCTTTTATATACATAATGTATATATAAACAATATCATTTAAGACTCAAAATTCAATGTGTATATATATATATATATATACACACATCTTTTATGTATATAATATAAACATGTATCTACACAGCATCTTTTATATATAATATAGAAATTGTCATGTTGCAATATATAAGACTCAAAATTCAAATAAAAAAAAAGTTGCAAGCAGCGCAGCTTGCAAGTTGCAAGAATGAATTGAAACAAATAGACTATTTTACACAACGATTTATTTATTTATTTACATTACTGTATTTTTTTCTTTGTCAAGATTTTTATCCCAATGAGTTTTTCTTGATAAAAATTTTAACTAGACAATCATAATTACATAAAAAAAAATTAATTTATCCAATTTATCTTATCTTATAATCATCACCCTTTTTTTTGAAAAACTAGTTTTTCATTTATTCTTAAGGTGTTGTAATTAGGGTCAGGCCGATCCGACCTTATATTTGGCCCATTGGGCTTTGGACCAAGTTGGGCCATCCATTTATCATTCGGGCCTGGCTAGCCCACTTTCCATATGGCTTGCATGGGTCGAGCGGTCCAAATCTAGCGTTCTAGTACCGATTGGTGAAAGAAAAAGAAAACAATTATGCTAAATTCCCAATCCAAAATTTTTTTCTTTCTTCTAAAGGGCAATCTAAGCCCTTTCAAAAAAAAAAAAAAAAAAAGGCAATCCAAGCAATTTAAAAAATTATTTTTTTAGCCAATCCAATCACTTTTTTTTTTCTTTCTTTCCAAAGGCAATCCAAGCCCTTTCAAAAAAAAAAAAAAAAAAAAGAGAGGAGTCCAAGCAATTAAAAAAATCATTTTTTAGAGCCAATCCAATCACTGGAAAATAAAATCTCTTGTAAACGGCGGGAATAACGTTCTTTGTTCCCTCCAAATTTCTTAAACTCTCTCTACCTGTAAATTACGGTCCTAATCTTTTCTCCTCCCTCCAAAAGCCCTAAATTCCCAAACCCACAACCCTCCAACGACTTAATTGCACCCGATCCCATGGATAATTCAGCAACCGAGAACGATCATTCCCCGCCGGAGCTCAGTCCCTGCGAGCTCCGGCAGACTCCGCCGTCGGAGCGGGGATCCGTTCGCCGGAGACTGGTTCAATCGACTCTTTTCCCGCTCAAATCCCAACCGCAAGAGCGCGAAGCTAATGGAGACATCACCAACAGCGACAGAGATCGCGACGAAGGCGAGGGCGATGAGGGCGAGCAGTGCCGTGGGAGTCAGAGCAAGAGAAAGAGAAAGCCGAAGGGAAAATCGACTCCTACGAAAAGATCTTCTGAGAGGGTAAGTTTACCGAACTTTTCTTTTTCCGATCTCCAATTTGTTTGGTTTTAGGATCTTGTGCTTGTACAGATAAGAAGTACTGAATTGAATCAAACTTCTAATTGGTTTTTTTGCAGAAAAAATGTAATTGTTTTCTGTTTGTTTGGTATGTTTGGCAGGTAAAAGGAAAACGATCTGGAGATAACACTCCGAAGAAAGATTTAACAAATAGACAGAGCGAAGATGCACCTCTTGCAATCCCTAATTTGAGGTTGGAGGCAAGAATGACGGCCCAGGTCAGTAATGAATAAAATCTTACAAGGCAAAATCCATTCTTTATATACACACATACATATAAATTCTGAGTGCTTGTTGTTCTTCATGATTAGAGAAATCAACAAAGAACACTATTTGATTAATTGCCTAAACTCGACCAACCTTAAGCGAAGAACCTCTAGGCCAATATTATTGGTTAATTTGGGCACCTTTACACATCATCAAGCGAAAGAGAATGCGAGTATTTCCCTTTCCTCTCGTTCATAAATTTACTTAATTAGGAACGCAATTCTAATCCTTAATAGGTTCGCTTGAATCAAATGTTTAATTCAGTTTCCTTTCCAAACCTTTTCCCTTTCCCATCATAATCCGTTGCCAGCTAATAAACATGCCCTTGTGTAATTCTCTAGTCTATTGCTTCTAGAAGATAAGTTGTTGGCTTGCAACTTGCAAGTGATTTTAACTTATAATTTGGACTTGCATATCAGCTTCATGATTTTGACCTATATATATTTGGTACAGAACCCTAAGTAACCTCCTTTTGCTTTTCATCAGGAAAATTCACGAATATTTGCAGGAAAACAAATACATCCCTTCTTCTCATCTTGTAAAACAAGCAAGAAAAATCAAGAGGTTAGTGACTTAGAGAGCAAGCAGTTTGCAGCTGGTAGAGACAAAAAAGATATAACTTGTGGCCCAATCCATGTATTTGAAAGGACCCAGGTAAAATTCTTCTAGTTCAACTCTTATACGGCTGTTTTGGTGGTTTCTGAGTTGGGGGATGTAGATATTCGTGGTAAGTTTTGTACGCTATGGTGAACCTTAGAATTCTGCCTTGCAGGACAAGGACGAGCCACTTGATTGGAGAACCTGGACATTTCATGAGGCAATCTTCGTGAAAAGCGATTGCATCCTAGAAAGGACATGCTCATCCATTTTTGAAGGCTCTGTTGAGTGCTTAAGTTTTGATAAGCTTCTGATTGATTCAAATCCCAGCAACGAATCAGTTTTTCAGGATGAGGTTCTTTTTGATCAGTGTCCCATTCAACAAGCATGTGTCTATGGGACAGCACCGACAGCCTTTGACGTATCAAATGATGAAAAAGTGGTTTGTAGTCAGCCCCTAAGGGATGCAGAAATAAATGCTGCGTTGTTTTATATGACTTTTGATTTTTTTCCCTCTATATAATATTTTCTAACAGCAACATGCTCACTCTGCTCTACTAACTGTTTCTTTGTTGCCGTGTTGTGTTCAGTCTATTCAAATAAATTATTGCCAGGACAGTGAGGTAAATAAAGTCAATCCCTTCGGTGGGCATACCGCTTTAGTAAGGAAGCCAAACGTTGGGCAGGAAAGTAGATTTCTCGAGGAAAGGTAAAACTTTAATGAAATTGTCTCAATTTTTTTTCCCAATCTATTTTTTTATTTTTTATTTTTTATTTTACTTATACTATCTTCTGTTAATTGTTTTCTCCAATCATCATTTCTGTTAAATTGCATGGGCTCTATCTAATTATACACTTCACCATTTTCATGATTGTGTGTTTATGCTCCTTTTAGCTGACCTACTTTTGATGGAAAAAATAAATATGACATTGCACCCTTACTATTTGAGATGATTATCATACACAAATTGATTTTTTTTTTTTTGCATTTTTCGTAGTTTGTGATTAGTCAATCCAAAATATGATCTTAATTTATTGTTGCATCAACCGCAGAATGAAGTCATACTATTTTGGCTGTAGTAATAAACTAAAGGATAGCTTATGGATACACAAGTACCAGCCAAAAAAGGCCCTGGAGGTTAGATTTCTTGGTCTGTTTGTTCATTGTTGCAGTTATGAAATTTTGAAGTTTCTTCAATCTAGATGATGAAAAAACCTTCGTTTCATTCACATTTTCTTGTTTATATGACATGGTCAAGTAGGTATGTGGCAACGAGGAATCCGTGAACTTTTTGAGTCAGTGGCTCCAGCATTGGCGTGAAAGAAATCTTCGTAGTAGCAAGGAAATTGTTGACTGTGATACAGGTGACACGGAAGATAATGATTATATAAGTTCCGGAAGTGACTCTGATTCAGAAAACAAAAATGAAGGGGGTGGCCTGAAAAATGTCCTCTTAGTTACTGGGCCAGTTGGGGTCAGTACCAAACATACTCCTTATGAAGTAGATTTGTTTGTTTGTAATTACAGTGAATCATGGTCTTTGATCTTTCAGGGTCTATTCTGTTTAACATCTATAAATGCTTGTTTTATGTTATGATACAAAAGCATATCTAGTGCCTGAGTGCATTTATTGGACGTGCAAATAGCAGTGTATCATCTGTATACACGTTTATATTTATAGTGCTGTCCTTGTTAGGGTACTAATGAGGATAAACTGACTAGAGCATGGGTCAATATGAATACAATTAGAGTTGTCTCTTTTGTAGCCTTATGTTGGAATTGTTTCCCAACGCAAATCTCAATTCAGATTTCGATTTCATTGGGCTTACAATAGTGCAAGGCTTTAAGCTTAATTTCACTTAAAAGAAATAAATCATCATTGATAAAAATAGCTTTTTGCACATTTAACTTTTTCGTTTTGGGGTATGCATGGTCATGACTTAAAAAGGGTCTTTCGTGCAGCCAATCTGGAGGATGAGGGTAGCAGTGTACTTTTTAACTTTAGGGTTATAGATGATTTAAATAGTGTCGATTTCCAGATATAGATGGCTATGGCTTCCTTGTCAAAGACATATTCAGGACATTGGCAGTTTTTCAGTTGAATTTACCCATAAAAGTGATACATTTTTTGTCTTACATGTTGCAGAGTGGAAAGTCTGCTGCTATTTATGCTTGTGCACGAGAGCAAGGATTTGACGTTTTGGAGGTACTCAACTTATGATATTTTTTCCATTTAAGGAAACTTGTTTTTCGTTGGCAGTGATTGCTGTTGTTCATTGGTGATGTTATTTGACTGCTAGTATTCTTTCTATTTTTTTTTTTTTTTTATATACAAAACAACAAGTTTCATTAATAGCAAAAGGTATACCAAACGGAGGACAAAGACTCCTAAAACAAGACTAAAACCAAACAAAGACAACTCAAAACCTTCACAGTCGACTGCTAGTGTTCTTCCTAAACAATGCCAATTTGCCATAAACCCTATACATTGGCCAAAAGGGGGAATTCGCATATTTACAAGATAACTTTTTGACAATTTTCACATTTCTGATTACCATATTCTTAATTATTATTTTACTTCCGTTCCTTGGAAATTACTTAAGGACTGCTTATTTTTTGTTGGATGGTGTGACACTAAGCATGTACTGCTTGTGAGTTTGTAATGTTAGAAAACTCACAAATTGGTGCAAGAATCGAATCAGTTTAATAAAAACGCTTGAAGCTAATGTTGAGTTGAAAGTGAAATGTTGGTTTTAACTTTTAAATATCAAAAGTTTTATGTACTCTCTCTTAAATTCACTTATCCTAAAGTTGAAATGTGTTCTGTTCATATAAATCATGCTAGTGATCTTCAACTTCATTTTTTCCCATATGATTCCAAAATGATTTACCACGCAGTTTATTTTCCTTAGCCTGCTATAGAAAAAAGGTAGATATTCAAACATATCTGTGGGACTTGAATATTGAAAGCATCCATCTAAATAGATAGAATTTTGTGAAGGATGGGGTATGTGTGCATATGTATTTCAGTATCCAGTGCACATATGTGTTTATGCATCTCTGATTTACGTAATAATGCCTTGTGTACGTCATATCTATACTTTTATTCGTAAAAATTATTGACAAGTTTTATGATATATAATAAATCATCATTTCACCTTTATCTAGTGGCCATTGAGTTATCAGACATTGTTCTTTGGATCTGATCTTGCGATGCTTATAAATTGCTTTCATGCACATTGATTTAATATTTCTATATGGACAATTGATTTATTGATTGACTGCCTTTTCAATTTCAGGTCAGTGCATCAGAAGGTCGAAATGGAGCTCTCGTGAAGCAGAGGTTTGGCGAGGCTTTAGAATCCCGTCAACTTAAAAGGTTCTTCTCGCATATATTTCTTCGGAAATAGCTGTTGTACTCAATTCTTTCTATGTGCACTTTTTATTTTATTTTATTTCATTTGCTGAAACACAGTTCCTCCACATGCAAAGTTCATCTTCAAAGGAAGCTTGTTCATAACATGCTGAAGGATATAAATAGATATAGAAGACATTTAGATATATGGAGGATGTAAATGTAGAAATTATTGCAAAACTGATGCACTTCAGAGATTTTACAGGAGAAAGAAACACAAAGTTAGTTCCTTGTTGGAAACTAAAAGAAAATAAGAGGAAAGAAACAATACACTGCTGGGCTGAATATTAAACTTCTTATTAACAAAAACGTAACAAAAGTGTACATAGTAAGCATATATTTATAGACTAACTTCTAACTTAAGATCCTGAAAAAAACTAGAGGAGAAAAACACACTAAAAACACTGCAACGTTTTTTATTAATCTGAAAAATTAAAAACAAACTGATGAGTACAGCCTCTTTTTATTCTCTGACTTAGCAGATTTCCTATCTAACTAACTATTTCTCCTTAAAAATAGGAAACAAACTTACTCCTAGTATTCTATACACCTTCCGTGTATAAAGCATAAGATACCTAAAAGACTATTATAGACATTCTAACACTCCCCCTCAAGTTGGGCTGTACAAATTAAACATTCCCAACTTGTCTACAAACTTTTCAAACAAAGATCTTGATAGTCCTTTAGTGAAGATGTCGGCTGTTTGCTCTGCAGTAGGCATGTAAGATATACAGAGTGTTACATTCTCAATCTTCTCCTTGATAAAGTGACGATCAACTTCGACGTGTTTGGTTCGATCTTGATGAACAGGATTATGCGAAATGTTTATTGATGCTTTATTATCACAGTATACTTTAAGAGGCAGTTCCTTTCTTACTTTCAGTTCTTCCAATAATATTTTCAGCCACAAGATTTCACAAATTCCATGCGCTACTGACCTTAACTCAGCTTCTGCACTACTTCTAGCCACAACCGATTGCTTTTTGCTTCTCCAAGTCACCAAGTTACCCCAAACAAATGTACAATATTCGGAAGTTGACCTCCTATCTTCTGCTGCACCTGCCCAACCTGCATCAGTATATACTTCTAGACTCCTTTCTTCATTTTTCTTGAAAAGTAGACCTCGCCCTGGTGTCCCCTTTAGGTACCTCAAAATCTTGTACAATGCTTCCATATGTGCCTCGGTAGGTGAATGCATATACTGGCTTACCCGACTAACGGCAAAGGCAATATCGGGCCTTGTGTGTGGAAGGTAGATTAGTCTTCCAACTAGTCGTTGATATCTTCCACGATCAACTGGATTACTTGACTTTGTTTCACTCAGCCTAGTGGTATGCTCCACTGGTGTTTCTGCAGGTTTGCACCCCATCATCCTTGTCTCAGTTAATAAGTCTAAGATATATTTTCGTTGTGAAACTGAGATTCCTGTTTTATTTCTGGCAATTTCCATACCCAAAAAACACCTTAGACTTCCGAGGTCCTTCATTTCAAATTCAGCAGCCAAACGTTTCTTCAAATTCTCCATCTCAGTTGTATCATCTCCTGTTAAAATTATATCATCAACATAGACAATAAGAATAGTGACTTTGTTCTCTTTATGCCTATAAAATAGAGTATGATCCGCGTGTGCCTGTTTATAGTTCATCTTGTGGATTACTTTGGTGAACCGATCAAACCATGCCCTTGGAGATTGCTTCAATCCGTACAGAGATCTTTGCAACTTACATACCTTACCATGTTTCTTTTCCTCATCGAATCCTGGTGGTAAATCCATATATACTTCCTCTTTCAAGTCTCCATTCAAGAAGGCATTTTTTACATCTAATTGTTGTAGTTCCCAGTCTAGATTCACAGCAAGGGAAAGAAGAACACGTACAGTATTTATCTTTGCTACTGGCGCGAAGGTCTCTTGATAATCTATTCCATACGTCTGAGTATAGCCTTTTGCAACTAGTCTCGCTTTGTGTCTCTCGATAGATCCATCCGCCTTATATTTGATCGTAAAAACCCACTTACATCCCACTGGAACCTTGTCACCAGGTTTCTGAACGACCTCCCAAGTTCCATTTTTTTCAAGTGCATCCATCTCATCTTTGATTGCTTTCCTCCAAGTTGGACTGGTCCACGCCTCTTGTATAGTTTTGGGAATTTCCTCTTCTGTTAGATTAGCCACAAGAGCCTGCATTGTTCTGGATAAGCGGCTATACCCCATGAATTTTGATATTGGATGCTTTGTGCAAGTGCGAGTTCCTTTCCTGATTGCAATTGAAAAATCACCAAGCTCTTCTAACTGTATATCCATACCTGATTTCAATTTGGAATCTTGGCAGTGGGTGTCTAAGACTTCTAGTTCCTTTGGGCGTTGTCTCTTTGAGTAAGTATATTCAAATGGCTGTATTTTATTTTCTCCCCTTTTCGTTTGATTTTGTAAAGAATCAGGAAGATGAGTTTGAGGCCGTAAAATTTGCTGAGGTGGAAGTGTTGAATTTGAAGTAGGATTTGTTGACTTAAGAGAATCGGGAGAAGTGGAAGGAAAAATCTTGGTTGTTTGCGAGGGAGAATCTAGGGATGGAAGATTTTCTAAGAGATCTTGAGGAGGAAAATTTGGACGAAAATCTTGGGATATGGTTGAATCTTGAGGGGATTTCTGAGAGTGTGAATTCGGTAGCAAATCTTGGTAGGTAACCGAATCTTGAGATGGATTTTGGAGAGGTAAATTCGGATGTTTCTGAGATTGTGATTTCGGTGGCAAATCTTGGCAGGTAACCGAATCTTGAGGTGGATTTTGGAGACTTAAATTCTGTTCGGAATGTGAAACATCTCCTGGAGAATCTTGAGGTCGAAAATTAGGGGAGAAATCCCAAACATATTCCTAAAGATCAGGTTTAGATTTTGAATTCAAATATGATGGCAGACGTGGATACTCCCCCTCCCCCTGACACGAATTTTTCACAAAGAAAGGTCTATCTTCAAAGAACGTCACATCTCTGGAAACAAAATACTTTTGTTTTTTTGGTGAATAACATCTATACCCCTTTTTTGTGGAAGAATATAAAAAAATATACACTTAAAAGATCGTGGATCAAGTGTGCTTTGATTTGGTTCAAGATTATGGACAAAGGATGTGCATCCGAAAACTTTTAAATCCAAGGTGGACATAAAACGTGAATTAGGGTAGGATTTAGATAAAGACCTAAGAGGTGTTTGATAATTTAGAACACGTGATGGCATCTTATTAATCAGATAACAAGCAGTCAAAACTGCATCCCCCCAAAAACGTTTTGGAACATTAGACGTAAAAAGTAATGAACGTGCTACTTCTAAAAGATGACGATTTTTTCGTTCAGTGATACCATTCTGTTGTGGTGTACTTACACAAGAACTATGGTGAATAATTCCATTTGTTGCAAGAAAATTCCCAAGAATTGTATTAAATTACTCGGTGCCATTATCGGTACGAAGTATTTTAATATTTTCATTATATTGGGTTTTAATCATAGCATAAAAATTTTTGAACACACTTTCAGTTTCTGATTTGTCCTTTAGAAGGTACACCCAACACACACGTGTATGGTCATCAATGAACGTAATAAACCATCTCTTATTAGTAACACTTAAAACACGAGAGGGACCCCAAATATCACTATGAATTAATACAAATGGCCTTGAAACATGATACTGTTGGGGAGGAAAAGGAAGACGTCTATGTTTAGCCAATTGACAAAACTCACATTGAAATGAATCGTTCTTTTGAAACAAAGATGGGAACAAGAATTTCAAATATGCAAAATTTGGATGACCTAATCTATAATGTAAGAGCATTATTCTTTGAGTCCTAGAATAAGAGGGAAATCCTACAGCCTTTTGAACATGACCACTTGTAGAAACAACTTCCTCAAAGTAATAGAGACCGTCAACCTCCTTAGCACTGCCAATCTTCCTCTTCGAAATCCGGTCCTGGAAAATACAGACAGAGGGAGAAAAATTAACTAAACAATCTAAATCTTTTGTGATCTTGCTAATAGACAAAAGATTGCAAGATAAACTTGGCACATGTAGAACAGCTTTTAGCACAAGACCGGGACCGAGGTTAATAGTTCCTATTCCTGCTACAACCGACGAGGACCCATCTGCAACCTTGACCCTGTGGTTTCCAGGACTTGGAACATAGGTAGTAAATAATTTTTCACATCCAGTCATATGATCTGTGGCACCGGAGTCAATAATCCAAGGCTCACCTCTTTTTGTTAAACCAGTAAAGTCACTTAAAGAAATACCTGTTTGAGCCATAAGAGACGTTGACGTTGGATGGGACTCATTTAAAAATTTTTGAAGTTGTTCCAATTGATCTTTGGTGAAGACCCCGGATGCTTCAGGTTGCGATTCTGTGTTAGCCTCGGAGGAAATCTGAAACACTCTTCCATTACGTCCACGAGACCGACTTGGAGCATTGGCTGGCTTTCCATGTAATTTCCAACAGTTTTCCTTAGTATGATAAGGTTTATGACAATGGTCACACCATTTTTTGTGTCCCTTAGGGTCACTTGTGTGATTTCCACCCCGTTCGCTCCTGTTGTCACTACCTTTAACAACCAAACCTGAGGTATCCATTACAGGAGTAGACACGTCTCCTAGCATTACCCTACGTCGGCTCTCCTCTCGGCGGACTTCGGCAAAGATCTCTTCAATTTTAGGCAGTGGTTTAACTCCGAGTAGTCGTCCTCTCACATCATCTAAATCCTTGTTGAGTCCTGCCAGGAAGTCATAGATTCGGTCACTTTCAACCATCTTCCTGTAGAGTACTGCATCATCAGGATCCTTCCATGCTGGAGTGGTGAATAAGTCTAATTCCTGCCAAAGCTTTGTCAAGTCGTTGTAGTATTGAGTGACATCATTCTCTCCTTGTCTTAGGTCGCGAGCTTGGTTTCTAAGTTCGAACATCTGGGATGAGTTTTCAAGATCTGAGTATGCCAAAGTCACAGCATCCCAAATTTTGTGCGGTAGGAAAGAGAATATAGGTGTCGGCTATATTGTCCTCCATAGAGTGAATCAGCCATGCCATAACCATTGAATTCTGAGCTTCCCAATTCTGATAAGCAGGATCATCACTACTCGGCTGGGTAATAGTGCCGTTTAAGTAGCCTAATTTTCCTTTGCCTCGTACCACCATTAGAACCGAACGGGACCACTTCAGAAAATTTGTCCCATTCAGCTTGCACGTGGTAATTTGTAGGGAAGTATGGCTGGACTTCTCAGATACTGCAGTGGGAACAATTGTAGAGGTTGGTTGAGAAGTACCTGATGCAACTTCAGAACCTTCACCTCTTATTGCTCCAGTCATAGCCATTTTACCCATTGGTTTTCTCAACTCTAAGTTCGCTCTGATACCATGAAAAAAACTAGAGGAGAAAACACACTAAAAACACTGCAACGTTTTTTATTAATCTGAAAAATTAAAAACAAACTGATGAGTACAGCCTCTTTTTATTCTCTGACTTAGCAGATTTCCTATCTAACTAACTAACTATTTCTCCTTAAAAATAGGAAACAAACTTACTCCTAGTATTCTATATACCTGCCGTGTATAAAGCATAAGATACCTAAAAGACTATTATAGACATTCTAACAGATCCCTTAATGACTGCCTTAAAAAAAGGAAACTATCTTAACTAAATGATACATTGATATCTTTCCTAATCCTGAAACCTAGGACACACTGTGAGACTTGGATTTCCTACAGAAACACACCCCTATGCTCATGCAGCAGAAAAATAAACTGAAACAGAATCCAATAGAAACACGGAGAAGACACGTCCATGGGATATGGAGAACAATTCACTAGCAACTTCAAGATTACACACTCAATAATCTTTCTCAATCTCTCTCTACCCAAAGCTCCTTACACCCTTTGCTTATCTCTCTTCTTACTTTTCTCTCTCTCTCAAGAAGGCACCTCTTACTTTCCTCTTCTCTCATCACATAAAACCTTACACCAAAGGCTTATTTATAGACTCTTGATGGGCCACAGTTTTGACCCTAGCGCAAACTCACAAAATAATAACTTACCCAATAAAATTAGATTTGAGTCGTATCTAACACTTGTCTCATAGGGATTCTTCAGAACTGGTAAGGACCCAAAGAGGAGTTGTTCCCTATTTCATGGTTTAAATGATAAGGCAACTTATTCAGCTCTAATGGTGGTTCTGGCTGAAAGAAGTTTTTTGAGAGCTTAATTACTTGGCTTTGGTTCCTCTTGGTGTGATTGATTTCTCGTAGAGTCGTTCAAGTTGCACCTAGCTAGCCCGAAAGAATCTCAATAGCAGTGTCTTTTCTCTGTTTATCAATGTAGAGCTCAATCTTTAGCTCTGAAGTTTAATTTAGATTGGAAAAGGCAAAACTGTTTTCTGATAGCACAGTAAAGATGCAAGCATGTACTGTACTCTACATATATATATATATATATATATATATATAGATATATAAAATATATTACAACACATTTCATGAAAATAGCTTCAGTTAATGAAAACATTATTTCTTTTTCAAGAATGAAATTTATATTATCTACAATTAATTATTTTCCAAATATTACAATGATGATCTTAACTATCTTTTTTACATTTGATGGAGATTCGTGGATGATCCAAGGTTATTTTTTCTTTTCCCTTTGATAATGTTTTTCTTGTGTGCGTATGTATGTGTGTTTCTCTGCAATTTTCATTTCCAAATATGACAAAGAAGTCCTATATCGTAAATGGTCCTTTTTAATTAATTTGTGAGTGTGTGTGTGCGTTTTTCTGCAATTTTCATTTGCAAATATAACAAAGAAGTCCTATCTCGAACATGGTCCTTTTTTACTTATCAATGGCATTGGATTGTTTTTGTGCATGAGTCCACTATTCCATTGCGATGGTGATACATTTAACATCACAATTGCATGAATGCTTTGCATGTCAATTAAATTCTCGGCAAGAGTTTGCACCCTGGTGAGAAATTTTGTTTGTAGCAGTCACGCCCTGCGTCAGCATTAGTCATTATTTTGTAAATCATAACAGAAAAGAGACTTCATTTGTCACTGAACAAAATATGATTCTTTTGGTGTGCATCTAGGTCAATAGGAAACCCTGCGAGTTTACTGAATAAGCATATTTTGAAACCCTCCTCAAATCTGGTCAACGGTACTGCAACCCCGGAATTAGATGATGAAGTGGTTGAACCGATACCGTTATCAGATGAAGATTGTCAGAATGCAACGGGAGGGTCTGGTATTTCTGATCGAAAGGAGGCAGGAAGTTGCTGCAGTCAGGGTGAAGTTAAACCGTTAATTCTATTTGAGGATGTGGATATTACTTTTCTTGAAGATCGGGGATTTATTGCAGCAGTACAGCAGATTGCTGAGACAGCTAAGGGGCCTATAGTATTGACAAGCAACAGTAAGAGGGCTCACTGTTATACATAGGTTAATCTAACTTCGAACTTTGTATTCAGCAAGGTTCCCTTATTTGTAATTTTGTTATTGTTATAAAATCCTAGGTCACGATCCTTTCCTGCCAGACAATTTAGACAGAGAGCAGATACATTTCACACCACCGTCACAGGAGGAGCTGCTTTGCCATATTTATATGGTACAGTTCTTTTTCCCTGTTTAACTTGTCCGTTACACGAATCTGGATTTTTGTGTTTGTCAAACTCAATGTGTTACTGCATTGCAGGTTTGTGCTGCAGAGAGAGCCAATATCCATCCTTACTTATTAGAACGATTTGTTGGATGCTGTCAGGGAGATTTGAGAAAAACCATCATGCATCTTCAGTTCTGGTGCCAGGGTAGAACCTTTATGAAAGGTCAGTCGAATTGCATGGATGCTGGTTACTATTATCTGTACAAGTTTCAAACAGGATAAGTATTTAGCTATTCATTATTTATGCCGTATGGAAAGGGTTTTGGGGGTCTTGATGACTCTGTTTTGCTAAATAACCTTGTTTAGTTAATTTTAATGACAACTTTATTATTATTATTATTATTATTATTATTTTGCCTTTATGAGCTTTTTGTTTGGGAGAGGGATTTTATCTAAAATGGTTTTGCTAAATTCATTTTGGGGGCCTTAAAGAAAACATATTGAATTTGGCTGCTTGATCTGTAAGAATTCTCATCTATTAACTTATCCTCTCTACTGGAGGAAATCTTTGACGTTTAATGCATTTATTTGGTACAGCTAGGAAAAGCCGAAGGATATGTGGTTCACTTATATTTGATCTTGAGGCTGGCTATCAGATACTTCCAAAATTGATACCGTGGGACTTACCTTCTCAGTTATCTGAGCTAGTTGATAAAGAGATTACTGCGTCACTATCAAGGGGAGAAACTTCTTGCTTAATGGAGGCAGAGGAGGAAGAAGAATTGGACAAGACGGGAACAGAATATATTTTTTTGCATAATAATGAAACAAAGACTACGGAGGCCAAGAAGGCAGAAATGTTGAGCAGGAATTGCTCGATTCATGACTATGATGAATTTAGAGTACAACTTGATACTGTTCATGAGTATTCTGATAATTCAGACACTCCATTTGCATGTTCTCGGCGGAATGTGCGAACAAAGCAGGATATGATACTGTCTTCGGATTCTGAAGATGAAAAAATTGGTAATGGACGTAACATAGTCACGAATAGACACACTAACGATGAAGCTCTTCCTGAAGGGAGCTCGTCATTTAAGGAGCTACCTTGTTCTGTATCAGCTGATATGGATGAGAGACTGCGTTATTGTTCAGAAGCTGCAGGGTGCATCCCCATAAATGACGAATGCAAGTCACTTGATGTGTCATGTGTGCCAGAATCATCATTCGTTCCAGAAACTGATATTTACGATGGCACAGAGGTACATTTAAGAACTGTATCCTGTGATTATGTTGGGGATACAATGGAAGAAGTTTCAGTGAGCAACAGATCACCAGTTGAAGCTGATTATCTGAACATATCTAAATCAGAAATACAAAAAGACTCAGATACCTTTCTAAGTAATCAGTCTGTAATTGCAGAATCTTGCGAACAAGAGGTGGATTATTCGCAAAATGAGCATGTGGAGGCTGTTGCAAAAGCTAATCAGGTGATGGATGAGTCTAGCCGCATGGATTTTCGCAGACTGTCTAAATACGTAGAGAAGCCAAAACGGTTAGTCATGACTGACTCAGTACAACAGTCGTGGACTAAACTTCGCAGCTGCCGTACAGACTTAGCACAGTATGTGAGATCAGAAGAGCAACATCCTCTTCAAATTGTCAAGCTCACTGATAAAATGAGCAATCTAATTTCAGAAACAGATGTGTTGCTTTCTAACTCTCAACCTCTGTTTAGTGTAAGTGTCTTGTAATTTGAAGGACTCTTTGCCATTCATATTCTCTAAGTTTAGTTGATGATTGAAGTTTACATGACCGCAGGATTCTTTAGAGCCATCCATGACTCCTCCTGAGGAGTCGGATGCAGACAACTTATATGATAAATGGTTATTGGCTTCCACAACCGCGCAACATGGATTTTGTTTCTATGCCAAAAACATTGCTGCTGTTGGATCAACCATAGGTTCTGTAAGCACTGTCGATTTAGCATCTGAGCTGTTGGCTTCTGCAACTGGTATGAGGGCATTAGGGAAATTAGCTGGACATGGTATGGCAACAAGTCTGATTAAATGTACCGGAAGAAATTCAGAAAGCCTGGAAAAAAGTGATGTTTCATCGAGAAGGTATTAAACTTGCGTCCATTTCGTCACATAAATTGATATGTCACCTCTTACCTGTACAAATCCGTAATTCTTAGTGCCTACAATGCAGTGAAAACAAATCGTCTCTTTTTGATGTAATTCAATCCATCGTTCCGTCAAAATCTGGCATGACATTAAAAGGTGCTGCATTTTATGAATATCTTTCTTCGTTGCGCTGCATGTCAAGATCAGAAACTTCTCGTTTATCAGAAGACAATGACAAACCAAGAAAACGCAGGTGTGTGCTTGTGCTGTCAAATTGGCATCTTCCTGCTTTCCTAATGGAATGTACTCTTGCTACAGTTAATGTAAGTTGCGTGATGTTCTAACACAGGAGACGGACCCATCGACACTACTTGAGTACAGGCTCGCTGATGCTGTCACCTGAAGAAATATTATTGCTGGGTCCAATTAACATGGTCAGAGAGAATTCTTCTCAACCGGCAGATGCCCTTTAGATTTTAACTTTGAAGGGAGGAGAAAACTAACAAGGTTGGTGCAGTACTTTTTTCATCCTCAGTGATTGGCTCAGACAACAGCTGGATTATTTGAAGTCTTCCAATGGAGGACAAATTTTTTATGACGCCATGTGCTTCAATTTAAAAAGTATTATTCATTTATTCTTCCTAATTTTATCCCCTATGGATGGCGATCCAAAGGTGCCTACCAATAGAACAGTAGGAGGGCTGTGATCACCACCACCAATTTGGAAATTGGGATGTGCCATTAGTTCCCATTTCCCTCATTGTACAGGCTGATAGTGGAAAGTGATTCTTTATGTTCATGTTTAGTGCCAAGTGTAAGCTATATTCAAATAAAGAGAAGTAGAAAACTTCCTAGGACCAGAAGACCATTTTGCCCAGTAAATTTTCTATTTATTGTTATTTACTATAAGTATTTTTAAAACACATTATTTGCTTTAATTATTTAGTGTAAAAATGTTATTTATTTAAATCTCTCTTATATCTATTGACTTATTAAAATGGGACTTTTGCCTCTCAGGTCTTCAAATTTTGTAACGTTTAGCACTTGGGTTTCTATTTTAAGAATTTAGGCACTCATGTCTTTAAACTCTTAATCTGTTAGCATCTTTCTCCCCATTTTAAGAATTCAAATGCTTAAGTTTCTAAACTTTCAATTCGTTGGAACTGATAGTCTTTATTTTAAAAATTTAGACATTCAACTCTTCAAACTTTTAATTTGTTAGCTTGTTAGTCCTCATCTTGTTTTTGTTTTTAAATGGCATAAAAAATGTCAATATTTTGAGGCATTCATGTTTATTAGGTTCTCAAAACGTTTTTTTCTTTCACCTTTTTAAAAGTATTAACTTTTCTTAAAAAATAATGTTTAAAGGCCCTAATAATTAATGATAACAAAGAGATTGATTATTAACTAGAAAAAATAAATAAAATATCCCATTTATTATATTTTAGGTAAGTTGGCTCCAAATTATAAGGATATAACTAAGTAATTGTAATATAACAATTAGCTGTTTAATTACATGTTTTTTATTAAATATCTTTAATATAATTGAGGATGATAAAAAAATATGTAATCAAACAACATATGAATGGAGAACTAATTTTTATCTTAGCCAAAATATAATAGAATGAATGACCATTTTCTTTAACTATATTTGTGAATTTCTTTTTTCGGTATAAAATCAATCGCTTTGTTATCATTAATTATTAGGCCATCTAAACATTGTTTTTAGAAAAAAAAATATATATATCAAAAAGAAAGTTTTTGGGGACCTTTTGATAAATATATATATACATGTTTTCGGGATCTAAAGAACAAAAAGGCCTCAAAAATTGACATCTCTTATGCCATTTAAAACTTAGAGAAAGTTGAGACTAATGGATCAATGATTTAAGAGTTCGGATTTTGGAAACTGAAAGCCAAATTCTTAAAATGAGGATTAACTGTTTTAACAAATTGAAAGTTGAGAGATCTAAGTGTTTAAATTCTTAAAATAAAAATTCTAAGTGTCAAATGCTACAAAGCTTGGGGACTTGCGGCACAACAACCTTTATTAAAAACAGGGAGATAATTAGATCGTATGCCACAAGCTCTATATAGTTTAGATTTTGAGCCACATCTTATTTAAACACTGTTATTGTAGTGGCAAAAATAATAGCATGCCTAATTCTTAGGGCGTTCCTCAAGTTTTCCCTAATTCAACTCTACAAACAGAATCTGGAGTACTTTAGCCACAAAAAGATATATTGTTGCTAGATGGAACCGAAAAGATAATGGCAAGTTTTATACTATGTTTGGCGCACCGTGATGTAAGAAGATTATTATTATAACAGTAGTTTATACATTTTAGCTTGATTTTGTTCTTAATTTATCGTTATTTGTCTAATTAGTAATTTATTATGGTAAGTGCTTGTTATTGTTTTGTTATAAGGCTATAAATACTTTCACAAGCTATTTGTAATGTCTAGACTAAAATATTGATATTAAATAAAAACTTATGTTTTCTCTTTATTTTGAGGATTTTTTCTTATTTAGGTGGTTTTTGGATCTTTCATTAAGGTTAAACCAGGAAAATCTCTATTTTCCATTTTTGTTACGTCATATACTCTTTGTAGTAATTGGACAAACAATCATGTGTTAGGTGCATGGTTGGAATCCTGGGATTGGAGTAATCAAGTAAGTGACTCAAAATGGGCATGACTGGACCAACATAACTTCCATCATTAAACCACCTCGTATCAATCCTGTCCTCCAAACACGAACGTGGGCATGGAGCTTTATTTTCAATCAAAGGTCATGGCAGCGAACTCCTCCATTATGGGCCACTAAGTTAACATTGAAGGCCACATCTTACATGTCTGCGTCAATATTTTAATCTTTGACGAGTGTTTAGAAATTAAGTTAAAATTTAAACATTATAGTATATAAGAGTTTTATATTATAGCAAAATTTTACTTTTCATTATAACATGTACTGTAACAATTAAAACTTATTAGTTTTAATTAGGTAGTAAAACAAGACTTGAAGCGGGTTGAATTCTTGAACTCGACGCGGAGGATAATTTTTTGTATGCTTACTGGCACGATTATGACAGTGGAACTCTGAAAATTTTGGGACTACCCAATAAAATAGAGCGAAAATGAAGACTTTTCTTATTACTGTAATTGTAAAAAATAAAACAAAAATACTATATCAAATAAACTATCAAGAAGGGTTACAAGTAAAGGAGTAAAAAAACTCTCCACCTTTATTTACCAATATTAATAAATTAGACTAATAAAAAATACTCTATTTCTCCTTCAAAAAGAGAGAGAGAGAGTTATTAGCACTTTTTAAATTCTGAACTATGTATCAATTGGCACTTTACAAAAAAATAATAATAATAATTTCTCATTAAGAAATTCTCTATGTCTCCTTAAAAAGAGGAAAGTTATTAGCACTTTTAAATCCTAAACTATGTATCTATTGCAAATTGGATTGACATATTACTTCCTAATTATATGTTTTTCTTGGTTATTTCGGTAATGGACTATGAAGTTCATAATGGACTTTATAACTTAACAAAGATAATTATTTTATCATCATAAGATAACTACAATATTTTGCACTTGTATAACTATTCACGTAAAATTTCCAATTATTCTGTTATATAAGGCAGTGATTATGTACATAATGTTAAGAACCAAAATTTTCAAAAGATAAATGTTCAAGAAATAATCAATAAAGTTAGAAATTAATTGACTAAATTGCTATAGTGCTCATAGTTCAATACCAACAGTGCACATAACACTAAAATATATATTTGTTATAATTATGAAATCACATCATATTAAAAAGCTTATGATAACTTGATGAGATGAAAATTAATGGCTTTAGTATTATATTTTATAGATAGGATATTTTTATATCCTGTGTAGGATTATCTACCAAGTATTTATGAATAAGATAGTAATTTATTAATAAAAGTAACTTTTTTTTTTAATTGTCATACTTCTCTGTATTTATTTTATACTTAATTTCTATTTCTTCTCTTTATGTTATAAAACCAAAACCAAGGGGGAGGAGCACATTTTCAATCCATTTATGATCTCACACAATATATTCAACGAAATACACACGAATTAGCAGAGGTTTTTTTTCTTTTTTTTTTTTATGGGAAAGAGAACCAATTACACCATACATGATGTTTGATAAGAGTAGTTTTAACCATTATCACGGTTATAAATAATATAAAGCTCTTAGATGCTACAGTAAAAAGAAAAAGTTATTACAATATAACGCTTTTACAAACCACAATAAAAATAGTTCTAATTAATAGTACCTATTATCATACCAAACACCCTAATAATGGTGGGACCACCGTGGTTGAACAATATTTTCTCCTTTTTCTTTTGAAAATTCATCAACGGCTCACGAGGGAATGTTTGGATACAGAAAACGCACCTGAAACAATGCATGAGAAAATATTTAAAAAAATAACAGGTTTATTATTATTTTTTTCGAAGAATAGTGGGGGTCCTAAATTGTAGATTAAAATAGTCATTGGGCAGAAATAGAAAATGGATTACGTAATTGTCTAGTTAAAGCGACAAGTGATCACGAAATGCAAGGTAGGTGCCTCTGAACGCTAATTCGTCCTTATTCTAGCTTCCTCGGTCACTTTCTGAGCTGTAAACTTAGAAAAACAATGAAAGATTTTGTACTGTTTTTTTCATTTTGGCACTCTTTCTTCAGTTTGCTCAAGTTCCAATGAAGAAAATGGATTTGAATAAGCAGTAGAAAATGTTTCTAGAGAGAAAACGGTTGAGGGTTTTGTTCACTGGACTTTTTTTTTTTTTTTTTTTTTTGGAAATGCTATGTTAGGCTTAAAGTCAGGATTTTGATCGATAAAAAAATTTAAAGGAGTAATAGATGTATATAGACAGCAAATTTTAGACCCGTCATATTATTCATCGTTTTTTACCCTCATTCTCACTTAAATTTCTCTTCTTCATCCTCAAAAAAAAAAAAAAAAAGAAAAAGAAAAAGTCTCTTTGTTCTTCTTTTTTTTTTTTTTTATTCTGTTCGCAAGCTGTCTTGCCAACCACCGGAGAGGGAGAGATCCTGTCGCAAGTCATCATGCCAAGCACCAAAGAGGGAGAGATCCTGTCGATTAAGGCGGTGGCGTCCTCCTTTGAGCCAACCTAGCCTCGTCTCAAGCCGCCTTCCTTCGTGCAGGCCAAGCTCATCAAACGCCGTCGAGCCTAGCAAATGGCCGAATGCCAAGATCTACCCCAAAAATCAATGAATGCAGAAATCTAGACTGAAACCCAAGGAAGGACGTTGATCTCTTCAGCTGCCTTCATTCACGATGTCGCGCGTGAACCTAGCAGTGGTCGTTGATGATGGCGATTCACTTTTACTCATTGTGGATTCCGACTACATATCATTTATCTGTTAACAAGATCCATTCGAAGAGGAACTAGATTTTAGTAAAAGCAAGAATTTTAGGCTTATGGTTTTTGTTGAATTTGATTGAGAGAATAAATCAAACTAAGGTTGATCAAAAGGTTTTTGTTAGCTAGTTTATGGTTTCTAAGGGTGATCATTCGCTGCAAACTTGGGTCTTTACTTATTATTTTTTTCAAAGGGAGATTTAATAAAAAAAACAGAGGCCGGATTTTATACTTTAGATGAGGTTTGGACCCACAAACCAAGAGAGGAATATGAAAGACCAAATCACTACAATAAAGATAACTATCTAACAACTTATATTTTGAAAATAATAAATATTCGTCTATAAAGCTTGTAATTTTAAATAATTTTATTTTAATAAATATCAAAATTTTCTAAATATTTTTAAAATAGTGTTATTTATTTTAAAAATTTATTCTAACGCATTTTGTACCAAAATAAAATTCTTATGTTTTTATTTTATTGTTATTTTATTTATTTCATAATTTATTGAAATTAAGTTAAAAAAATTGATATTCATATTTTTAGCATATTAATGATTATGGCACACTAATAAAAATAAATGGTAAATTGATATAATTAAATATTATGATTTAAGTTAAGTAAGATCATTTTTATATGATTTAGGATAACGAAGTACTTGGAGCTCACGTGGTGAACTTAATTTTATAAACTAAAAATTATCAGTGGATTATTTGTAAAGAGATAGGGATTCTATTACTCATTTTTTATGATGTTTTGATTAATTAAAATTGGTTCTTTACATTGCAAGGTATGTATATGATATTTTGAATGTATATAAATATTACTCATGGCACAATAATGTGGAACTTGTCCTATATTGTACAAAGAGAATAAATTGATTTGACATGTATTGATATAATTGAGAAGCATAATTAGGAAATATTGACTTTTTATATAACAAATGAATACAGAGAAATAGTATGATGTGAAGAGGGCAGCGATTACGTCCTTGAGTATAAATACCCTAAAAGATTAATAGGAGGGAGGTAATGACGCTCCCTTGGGTCGAAAGATCCAAAATATATTGTACAGGAAATGACTTGATAAGGGTTCGGGGCTTGACGTCCCCTCATCCGACACTCTTAGAATGATCAAAGAGTGGAAAAGTGCGCCTTTTGGGTTTTGTTGAGTTGAGTGATAAGATACCTTATTGAAATGTAGATATCTACGAACATTGAGGAATCATGATATATAAATATATATATATATATATGTATGTATGAAACTTAGTAATGATTAACGTAAGGTATTCACGTGATATGATCATAATGAAGTTCATAAGATGAATAATGTTGAGAACTAATTGACCATTTAGGTATAAATGTGGTAATTAATAAAACCTAAAGGTAAGTAATAGTATTCTCTACTGGGCCTGTCAGTGCTCATCACTATTATATTTTTATCTCTTAGATGGAGTTCAGTGTAACTTGTCCGACGAGGAGTAGATGACAAGATTGCTTGTGTCATGTCGGAATATTCTTAGCTTATTAGTACTCTCGTTTAAACATGTAAGATTCGTAACCTATAGCAGTGGCTATGTTAAATTGTTTAGTTACTGGAAATTATATTATGATGACGACAACTGTATTTTTAATATGTGGTGTTACACTAAAACTATAGAATGTTATTTAAAGTATGTTCTTATTTTTTGTTTATTTCAAAGACTCACGGACAATGTTTTATTGTTTTGAAATAGTATTGTAAATTAAATTTATTTATATTTATTCAATACTGCTAACCCTCGTATAGGGGCGTTACAAGAGTATCCTCCTATCATTAAAAGGAGTGGTTTTGGTCGGTCTAAAAGGAGAACTCATCCCTTCACCTCTCATCTCCTCCCTCTTTTCTCTCCAATTAAACAAGGAATTTGATCTCTCCTCCTACCTGTTTTCTTCCACCTTTCTCTCTCCCTCCATCTCTTCCTCCAACCAAACACACTCTTAAAGTCTGCAAAATTGTAATTTAAACGTGCAAGTTTCCACATTGTATTTAAGATTTGTAAGTCAATCATAACTCATACAACTTTATCCTTTGAAATTTCCATGTTCTAAATTAAAGTGTACAAGTTATCGTATTTTGATATCAATACCCAATTCTTCACCCCACACCATTAAATTTCCCATAAGTTGGAGGTTAAAATACGGAGCCTTATACAGCAAAGTTTTGCTAGCCATAATGCATGTTTCTACGGGTTGATCTAATCAAAATTACATTAATAAGAACAAATTAATGTAAAGCTAAAAGAATTTATTGCTAATCTAACAATTCAAAACAGAATTCTACCAAAACAGTTTTTTTTTTTCCTTTCTTACTATCGAGTTCTCACCAAAATAAAACAATAAATTGCTCACATGTTTTTCGTCATTTGTAAATTATACTTTGAATTTTTTATTTTGACATAGAGTCCAAATTTGATAATCTTTGTCAATACAATTCAATTAATAACATAGGTCAATAGACAACGATTAAGGTGCAATTTCAAATCTTACCAAGTTTAAAGTTTAAGTTATCAACCAATGAAAAAGTTTGGGGCGTATTTGTGTAAAAGTATTGTAGCATTACCTTTGTTAATTAATATCCGTTAATTATTGGACTACAATTGTAACAGATTTTAAATTTAAGGTCTTATCTGACAATATTAAAAGTTTGAGATTCGAAATATATTAAATAGGAGAAGTTAAGGATGCATATGTGCAATTAACTCAAAATAAAAACAATTATTTTTTGGAAGGGAAAACCACAAGCATATATATATATATAACGCTAAGAAATAAGAGCATAGTTTATTATATATATATATCTCTTTCAAAGACAAAGAGCATGGTTCTAGCGCTAAAGTTTTTGCGTTCTAATGTCATGAAGTTTTCACTGATACAAATTAATATTTATAACGCAAAAATTATCATAATATTTTTCATAACAATTTTTTTTAAGTGGAAAAAAAATCAATTCTTGATGTTCTGCGTTTTCAAAAAAAGTGTCGATCCTAAAATGCCAATGAACTTGAACTTAAGCTCATGTAAAAATACTAAAAAATCAAATGATAAATCAATTTAAGCATGCAGAATTTATGATAATCTCGTGAGGATAATCTTAATAAATCAAACGATAATTTTATTTGTTAGCTATAATAGAATTATTTGTTAGCTACTTTTGTCCAAGAATGCGTGCAATTCAATGGCCTGAAAACAAAAGCAGTGGACCATGGAAGAAGAAAGTAAAATTTATGATAAGGCACTTTTTTTTTTTTGCTTCTTACTTCTTTTCTTTCTACAATTTTTTGCTATTGTCTGATGTTGGCAAAGAGGGAGAAAAAGAAACTACTTTTAATTCATGTGTCTGTGTCGGTATAGTGTTGAGGAGGGCATCGATTATGCTGAGAATGCAAAAGATATTGAAATATTTTTGCCATTCATGTACACTATTTACCTGACATTCAATTCATTGCAAAAAAAAAAAAAAGTGTTAACTCAACTCTCTAGTTGATCAATTTTCGTTAAGTTTTATTTATTTTATTTTCAATAAGTAACAAAGTTATAATGAATATCAATGATTCAATGATTTGTTAAAAAGTGAAATCTAATTAGGCTATTAACATTTCTTTACATTATTATCATTAGTTACCTACCAACATGGTAAGTTATTTTAGCCATTTACTTAAATTTCAATACTTTGATTTATGAATGTTCAATAATGCACCATACTTGATAAATTTTAAGGAACTTTAATAGTAGAAACTGTCTTTTTCACTACAAGTTGGAATTGTTGTTTTATGTTAGATTAATTATAAAATTTTCCCTTGAATTATAGTTATTGTAATACTTGGCTCATGAACTTCAAAATGTAACATCTATTCCCCTCGAAGTATGAACTATTAACAAAAATAGTCCTTTAACTCTAAATTGACAAATAATTTTGAAATCAGGAGTATTTTGGTAATCCAAGTTATAAAAACAAAAAAAAATTAAAGCTATAATAAAAATATCTTTATTGATGATTAAAAACAAAAAAAAAACCAATTAAAAACATACTACTATTTGGATCCCTCTTTTTTTATATAACGAAATTTTCTTTAAAATTTTATTAACTTTTTTCCACATCAATTTTTTTTTAAATTATAAAAGGCATAAATATTAATAAAAACTTCAAAAAAAATGAAAGAAATTTTATTAATACTATCAGAGTTTTTTTTTTTGAAAATTTTGTGTTATATTGAATATATTTATTTATATTCTTTTTCATTTCACTAACATATATAACTTTTAAAATTTGAAAATACTTTTTAGATGTGAAAAAAGCAAAATTTTGAAGAAAATTTTAATATATAAAAAAGAATGATTTCAATGGTATAATGGTTTTAATTGTTTGATTATTTTCAATCATCAATAAAGGCTATTTTTATTATAGTTTTAATTTTTATGGTTGTTTTTATAACAAAAATTACCAAATTACTCTAACTTTATAATCATTTGTCAATTTTCTGTTAAAATTGTAACGGAAGAACCGTTTTTATTAGCAGTTCATATTTCTAAGAAATAGATGTTATGTTTTAAAATTTGGGGGACAAAGTATTACAAATGCTTTAATTTGAGGGGAATTTTTGTAATGAATCTTTAATTTTTTTCAACGATTTAGTTTGTGAGCATCCATATTGAAAATTTAGAGCGTTCAACATAAAATTGCTCTCACTTGCAAATTAAACAGTTAAAAAGTAATCCAATAATTAAAAACAATATTTTCTATGAAATTATGAATAATGAATAAATAAATTTCTCTAAGATCCCTAAAATTTAATCAAATAAAAAATAATCTTACTTGACTAGGAGGACAAAAGGTGCCTTAAAATTTTTCTAACTTATTGGATGTTTAGGTTGGTGGTTAGCACTGTAAACACTGTAGCATGTGAGATATTTACATTGTAATTTTTTTTATTGTAATATGTGAGAGTTTTATATTATTTTTAACTAAAAAACTGGTTAAAACCATAACTTAGGCCATTAACAGAGCCCTGCTGATCATCACCCGAGACAAAAGGAACGGTTCATTGCTCAAGGGCTCATGATGAGCGGAAGGACCAGATCTAGTAGGACGAAGCCAGCTTGGCACTATTCAAAAAAGATACAAAAACCCATGAGGATAGGGCGCACTTGCTAAGCGGATGATACAATTGAAACGATTTTTATAGAATACGTATTCTTTTCAATAGAAAAAGGAAATGTATGCTTATATTTGCAAATTGAGCAATCTTATTTAATTTTATTTAATTATGGAAAGTTAAATGTATGCTTATATTTGCAAATTGAGCAATCTTATTTAATTTTATTTAATTATGGAAAGTTAATTGTTATAAACAATGAATTTTTGGGACTAATAATTTTGTGAAGATGAAAATGATTTTTCTTATAAATTGAAGTATCTAGAGTCTTAAGAGTTGTTTGTTTAAAGTACTTATTGTATTAAATAAACTCAAATTTGGATTCAAGTATCAAGAATTCTTTATATATGTGTTTGTTTCACTCAAAATTTGAATCCTTTGAGGCTCAAGAATATAAGTTTTTAGAGTTCTGACTCCCCTTAAACTTTTAATACTCTTTCTGCTACAGTAAAAACTAAAATTCTTTCTCGTATATTTGAGGAAAAAAAACATAACTTCTTCATTTGATATATAATTGAGATGATTCTTTTTTCATTATGTTCTTAGTGAAAAATGAAGAAATTAAGATCTATATTGCATATTTTTTAAAATCATTAATATTAATATTTTATTAGATTTTTTAATAAATTAAAAACTATTTTTTTAATCTTTTCAAACATAAATTCTAATTTTATTCCATACTTAATTAAAACTTAAATACATATTTAAATGTCAATTTAGATAATAATTTAAATCACTAAACTCAAATTTTAATTTAAATTATATTAACTTAAATTACATCGTTAATTTAAATATATTTACCAAATGAACCATATGGAACCCTTACAGAATAGAAGATATATGTATACTGGTGCGCATCATGTGCACTGCTAGCGTGTGACAACACAGGACATGAATCTATTACACGAAATTTGTACAGTATAACTGTTTCTTTTAAAAGGAAAAAAAAAATCATATATCAGATCATGGGTAGACACCAACAAAAAAAGAAAAAAGAAAAGAAAAGGGCAAAAGAATCTGAAAAAAGATTATGAGAGGTGATTTGTACAAGGGAATCCAGCTCTGACCTTTCATCATCAAACCAGAAACGTAGTGATTGTTTACTATTAATCTTTGGCAGGCCAGTGTCTCCCGTGATACTTTAATCTGCTGCACACACCATAAAGATAAATATTATGACATTTGTAACTATCATCATATGACCGGCAATTTAGGTCACGACCCGATGACACGACACGAACTCGACACGAAAAATTTGGGTTAGGGTTGAGAAAATAGGCCTCGGGTTGGAATTGGGTCGAACCCGTCTGACCCGCACAAAAAACGGGTTGGGTTCGGGTCAACCCGAAGCAACACGAAATCATCCCGAAATAACCCGCAAAAAATGTGTCAAAATAAGGTTGACCTGAAAATTAACCTAAAAATTGTTAATCAATCTGTGTAATCCAAATTAAACTTGTGTGACCTTAATGTAACCCATATAATCTGAAATTAATTTTAATGTGTCAAATTAGTCTAATATTTGTTGTATATCTAACTTGACATGATTCTAACTTCTAGCATATTTGTTTTTGTTAAACTTATACAAAGTTTTGTTAACTTTTTTGATGGTTTTGCTTTGTTGGGTTATTGTTTATTTTATAAGCTTATTGTTAGGTCTATCATGTTGTAGGTCTATCGGGTTTAGCGGGTCAGTGTATCGCGTCAACACGAACATGTACAAAGTAGTATCTTGGCGGGTTCCACGGGTCGGGTTGGGTCAACCCGTCTCCACATCAGGTCGTGTCCGGGTTGAGGTTTTTTTGACCCGTCAGGTCACGGGTCGGGTTCGGGTTGACGTGTTGGCTGTTTATATAAGGCTCAACCTGACCCGAACCCGACCCGTGGACCCGAATTGCCACCCTTATATCATCACTCCTCTCTCTCTCTCTCTCTCTTCTCTCTCCACCATCAATCCTTCTTTTGTCTCTTTCCTTGTTTCCTCGTTACAATAGCCCAAAACCCTCCCTATAGCTATTCCATTGACATACTGTTCCATGCTATAACTCTCTCTCTCTCTCTCTCTTCTTCTCTCTCCTCTCTCAACTCTCTCCCTTTCTGTTTTGGTACTTACTACAAGTACAAAGGCCCCTTAAAAAAACACTCACTTGGGCCTTAAAAAGGCTGTAGAGAAATGCCAAGTTCAAGCTCATTTTTGAGGCAGTTGAGCGGTAGAGATAACGATTGGAAATCCAAATCCAAGAGGTGGGTTGGGACGAGCAAGCTGTGTGTGAGGCAACAAATGGAAGGGCTTAACAACATGTATGGCTATGGCTATGGTGGTTTTGGTGAAAATGGTGGGTTGCTTTTGAGGAAGAGAGTGATGGTTGTTGTGGATGAGTCTTCTCATTCTAAGTATGCAATGATGTGGGCACTCACTCATGTTGCTAACAAGGGTGATTTGCTCACTCTTCTTCACATTGTGCCTTCTTCATCTTCTTCTCATAAGTTTTCTGAAAGAGCTTCTGACTCTTCTTCCTCCTCCTCTTCTTCCTCTGGCTCACCATTTCTTGCCAACTCTCTTGGGTCACTTTGCAAGGCCTGTAAACCTGAGGTATGCTCATTTAATCTCTAAGTCTCCTGCCTAAACTGGGTTTCCATTCTTTTCTGCATTGATATTATGTTTACTGTGTTTTAATAGATTCCTATGTTTGGGGTTAGACTTCAGAGTAGACAGAGGGAGAATTAGAATGTTTACATTTAATTGATAGATCGCTCTTAAACCTTGATCTCCATTTTTTTAATTTCCCATCTTTGACATTCCATTTCTCTTCTAAGGAGGAACTTCAACTTTCAGCCATTTCATTTTTTTAAGCTATTTTCCCTTTTTTTTCCTTCATTTTTTTTTTCTTTTGCTGTCTTTTGCTCTTCTTTAGAGTTAGAAGGCTAATGATTATTTGTCAGCGTCCGTTCCATGCTTCTCATCTTTTTCTTCTTTTTTTTTTTTGCTTGAAATATTGGTAATTTCCCTAGTTGGTCATATTTTTTTCCCATAAGGGTAAAATAAAAGGAGAGAGAAAGTGGAACTTTGGAACATAATTTTTTATTTAGTTTCTTACATTTGTCTAGTTCTTTTTTTTTTTTTACTTAAACTTCTAGTCCCTTGTTTTGTTTAACATGTTACACTTGTTCAGGTGGAAGTAGAAGCTCTGGTGATCCAAGGACCAAAACTAGCCACAGTGTTAAGCCAGGTGAAGAAGCTAGAGGTGTCTGTGCTAGTTCTGGGTCAGAAGAAAACCTCCTCACTTATCAGCTGGTGGGTCCACTTCAAAACCATATTTTTGATCTTGAGATCAACCCGTTTAGACTTTAGATCTTGACTTTTTTTTAAAAAAAAGAAATATTCATAATAATCTGTTGTGGGTTTTGATGCCAGCTTATGTGGGATCAGCAGCTCAGAGGAGTTTGTTGAGGAGTGCATAAACTCTGCAGAGTGCTTGACTGTAGGAGTAAGAAAGCAGAGTAAAGGAGTTAGTGGCTACCTTATCAGCACCAAGTGGCAGAAGGACTTTTGGCTCTTGGCGTGATTTTAAATCTAGTAACAATTCTCCTTGGTTTAAAATAATGTATAATTAACTTAGCCTCTTAACCATCTGTATCTACTGACTGATGTGTACGTATTAATAATAATTAATAACAATGGAAATCTCAGTTTCCTATTGTGACTTGTCTCTATGACTGTGGATGAGTTTTTTACCTTCTGATTACTGTAGTAGAAATAATATTGATATATTAATTTCTGGGCTAAGAAAATGTTCAATTTTCATTTTTATTTTTATCAGTTTTTTGATGAAGAAAATGGAAATGCTAACCTTTGCCCCCTTTGATAGATTTTTTTGAATGTTGGATTAATATCAAGAGAGTACGAGGGCCAGTTTCCTTGGAAAAGAGCTCCTAGATGGGCCCTCCAACTCAGTGCCTTGTTGCCTTGGTTTATGTGTGGCCATATATATATATATATATATATATTTGTTATTAAAAAGAACCAAGGAACATACTGAATAATCGCATCTTGGATTCCAGATTCACATTTCAAAGTAGTGGGTAATAGGCCAAGTCCTATTTTTGTATGCAAGCAAAATTTATACAAAATGCATGTCCATATATCATTACGATTCTCCTAAAACACTTGGCTGTATAACGTTTTTAAAATGTTCTTGAAGTTGATTTGAAAAATTCACTGGCTCAGGAAGGTCATTTTTGCAACTACTCTTCTGAAAATCAAAACACAAGTATGCTGAACTCAAGGTAGACAAACAAGGAGATGAAGATATTCCCAAAAGGGAGAAATATTAAAAAATAATAATAATAAAATAAGTGATCTAATGCGAGTTTACATAACAAAGAACTGTAATTTTTTTTTTCCTTTAATCATGTTTTGAGCTCTCTTCCTATTAACCCTTTTTCCAACTGCCATGAACCTAATTCATGACGTTAACCCGTCAGACCTTATCATCTAGTTTATCATTTACAAGGGGAATCAGCTCCATACGGTTCCGGGGAGTACGGGGTGTTCGAGGAGTGCCCGGTGGCTGTTGCGAGAGCAAGTGCCTCACATACCCGTAGAATGAGCACCCTACAAGTGTCACTGCACATCCAACCGCATTCAAACCAGAGATTGGGTTGCGGAATATCGTCCATGAAACAAGAACAGCAACTGCAACCTGTGCAGGGTAAAAACTTGTGACATTAGACCATATCTAGCATCAATGGAAAGACAGTATTTTGCTTCATTATAAATCAACGGTAAAACCATATCTTGAATCAATATTTGATTACGGATAACCTATATGCTTAGTAGACAAAATGCCCCTACGTGTTTGAAACGGCAATAATTTTCTTCCATACTATTTGGACTTAAAGAAAGTCGCAATTAAAACACGTGTGTTTATGCACTATGAATAGATATAATCATAAGGACCAATATTCTCATTGAAACTTTTACCTTCAGGTTCCCGGCAACGTTGAATGTTACAGCAGTTGTGGAATGAATGACGTAAAAAATGGAGAAGTTGAGGCAGAAAGCCAACACACCAGAACTGAAAATGATGATAAGGGAAGAGACAAGAGACTGATGAGTGTGAAGCCATTCCAGAACGCCATTTCCTTCGAGTAGCATTGCAGGTACAGCCAAAATCATGGTTGCAAAGGGCGCCATGTAGTACACCGTGTTTATGCTAAAAGGCATCCCAAAAAACATTAGTAGGCCAACATGAAATCCTACTAGTAGCCAGAATTAGTAAACCCGAGAACTTGGTAAACTGTACCGGGAAATGAGTTAGCCAGTGCAAAAAACTTCAAAAGCTGAAAATTTTCAGAATATTTGCGGTGCCAAAAAGGTTAATTTTTTTGCTCGTTTTAGGACTTTGGATGTGTTGTTTTTGCTGGAATAGGTTGTTAATGATTATGTTTCCTGGGAAGGTGGAACATAGCCTCTGGTTTATAGTTTTGTTCTATTTGGTGCTTTCAGCAGTGGCGGTGCCTTCCTTTCTTATTTTTTGTGTTGTCTGTGCTGGGTTCTTCTCCTTCGTTGGAATAATCTTATGGGTTAATTACATTATTTTACATCATAGTTTTCACTATCTCTCAATCTGTTTCTCTGTTTTTAGGACGTTTGGAAATGCAGTTGGAACTACAAAATGTAATTCCAATTAACTTTTGCTAGAGTGCTTTCTCTTATAAAATTTGAATCAAAATTGGTGGGACTGCATTCCCAACTGCTCTAAAAGGTATCATTTGAAGTTAAAAACCTTATTTTAATTTTATCCCTATGAATAGAAAAAAAAAAAAAATAAGAAAACAACATAACTATCCTTAAAAATTATAAAAAATATTTTATAGATTTAAAAACATAAAAAATATTAAAACAAAACATCAAATTTCAAAGAAAGATCTCAAGTATATGGCTTTTTAAATGTGAATTTTTTTTTTTAATTTTTTTCTCAAGAAGAAAATATATTTTAGAAAGATCTTAACTATTTTTGTCTTATCTCTATCTTTTTCTAACCAAAAAGTCTACAAAGGATAAAATTCAATCAAGCTTTTCAAATATAAAGAAAACCTTTGTAGTTTCTAAAAACCGTGAGATAAATTGAAAAAAAAACAAACTTGGAGGTATAGTTATGTAATTAGCCCATAATCTTATATTCATCCTGTTTAAAAAAATTAGAAGAAGATAAGGAAGATAAGCGTGAACTATGAAAGATAAAGGAAATTTGTTTTGTAGTTCAGGGGAACAGATTGTTGAGCTAGAGAAGGGAGCAAGACATAGAATTTGGGGGTAAGGAAGAAACCTTCACTAAATTTTTGAATTGGACTAAACACTCTTGCTCTCGATGAAGTTACTGAAAAGGCATTGGAGAGGATGCAGAATTCTGTACAGTGCAGGCTTTACATATTTCAATCATGAAACTTCGAAACCAACATAGAAAACGATAGATATAGAAGAAAGGTCATGTTTTAAACTCTTCATGCCTTATTTAATGTATATTTCTCCAAATACGTTAAGTCTGCAGGCAATAGATTACAGACTAAAACCACCAATTTGGGGCTTATAGCTGGTGGTAACATGACGAGTTAGGTAAAGATCGAAATGGCTATGACAAGACTCAACTCTTGGCTCTAATTTGACAATCTTTTTTTTTAATCTTCTTCTGCACCCTAATGGAAAACAAATTTTCCCCAGAAACCTGATAACAAATAATGTTTGACTTCATGCAAATGAACATTGACATGATAAGATCTAGTAAATTAAACTTAAATTGATACCACATTTTTTGAACAAAATGCAATTTACAATGAGGAAAAAAAAAGATCCAACTTTATAAATCATCGGAAAGAAAGCTACAATAGGAAAATCTCAGGTAACAAAATGAAAGAAATAAAAGGGAAAAGAAATGGATATGCAATATTGAACAAAAGCTGAGAAGGAACAAGAACAAAGTACCTGTCAAATTTGTATCCATGCAATAGAGATTCTGCAAGGATAGTCTTTGTGGAAGTAGCCAAACAGCCAAATAAGGCAGCGCAAAATCCGAATATGTTAAAACTAAGCTCTGTAACAGAAGTAAGAAGAATCCCTCCAACAATGGGTATCAAAGAAGTCCAAATACGCCAATCAAAGTACTTTCTCCAAACCAGCCACTGTAAAACAACTGTTCAATTTGTTGATGTCAGATTTAGATTCAACATTTCACATAAAACATACTGACAGTCAAGGATGGGAGTAATGAAACTCTGTCATCAATATTAGAGCTTGCCTGTGGTTGCTGGGGTGAAAGACTTTATAGTTTGCATAAAAGAAACAGGAATGTACCGCAGGCTGACATTTCCCAACACTATGTTAATACAGAACACAAATGACATCGGAAATATCCTTCTCCAGCGATCTTCAGGGTCAACCGCTATCAACGGTTTAATCTTGAACACCTTAATTACCAGGTAAGCTCCGATGGCCGAGCATATGAAATGGATACAGGATACAGACAGAGGAAACTTGAAATCCAGTTTCTGCAGAGGAAAAAAATTAAGCATAGCCTTATAATGGTAGCAGTTTGGCGCTTGGGCAGCAAACTTGTTACTGGAAAGTGAACAAGTTTTCCAGATCTAACCAGAAGGAATACAAATCTTTGAACAACAAGGGAAGAAAACCTGGAAATTTAAGGAAAACATAATTTAAACGCATTGTTCAAGAACTATTTTCTTGAACAATCAAGGCCGAGATAGATCAAGTATTCACGCATTCCCTCCCATCAATACACATAGGTCCTACTCTTATCATACCTTCACGCAATATAATTAACCAGCTCTTCTCATCCATCAAACAGAGGCCTTAATTCATGCAAATGAAACTGAGGAATCTTAATGGAACTTAATTGGCCAATTACAGAAAGAAAGCATTTCATACTCTTTGGGGAAAATAGAATCATATTTGTTTTGGACAACTAAATAAGTTAAAAACAACAGATCACAGAGAATACAAACCAAGCAATCAATATCCAAACAATTACAGACTTTAGCGTAACTCCATCTCCAAGCTCTAGCTAACTAATTTCAAATTGCATGAGGAAAGTAGTCGACAAAATAGAACCTAATGCAAATTCATATCGACCAGAATTGATTCTAGCCCAGATTTATACACCTCTTCTCCTGTTTTTCAAATTAATAGAGACCACATTTTTGGCTTTCCAATTTGACAGCTTTCACTCTTATATTGAAAATTGGAGCAATTTATGCGAGCTTGAGGAAAATTCCAATACAAATCCGATAAATCGAGGCAGAAATTAAACAAAGAAAAAAAAAAGAAAGATACAGAATCATATGAAAACAATTGTGAAAAAAAAAAGAGAAAATCGGAAGGGAAATGAGAGAAAAGACCTGAAAGATCCACTTGTTCATGACAATCACTGTGACATTGAAACTCCACCACTGAATAATCGCCAAGAGAGATCTAATCACGCTCCACTGGCAAAACCAAGACTCCTCCATTTTCCTTCCTCTCCAACTCAGATCACTCGAATTCAATCAGCCTCGAACCTTCAATTCCCCAAATTTCCCACGAAAATACCAGAAAACTCGAAACAAGAAGGGAGAAAAAAAAAAAGCTTAAAAGGGACAATCCAAACAGCGAGAAGAAAAACGAAAAAGATTTAGATCAAAGCAAGAACCTCTCAAGAACCCTAAAAAAGAAAGAAAAGAAAAGAAATGCGGAACCGAGAGAGTGTAACCGCAGCTGAATTCTCTAAAACGTCTCTCTCTCTCTCTCTCTCTCTCTCTCTCTCTCTATGCTTCACGCCATGGGAGCAGGGAAAGAAACAAGAACAATGCTTGAGAAATTGTTAAGAGAAGCTTTGTAGGCCCAATATTTGTTTTTGTTTTTTTTAAAAAAAAAAAAATTCAACATCGGAGACGTCCAAGGTTATTGCAGGGGTCAAAAGAAATGAGCAAATCTCAGCCGTTGATCGGGCATGAAATATATTTTTTAAGGGGTTTGGCATTTAACCACTAATTTTCTTTGAATATTTGATTGTTTGGTAGGACTCTACTAGTCCTGGATGGCCCTGCCTCAAGTGGGAGCTGCTCCAATTTCATTTTCATTTTTGTCTTTAAAAAAAATGCTTGAGATTGATTTCCTTCTAATTGGAGTTTTTATGCTTTACATTTAATAGAATTAAATTCTCTTAAAGAGCAACACATCATTCCAGCCCTCTAATTTCTTATGCAATTTTTTTAAGAATTATATGCCTTTGTTTAGGATTTAGTATATTAGATGTATTGGCCCCGTTTGGTTTTGTTCTTAGAATTTTTAAAAATATTTTCACATATTTTTCGAGACAAAAATTTAAAAACACTCTCAGCATAATTTTAAAAAAATTCTCATTTTTTAAAATAAAAACATTTTCAGCTATTTTAAAAATAATATCAAACGACCCTATTAATATTTGTGTTGATTGAACGTATACAGTAAGCGTTGACATGGAAGGAATTAACAAGGTTTTATGGTGAAAATGATGCTTTGAGGAAAAAGGGGATAAAAAAAAAATGGAGATAAATGATTAGTGAAGATTTACCCTTCCATTATTTTTAGTAACCGTGGAGCATCTATATATAATAGAGTGTTATGAGGCCGAATTAGAGAAACTCATTTTTAGGGCACAAATAAATATTTAGCCTCTAAAAGGGGTACTCAACCTAATTTGCATCTCTTGTTATGCAATTGATTAATTATCACAACGTACACTCTCAAAAACAACAATTTGTATCCCTTAAAAAAAATCCAACAATTTGTATCTTTTTATTTTAAGCATTAAAATGAGACGCAAATGATAAATTTTGATATATTAAACTAAATTTGAACACCTATAAGGTATTTATTATTAAAAGAAAAATAAGTATTTACGGACATAACTTAGCGATAAAATTACATCTACTCCACCTAAAAATAAAGAGTTTAAATCCTCATCCCAAAATTAAAAAAAATTACTACTATTTTTTGAAAACAAAAATTGCATTTAATATAAAACAATGGTACAACCACTACAATGAGTGGTCATAGAATACCAAGACATTTAATCTTTAACTGAGACTAATTCCACCATTACAATCGCTTTACTATGTCGTTTGAAAAAATAATTGAAACTATTAGTTTACAACCGTGGGTAGTGTAAAACTCTTATATGCTATAGTAAAAAAAAGTTGCTACAATATAAAGCTTTCATATACTATAGTTCTCAAACTAAAACTGTTGGTTTCAACCGTTATTCTAAATAGCCTGTATGTATTGTGTATTATACTTTCTTAAAAAAAAATTGTGTAGTACAAGTATATACTTTTGTTGCAATTGTAACTTGCACTTTCTTTAAAGCCGTTTGGAATTGCTTATTTTTAAGTTGTTTTTTACTTAGGGGAATTTTTATAAATATTATCTTTTAAGATTTATTTTTATAAATGTCATACATGCTCATTTGTGACATAATTTAACATGTAATATGAATGATAGTATAACATAAATAAACTCAGCTTTTAAAAGCGTGGTATAACATGTAATTTTCTTTTTGTTTTATTCTATTCAAAACTGCCTATAAGTCTATTTGAATGACTTATGAAAAACTGCTTATGGTTTTTATAAGCACTTATTGGAGAAATCAAGCCAAGGTGCTTAAAAAAGCAGTTATGATAAGCTTTTTTATTTACACCTTTAACTTTATATTTAAAAATAACAAATTAAGAATTCTATCTATATCCTTGAATTACACTACTTTTTATATCAATAAAGGCTTTTGACTTATTTAACCAAATAAGTTCAAAAGCTTTTCTAAAATCAAAAGACACGTTTTTATGCACTATCTAAACGCTAATTAAAAATTCATAGCTTATAGCTTATGCTCCTCTTTTTCCATTGCTTAAAAGTAAAAGTACAAATTATCTCAAACATGCCCTTAAAATATTACAAGTTGTAGGCGGAGGTTACGTATTTTATTATATATTAAGAATGCTAAAAATCATACTAACTTCTCATGTTGATATATATCAAGTTTTGTTAAGATAGATTTGCATTCACAAATATTAGACTTATATGAGCACGAAAATACTCTTAAATTACTTTTTGAAAAATTAGAAATATATTTAGAATAATAAGAGTATTCCATTTAAAACAATCGTGTGTATGTGCCCTTGGAGGATTTGCATAAAACATAAACACCGGCTTATTTCATTTTTTTTCTTTTCCTTTCTTTCCCCCCTTTTTTCTCGAGGGATTTTGGAGATAAAAGTCAATATGTAACTAGCAAATTATAATATGTACGTTGTTATTAAAAAACCTAGTGAAACGTGATTATGCCTACGGCAATCAATTATATTTACCAATGGTGAGAAAACATGTTAACAACCACGTCACTTTTAGGGATCCAATCTCGTGAACAATATTTTTCAGCCAAGAAAAAGGGATAAATAATTGAAAGGGTGGTGGGAACGGTTGGTTGAACCATTTTAATATAGCATGTGAGAGCTTTACACTGTAACAATTTTTTATTATTATTACTGTAACATGTAAGAGCTTTACATTGTTCATTGCTAAGTTTGTAGTGAGAACCGTGGTTTCCACCAGTCAACCAAACAGCCACTAAGAAATGCCTGCAGAGACTAGTTTAAAACTTATGTATTTTTCTTTTGTTATCATTTTTTCCAAATTCTTTAACCGTCAAATTATTAATGAATTAATCAAATATTCACTGGGAAAATGTGAAAATTTAATGTGATTTTAATATTTGAATTAAAATTCTAAACACGTCTAACATTCTTGGTATATATTTGTTTATGAACTCCATGAAAATATAAAATAATGAAAAACCCTTTTTTCATTGACTAGGGTATAAAAATATTTATTTATTATTTATTTTTCTGTGTTTTTGCTATGATTGAGAACGTTAATATGATTTGGAGTTTTAACCGTGGACCACATAGCTTATTCCTTTCTGTCTGTAAGAATATTCCCCCAAGTGTGGTAATTGGAATTTTTTTTTTCTAGTATTAAATTTTTTTTTCTTTCTTCCTTTTACTTTCAGAGTCAAACTAGATGGATTTCTGATTAACCACTCTATAAACTACTGATCAATTTTCTATGATGATAAAATAAAATAAAATATTGATACATATCAAGAAAAAAAAAATTCAATATCCTAGATCATAATTCAAATATGAACAAAAAAAGATTTTGTAATTTTTTTTAAAAAAATGAAGAGATGGACAGTGCGTTTTGTTAGCGCAGTGCGTCTCAAAATATCATGATAAAATTAGAGGATATAGCAAACCATATTATTAACTTGATGAAAATATCAAAAGCCAAAACAAACTTGATTAAAATACAACAAATGAAATACAGATTCTTAATTATAATTTTAATTCTTTTCTCATCTCAATTGATATAGAGAAATGAGAGACATGTAATAGAATATAAGAAAAGTACCTTATTGGATATTTTCTTGGAATCATTAAATTTTTGTTAAAATTCTTCTGTTTTACATATTAAAAAAATTATATGATTTTGACTGGATCTATTATTTAGCTGCTTAAAAGCGTTTTTCTTTTTGTTTAAAAAGCATTTCAGCCCATACAAAACGTTTCTCTTGTGATTTTGTGTTCTTTTTTATGCGAATATACATTAATTTGGTGGAAATTGTACTATTGTATCTTAAAGTATTCATTTTTTGTATAATATATTTTGAACTTTCAATCTTAACAAAATATACTATAAATTTTAAAATTATTAGCAAGATAGGTCCACTAGCTAACAAACGTTAAAAGCATAGACAATTTTGGTCACAAAATTTGCATGTGAGCTTTTTTAAGAGAGAGCTTGTCATTTTAAGAAAAAATTTAAAGCTCTAACATATAAAAAAATACTTGACGAAAATTAAAAAAGATATTAAATTTTAATTATCAATAACTTTAAAATTAACATGTATATTATATTAAGATTAAAAATTTAGATATATTATAAAAAAAATAAATAGATCCAACGATACAATTTACTCATTAGTTTGCAAGTCAATAACCTTTTCCTTTGATGTTTCCAATCAAAGCGAAAGCGAATATACCAGCAGAGCACAAAAATGACATGCCAAAAGATATTATCTGGCGGTGAGGGTTAGAGAGTTGAGACCCACCACAGCTTCTATCTTCCCGTCTTCGCTGCCAGTCCCTAAAACGACAAACTCCATCCCTGTTTCTTGTACTTTTTCCTTGACGCTTTACACATAAAACGACAGGCCACAGCCTACACGCAAATTATAACATGCAATGTAAAACAAAATTGGTAATAATAACATGTATAGGGTGTTTGGAAGGATGGTGGAAACCAGTGATAAAAATCACTTTTACTGTAGCATGTGAGAGTTTTATACTGTACATCTTTTTTTTATTGTTATTGTAGCATGTGAGAGCTTTATACTGTTTATAACTGAGTTTGTGATAGGAACTGAGTGGTGAGAACCACTGCCAAACACCCCAGTAAAAGAGGCAGGTTATGCGTAGTCTTTTTCTTGGAGTGTGTAATATAATTTTAAAAATAAAATGTATTGTAAAAAATGGTCAAGTATCTATTAAATTATGTTAAATTATTATTATTATTATTATTATTATTATATATTAATTTATTATGATGCTAACGTGGTTATTAAATTATGTATTATACATGCTCTTTTTATTTGAAACGGAAATTTTATGTGTCAATAGACATGTTCTTTTTATTCTAAAATATTTAAGGTTTAGTTTTATTTTTTTAGATTTTATTGAAAAATAATTCTTTGCGTTTATTGGAAAAGAAATTACAATTTTGTAGTCTGATTAGCACTTGAGTATTTTGTTTATAAAAGTAACATCACTATATCAAGATCAATAAACAATGGTGAGACTTTAAGAAAAATAGAGGTAAGCTAACTTAAAAGGGAGATATCTTTTATATTTTTATAATAAAAGGGGATAATGGGAACACATTTTTTATTAAAATAAAAGATTTTAGTGGAGGCATAATATAAAAAAAAAAAATTTCCGGGCACACATGATAAAATCATATTTGAGAGGGTTGCTAATAAAATGTTTAAGTTAGATAAGTGTTTATAAGGGCGACATTAGCAAAAATAATACTTTGAGAATTTTTTAAAAAGTTATTGCAATAGAGTATATTAGAGAAAAATTATGTTAATGGGACATACTTGCAAATGTAAGATTAAAAAAAAAAAATGTACCAAAATATACATCTTAGTTAATGTTTCGACTGAATATTAACTTATACAGACAAATAAAGCAATACTTATAACAAAAAAGGATTTCAGTGAGCTCAAATCAAATAGGGAAACAAATTGGGGCTACATATAATGAAAAAGATCTTTAAACAGGATGACAATTAAAAAAAATATTTCACTGGTGTAATTAGAAAACAAAGTTATTTATTAAAACCACATTTAACAAAATAAAATTTTAGAATATTGAGACAAAAAAATATACTTTAGTGTGGTCACATTTGAAAAATATTATTTCAAAATAGAAAATTTAGAGGAAAAAGAATTTTTAGCAGCAAAAACATAAAAGAATTGAACAGAAAAGAAAATAAATCAACATTAAAAAACACAACGAAAAAAAAAAAGAAAAGGAATGAACAATAAAAAGCAAACTCTTTTTTATATTACACAGTAAAAAAATTAATAGCCAAAAATTAGAGAGAAAATTAGTTTAAAATATATATAAAAAATATGTGAAAGTGTTCTAAAAAAAGATATTTAAGTAAAATAAGTACTTGGAGAAAAACATTTTTGAGGACTCAAACAAAAACTATTTAAGTAGAAGGCATTTTGTGGAAAAGAGTTTTTAATAGAGCATAATAGCAAAAAACTTATTCTGATGAGGCACATTAGAAATATAGGATTAAAAATAAATATATCAAAATACACATTTTACTCCACACGAATGTTTTGGTCAAATATTATACACACGTGTAAATAAATATAATATATTTAATAAAAAGTATTTTGATAAGGACAAATAAAATACAATGCCAATTAGGGCCTACATATTAGAAATTTAAATATAGAGAGTGCATTTGAAAAAAAATTTACTCAAGTATAGCAATTACAAATAAGAAGTATTTACAAAGGTCTTATTAGACACAAGAATGCTTAGAAATTATTAGGGAAAAATATAAAAGTTTAAGGAGCAAGAAAGCTAAAAAGAAAGATTATATAGAGCTAAGAAAAACAATCCACAAATTTGAGGTAAATATGATAAAAAAGACAGAAAATAAAAAAAAAAAGAAATACAAAAGGACAAAATAATTTGACCATAGGAATTTATGGGATAAAAGAAAATTGGAGCAGTTAGTAAAGAGAGTATTCATAAGGTTCACTTTATTGAAACACTATTTTACTGGATTGAAAGACAAATATTTTAGTGGGAATATATTTGAGAGTAAGAATATTTCAATATAGACAATTTAGAATGAAAATGAATTTCAATGATACATATTAAAAACTTGATTATAAGAAGGTAAAATAAAAGAAAAGTTAAAAAAATGTTGGAGAATAAAAGAGAAAGCAATAACAACAAACAAGAAAACTATTAGAAAAAAAGCACAAACGACAAAATAACCAAGTTTTGAATAGTGTTTTAGGGTTAAGAGAATAGTATTTTAGCAATTTTTAAAAATATAATATTGTAGGAAATTTTCATAAAATAAATTAAGTGAAGATAATTTGAAGCAAGTTGTTAAACAAATATGACAACGTGAGATAAACTAAAACAAGGAACATTCAAATAATTCATATTTACATATATGATTTTAGGAAAAAGAAAAAGTAAAAAAAAAAAAAAGGAACAAATAAAAGACATAAGCAATGAAAAGTTCAAAAAAAAAAAAGAGGAAGAGGGAACCGAATAAGACAAAATAAGTTGACCAAACTTTTGAACAACAATAAAGGGTGCTGCCATTTATAATATAAGTATAGCATATATACATATACAAGCATGCATTTAATGGGTATGTTTCTAATTATTACAATTGTTATTAATAGTATAATATAAATTGGACGGTTGTAATAAATATTAGAAAGATTATAATATATCTTTTTAACATATTTAAGATCAAAGATCATATAGATATAAATTGAAAAATACTTTTTTAATGTGTTTAGATTCATCTCAGAGTTCCACATCGCCCATATTGGAAGCCGCAACACTCATGGAAGAAAATATCAGTATTAGTGGAAATATCGTTACTCTAATTCGACAGAAATATCGGAGAAAATATTAATATCAGTGGAAATATTAAAAAAATTTACGAAAATTACTAAAATTTACATTAGAACATGATTTTAATACTTTTTGATAGCATAAACATTAAAAAGATACATAAATAAACAAGTTTCACATAAAAAACATCATACATATTTCATTTCTTAACACCAAAAGGAAGTTCTACGAGGCTCACATGTGGTCGAGATCCTATCTTGATTCAAACAGTATCGGTACCATGACATCATGCATATTACATTTCTTAATACTAAAAGGAAGTTCTACGAGGCTCACATGTGGTTGAGATCCCATCTTGATTCAAATAGTATGGTACCATGACATATTATTTGAATAATGTTAAACATAGTTACAAACATGCCACATATAGGTTTGTTGATAACTTCCTACTGTATTTCCATCTTGATTCAAACAGTATTAGTACTATGACGTATTATTTGAATAATGTTGAACATAGTTACAAACATGCCACATATAGGTTTGTTGATCACTTTCTACTGTATTTCTATAAATTGGAAACTATGAATTCTTCGAATTGTTTGCCTGAGAAGGTGGTGCTATGCTCGGATCAAGAATGAAAAATTGATATCGGTACTCTAAATTTACAAAAATTTCAAACAAAATATAGATATTGGTGGAAATATTGAAAAAATTACAAAAACTATGAATATTTGTTTTATATTAAAATTTTGATACAAACTAAGATTGTGTAAAAAATAATATCCTACAACCCCTGATAAATCAATATTTTTACTGATTTATTACAGTATTAACCAAAATTTTCTTTAAATTTTAACGTTCGAGCAAAAATTTCTAAATATTTTTAAAATTTGCATTCGAACAAAATTTTCTAAATATTTTTAAAATTTCCTCCAAAATTTTAGAATTTTTAAAGTCTCAGAACATCTTTTAGGATTAAATTAAAACACCTCCCAAAACTTTTTAAAAATTTCGATAAATATTAAAAAAATTTGTTTACACCCAAATGATATTTCGGGACCTTCAAATTATAGAAATTTCGATGGAAATTTCAGAAATATTGTAGAAATTTTTGTCAATGACGGCACTAGAGGTATAATATAGCGCAAAATGGGACAAGACCGATAGGGCCACGGTGCCCAAAACCAGGGCTGCTGGGGCTGTGGGCACCCATTTGAAAAGGCATCCACCGCTATAACATGTGCAAAATTTGCACAGCAAGCATAACGCTGCGGCGTCGAAAAGCTGGCGCCGCGGCGCTTTCTCGTGCTGATTTACATTGAAAAAATGTGTCTTTAGACATGTTACGAATTGGAGTATTTGTTGGTTGTATGCTTTTATATAAACTTGAACATCAATTAACAACAGACACATCATTGTAATAGATGTATTGAGAAATAAATAGGCACTTTACGAGTGAAGAGATACCTTTACATTTGATGAGGCACCTTTGGGTAAAGGTTGTATGGATTGTTTGGTTGTGACCATTCTTCAAATGGTACCTTGTCATTGTTTAATATTCAGAATTATTTTAGAATTCATATCTTATTTTGGAACACCATATTGTTGCCAAATATAGTGTTCAAGTGTTTGTTGTATCTTCGGAATAATTTGCCACAAAAACCCTCTAGCAAACTTGAATAAGTGAAGGAAAATAAAACCTTTAAGGAAAGTGTTTATACACGCCTCAAGCATATTTCCATTTGCCAGAATTTTGTAGCTTCTATTCTCTCCTTACACACAAAATACATAGCAATCTTAAAGGTTTTATTTTACTACAATGGAAGCCGACAAAGATATGGCGTTATTTTTTCTCAATCCAAATGTTCAAGTTGATCGTTTCAATGGCACAAATTTCACTCAGAGAATGAGGATGTTGTTCTTTCATCTCTACGTCCTCAAAATCACTTATGTGCAGGATTTGAAGACAAAGGCATTCTGAAACCAAATGAGGATGATTCCGACAATGTGAAGATTGTAAGAGGAAAGTGTGAAGATGATGAAGTGATGTATCGGTGGCACAATTTCAAAACGCTCTTGGAGAGAAACTATGGCTTCTACAACTCGATGCAATCTCCGATAGAGATTTGGAATACTCTCGAGTACCAAGCCAAGAAAGAAAGTATGGACAAATTCTGTATTTTGAAATATTTGGAGTTTGTCATGATTGAAATAAAGTTTGCTTTTAATCAAATACATGTATTGTAAGTCATTGTTACAAAGCTTCATGAAGTTGAAATTAAGATTTCTAAACCATTCATAATGGGCGGGTTATTATTGCTAAATTACCCCAAAAATGCAATGGTTATAGAAGAAACTCCTTTATATGTGAATTGACATAATTTGGTGGATTTACAAAACACTTGAAGATCGAGGGGGAGACTAAGTCTTGTGATTCCAAGGACAAGATATTGAATTCCTCTAAAGCAAATGTTGCCGAAGCTATTAAGTCTCAAAGGAACAAAGTCAATGTCTTCAAAAAGAAATCCAAAAAGAAATTCAAAGAGATTTGTGCAATGGTCTTTGAAATGCAAATTGGCATGATTACCGAAACTAATATGAAAAGGACAAACGGTTCTCATGGTGAACCATAATACAACGGTGGTTGCCAGAAGAGGTGTGGTTGAGATTACTTTTATTTCCGGAAAGCAAATGACTTTGAGTAATGTCTTCTATGTTCCTGACATAAGGAAAAACCTTGTATCTACTAGTCTAATATGTAAAAATAGACTAAATATTGTATTTGAGAATGATACACGTAACAATCACAAATAGCAATCTAACAGATATCAACCTAGCTGCTGGAGCATATGTATCAAAGTACTCTATACCACACTTTTTTTTAAAGCATGTGGCAACCAATCTAGCTTTGAATGTTTTGTATAGATCCATCGGTATTGTGATTTCTTCTAAACATTTATTTGTTGCTTACTGGTTTCGATCCCAGACATGTTTGTAAAGACACATTTTTCAATGCGTCTTTAGATATGTTTCGAACCGATGCATTTGTTGGTTGTGTACTTTCATGTAAACCTGAACATCAATTAATAATAGACACATCTGTTGTAATACATGTATTGAGACACAAATAGACACCTTTATGAGTGAAGAGATACTTTTATATTTGATGAATTACTTTTGTGTAAAGGTTGTATAGATTAGTTTGGTTGTGACCATTTTTTAAATGGCATAGTTGTCTTTGTCTAATCTCCAAAATTATTACAAAATTTCATATCTTGTTCTAAAACATCATATTGTTGCTAAATATAATGTTTATGTGTTTGTTGTATCTTGGGTGTAATTTGCCACAAAAATCCTCTAGCAAACTTGAATGAATGAGGGCAAATAAAACCTTTAAGGAAAGTGTTCATATACGCCTCAAACACATTTCCATTTCCAAATTTTCTTAACCTTCATTTTCTGCTTACACACAGAATACTCCAAAAATGAATTCGGTAGACCAAAAAATTATGGTAATTAATGGTATTAAAGTATTATCACACCACATCATCAATTGTTGTTAAAATATATTCTTATTCAAAATATATATTCTTAAATATGTGTATATCTTGATATATAGCTTGGAATTTCTAGTATGTTTCTTTATCAATAGAGCAGCTAAGGCATTCATTATGACCTATAAACTCGCATTCCTTTGCTTGGAATATGGAAATTCAAACACAAACTTGGTAGGACGGAAACAATAATAGCTTGCAATTTCATAAGGAACACGTTTATGGGGTTGACTTCTCCATTTGGAGTGAGTTTTGATTAATCAAACTTTCTCTTTTTAAAAAGTTGATTTAAACTTGAATCTCTCTTATGTAAACAGAAAAAGCTAGTAATTTCTTAAGCCTCCAAGGTCCAAAGTGGCGAAAATTGTATTGGTATAATGTTACCAAGTACCACCATTAATATTGAAAAGGAAAAAGAATAACCAACATTATGATGTTAAATGATAGTTGGTAAAGTCCAGAGTGGCCATGCAGTGGCAATGTTCCCTTTACCTACAAAACACCCTCTTGGGTCCAAGTCTTCAATCAGCCGAAGAAAGAAAAACGTAAAAAAAGGTTATCTATTTGAACTTTGTAAGCTGGGATACCGTCCCGTTTGAAATTTGAGACTAAACCATAGAGAAATAGTGAATTTGGAATTTGGAAAAGAAACATCTTTTTCACTTTCAACGTGTATTCTAACATCTGTAATGTGGTAAATTTACATGGTTGATTAGCTAACCCTACTGGATAAACTAACTTTATATATATATATATATATATTTATTCTACTGTTGGTGCGAAACTGTAAATTTTATATCAAGTTCTAGCTTAATTTTAATACAATTGTGACCATATTTAACGTTTAAAAACAAGTAAAATGTTCTAAAATATCTATCGTAGAAAGCTCATTTTCTCTTTTTTTTCTTTTTTAATAATAACTACTTGATGGATTAGAGATCGTGTTATCTTTTACTTCGATATGACACTATTATAATCTTTAGATTACATTAAAATCAAACAATACTAAATAAAGTATGACATACTTACGAATGCTATATTTTACGTCTTACCACATGATTCCTACTTTCTGACTAGTATTATGTTCCTTTTATATTGTTATAATCTTACTATTTGGAAAGACACGAAAAGTGGCAATTATTTATTTATGGCTTGGGAAGCAAAACCCACGTTTGAATTGTTGTATTTACAAGATTGGGATCGACAAAAAGGCACACAACACAAGACAGATTTGAAGTAGATTGTAAATTATTGGGCTCCAATGGTAACAACATCACGTGTAATTGGTTTGTGTACGCAACAAGTTAGTGTGATCAATTGGAAGGTCAAGATTAGGCCATATGCATTGAATGTGTGGGGAAGACCACAACTCGTTTGCCGGGGTAACCTTTATTGCCTTGTCCATCACTGAAATTTCCACGCCCATATAATATTTAAAAAAAAAAGGAAGATTTTGAAGAATGACTTTTTGAAAAAAAAATTTTTTGGTCAATACTTTTTTTTACAATTTTTGACATTAAAAAAAAGCTTTTTAGACATCAAAATAGTTTCATTTTTTTTATTCTATTGAGGTTTCTTATTCTGCTACAGTTATTTTTCTTATTTTTTTTAAAAAAACTGGGACAGTTTACCTACACAGAAAAACGTGTTTTTTTTCTTAAAAAAAAAAAGGACTTTTACTTAATTCAAATTTTTTTTGTCCCTTTTTTCAAAATCTTCATATTATTAAAAAGGTAATTTATCGATAGGTGTTTTTCTTTTAACAATTAAATCTATATAAAAACATAATTTAGATTAAATTTTAAGGTATGTTATAATTGAACATAAAACATCATACTATTCAACAATTTTTTTGAATCTGTTATAATAATGTAATAATACATTATTATTATTATTCTTATTATTATAAGAATTAATTACAAAAATTCTCCCTAAACTACAGCCTTTGTAACACTTTGCCTCTCGAGCTTCAAAATGTAATATACATTCCCCTTGAAGTATGAACTGTTAACAAAAATAATCATTTTGTTAGTATTTTAATGATAAATTGATAAATAATTTTAAAATTAAGGGTATTTTGGTAATCCTAGTTATAAAAATAACAAAAAAATTAAAACTATAATAAAAATAGTCTTTATTGATGATTAAAAACAAAAAAATCAATTAAAAACATATTACTATTTGGATACCTCTTTTTTTTATATACCGAAATTTTCTTTAAAATTTTATTAACTTTTTTTTGACACTCAAAAGGTATTTTAAAATTTTAAATGGTATAAATACCAATGAAAATTTTAAAAATATGAAAGAAATTTTATATTAATACCATCAATTTTTTCTTTTCCAAAATTTGTATTATATTTTTTGTTATATTGAATATCTTTATGTTATATTCTTTTTCATTTCACTAATACAAATAAAATTTTTAAAATTTCAAAATATTTTTTGAGTGTGAAAAAAATAATGAAATTTTAAAGAAAATTTTGGTATATCAAAAAAGAAAGATTCCAATTGCATAATGGCTTAAATTGATTTTTTTTTGTTTTTAATCATCAATAAAGACTATTTATATTATAGTTTCAACTTTAAGTTGTTTTTATAACCAAATTTACCAAAATATCCCTAATTTTATAATTATTTGTCAATTTTTTATTAAAATTCTAACAAAATGGCTATTTTTATTGACAGTTTATACTCCGATAGGAATGAATGTTATGTTTTAAAGCTCAATGAGCAAAATTTTACAAAGGCTATAACTCAAAAGAAATTTTTATAATTAATCCTTATTATTGTTATTACTACTACTACTTTTCATTAGATGTCTCTTTTATTTTTTATTTTTTCTTTTTGTTTATGATAGACTTTGATGTTTAAAAATGTGGATCACTTGAAAATACATTTTGATCCAAGAAGCTATAGAGTGGTAAAAGAAAAAATATATTATTATTGTTCTTTTAAAAGGACAGAAAAGTTATTTTTCAAAGCTTGCTTTGACAGACAATAGAAACATAACAGAACGATTATATCATTGAGAGAGCAAAACCAAATATATATATAATTTGGACGTTTGTATGGTTTCAATCATAGTTTTTCGATCACAAAAATGTACTCACGCCTCTAAATTTTCATAATGGCAACAACAACAACAACTGCAGCACTGCACTCTATATTGTTTACTGACTTTTTTTTTTTTTGGAAAATTTGTTAATTGACTATTTAACTACCCAAAAGAAAAATTGACTATTTGATGCAAAAGCGTCAATTAAGAAAGTTTGATTCTAACACACTAGTCACAAAGAAGAGTACTTAAAAAAAAGAAGAAAAAAATAACCAAAAACAAAACGTTACACATATGTAATAAAGTATTTATAAAAAGAGTTGAAACGAATAGTTTTAATTATTTTTTGTTGAAAATATTATAATAAAGTTCGAGTATGCTAGATGGAATCTTCAAATATTGGTTGGAGTAGATCTTGATTATGCAAGTGGCACCACTTCTAAGATCTATGAATTGGAGATTGGTCTAATCTACTTCGATTATGAATATTAAGTAAGCTGGAGAAAAAGTACAGTCCCAGAAGTGGAAGTGAAGCGAAAAAGGAGCTAAGGTAGTTCTTTTTCCTTTGGTAGGATGAAGATTTTCTATAAGGAGTAATTAATATGTGAATCAGGAGAAATATGATTCCAAATTCATACTAATAAATTCTAAAGGAGGTGAGATGCAACAAATATTTCCACGTGTACTTAAAGAAAAAACCTCTTTTTAGTTAATTTTTTGCCATTTACTTAAGGGTGCTTGGCAGTAGTGGGAACCATTTAGTTCTCACCACAATCTCAGTTATGAACAGTGTAAAGCTATCATATGCTACAGTAACAATAAAAAATATGCTATAGTATAAAACTCTCACATGTTACAGTAAAAGTGGTTCCTACCATTGGTTTCTACCACCATTCTAAACACCCTATTAGAGTCAATGAGATGATGCCTTGTGTGGTGCACGCAATTTTAGAAGTTAAATATATATATTATCTTGTTTGGTTCCTAGATTTAAACATAAAATTAATATAAATATTTAAATTTGTATATAAAAAATACTTTAATAAAAAAATTTAAAGTATAGTTCAAAAGCTTTGGGTTGGAATCAGTCACCCAAATAGTGGCATTATTTATCTTTCACCTTGTCATTTTGGTCTTTAAACCTGGCAAGGGGATCTTTATTGGATCCAAACATCTTTGAGTTTGAGTTAGATTTTTTCGGAACTAGACAAGAAAAATGTATGAAAACTAATAACTTTTTTGGTATACGTATGTTCTTTTTTTTTTTTTGGTAAATCACACTAACCTTGTTTGTGTTTTACCTCAATTGTAGAAACACTTTTACAGTAAAACTAATTACAAACACCTTTTAACCTTAACTTTGTTTTTTCTTTTTTTTTGAAGGATTTTTAAAAATAACTTTTTGGGAAAATTTTTTTTGATCAACCATCTTTTTTTTGGACAATTTTTAACATAAAAAAAACTTTTTAAACATTAAAATTGTTGAGATACCTCATCCTACTGTAGTTATTTTTTTAATTTTTTTTAAAAAAACTGAAACAATTTACATACAAAAAAAACATATTTTTTGATTTAAAAAAAAAATCATTTACTCAATTAAAATTTTTTTTGTCCATCTCTTCAAATTCTTTCTTTTTGGTTTTTGAAATGATAAAAATATGTTGTTTAATCTCAGTCATCAGTCTATGAATTCCAACCATTGACTTTAAAAAATACCCTGACATTCTTGCCAACCAAACACCCCACCCCCTACACCCACCCAACCTACCTGCTCCCGACCTAACTCCATCCGTCCGCCCCCCGTCCTTGCACATCCCGGCCACCACTCACCGGCCGTTTGCCCTCGACCCGCCGCCCCAACAACCTAGGCCACAACCCAGCCCACCCCCTCCCATATCTCCCACGTCGCCGCCTACCCCCCTCCCGTCGAGCCCCTTCTTTCATAAAGCTGCCATGCCCATCGCCTCCCCAATCCCCTCGTCGACGCAAGTCCTAGCAAGCCTATCCCCCGTCGCCCCCACCTCATCAGCCCCCAACACGATCCACCTCCCCCATCCACAACGACCCCAACGTAGCCCCTCGCCCTAGCAAACCCACCCCACCCCTTTGCTGACCACTGTCATCAACCCTCACCCCAGCTATCGCCTGCCCTCCCATCATGCCACCAGATCTGGAGAGAGAAGAAAGAGGGACAGGGGAGAGAGAAGGAGGGGAAAAGGGATTTTCTAATTTTTCTCATTTTTACTTTTAAAAATTGAAGTTATTATTAATTTTTATACCTGGTCTCTTCAAAATGAACTTTTGTTTATGGTTTTTTATATTTGTTTCTTTTCACAGTTTCATATATGTTTCCTTTTTTTATTTTTACTTTGGCAATTTTGTTAGAATATTTATTTTATGAAAAAATATAGTATTAAGAAAATGTTTGATAGATGGAGAATAATTATAACATTTCTACCTGTTATAATTTAACTGTTAACTGTTATAATCAAAAGAATTTTTGAAAAAAAAGATAAAGAAAAAACATTTTTTAACCTATAATTAGAGTGAATTTATAGTTATGAATCTGTAAAAACTAATTAAACTCATTTTTTATAACAAATAAAGGCAAAAATGCCATTCTAAATCCATAATTAATTAAAAATATTTTAGCAAGATGCAGGGGTATTTTAGATATTTTAAGTAAAATTAACGGTCAATTAACAAAGGGTTTTTTTTTGTGATTTTTTTGAAAAGTCAAAAAATGTTAATGTAATTAGCTTTAGTATAAAGGATATCTCTGTAATTTTTATAAAACACAAAGAGTATCCGTGTAATTTACCTTTTTTTGTCCTTACCTCACCTCTAGTTGTACTTCTTGTATCGACCCTTGCTTGCATTATTGAAGAGATTCACGCCTATCAACCATACCAAGCCAAATCCAAAGCGAAGAACATTCCACATTAGCTCCACAAAGTACCTTAATAATTCAATTTATTTTATTTTTCCCATTCCTCAAATTATGAACATTGGTTTCTCATTGATTACTCTAACCCTCTCACCATTTCCTTTTTTGTATTCCCTAGTACATTGAAGTGGAATGCCAAATCGCCAACTGGCTGTAATAATTGCATACCTATACCTTCTTACGCACTTATTTTTTGGAATCTCTTATCATGCACTTTGTCGCATGGCTATTGTGGGATTGGAAAACATTTTCTTTGGAAACAAGTTTTAAGGCCATGCTGAATAAATATGCCCAAGTCACATGAGCTACATTAGAAAGCACATGGAATCATTTTTTTTTCAACATATACTTCCTTTTCCAATTTGCTCTCATAAAATAAAGCAAAGTGGTTGAATTGATCAAGGCAGTACAAAAATTACGAAAACATAAGGATTTGGTTGATGACACTGACAGTCCTTGAGTATTCAAAATGATGATGGCCATTTGCCCTTTTCTTCTTTTGCCTCGTTAATTTTTCCGCAATTCCAAAAGCAAACAATTCTTCAAATAATAAATGGATTGCCTCTCTGATAATATCAATTAGATGAAAAGGATAGCTAGTTGACTACTGGCGCCTGCAATGATATTAAAGCTTACACAAAGGGCACGGTAGTAGGAAGGAATTAACATTATACAATTGTCCCCCAGTCTTTTTCATGCAGCCAAATATTTCATAAGAAAAGTGATCAGCCACCGTATGTATTAAGCGCCGTAGCTAATAAAAGATGAGCCCCATCTTCGAGTCTCAGTAGAACTCACCAATTAGCCCAATCTGTTCCTACCTTCTATACTTATTATTTTGTTACACTGGTACTAGCAAAATAGAGTTAAATTTACAAAAGACTAACAAATTATATCAAAACCTTTCTCATCTACAAATCACATAGGACATTTAACAAGTTTGAAAATTTTCATCTGCAAAGGAATGAGGCTGAAGGCTTGTTATGTTTTGTCATATTAAATTACTAGTGAACAAGGCTCAAACTAGGGACTAGGGTCTCTCATGTTACATTTGGAAGGCAAAACTATAGGAAGAAATTCTAAAAGAGTTAAAACTGAAACCAAAAAAGAACAAGAATAAAGAGAAATGATTTCAACATTTCAGCTCAAAATCAAGGAGATTACAACAATCAGTTTATCTATCTTCCCCGTCTTTTGATTCCAATGTTCCAAAGACCACACTGGAAATAGAAAAGGAAAAAACAATCATTAATCAAAGAAAGCAAAGAGTGAGAAAGGAGGCTCATTTGCCAGATATTTAATAATTCTCCAATTGTCAGAGTCATGAGGCCCCGTTTGCCTCACGGGATTGAACAGAAAATTCAATTTTTTGGCTCTATAACTTTGAACCATGATTCAAACCTGCAAGACAAATGCACTGCCTTTGAATATTTCCAGACAAAGATGAAAAAACCCAAAAGCCCATTTGACATTTATTCTTTGTCATCACAATTCACAACCGAGTGAGTTTATGGAACGACTCTAGACCCCTGTCCCTGCCAACCTCCAGATTTACAATTTAGGTATGAGAAATCTAACAAGTCACTGGCTACATATCATCTCTTTGACTAAAATTTTAGTCCTCACAACTATCCAACAGTTCCCAATCTTCGCGGGCAGGCATGAACATCACACCACAAATTTTGATGCAGGAGAATTAGCATCATCTTCCTTTGAAGCATCACCTAGGAGGAGTGGACCAAAAAAGAAGACACGTTTAGCTATGAGATATTTATCATTGAGCTTAATCATGAGATAATGATAACGAAAATGATGCAAATCACATATTAAGAAAAATCAATTCCATGAAACACGATGGAACTAAGTGTCTGTTTGGCAATTGCGATTTAAACTGTTTTTTATGGTTCCAACCATTTTTGCTACAACATTTTCTCTCAAAAATTTCAAACCAAAAAGTAATTCAAACCATAAAAAGGAATCGCTCTCCCAAACGGACCCTAAAATATAGCATTATAACTTGTTAGGATTAAAAAAGCTAAGACAAAACAATAATTTCAGCTTTACAGGGTCAACAGAATTTTTCCAAGTACGCATTCGCGATATGGTAAAATTTTTCATAAAGCATATCATTGCTTAAAAGTCGAAACTAGATTAACATATTGATCGACCAAAACATGAATCAGACTAATGCTCTAAGCAAGAACAGTAAAATCAAATAATAAAAAATCTGATGAACCAACAATATGCCCAGAGCAAAAATTGCCAAATGTGCCATACAACACTTCTTTCCTTTCGCTTTAACAATCCAATGCAGGTAAACAAATCGCATACCTTCATCATAGCTTGCTTCTTAATAATCCTAAGTTATATATTTTGCTCAGATGAGTACAAACAAAGTGCCCTCTTTAACCCTTTTTTCTCATTTAACCTCAATCCTTTCAAATCGAACAAAAAAATAGTTGCTAGAGAGAGAAACCGGTACCATTTGGGGAAATGGGAGACTCGCCGTAAATGGCTTTGAGGCGGGCGAGGGGGACCAAGGCGGAGTCAGATTCGGCGTCGGCGAAGAGCTTCTGCTTCCAGTCCCACATGGCCTTCCTCATGGCTTTGTTGGACGTGATGAGAGAATCTTTCTGGTGCTCTAGGGCTTCGATGTCCTTCTGCTGTTTCGCAGACCTCACGCCCAGCGCCAAGAAAGCCCCCACCAGGCACACATTTATCACCGTGTTGTTGTTCGACGCTCTGGCCACGGCGTTCACTATTTTGTTTACCACCTCCATTTTTTCCAATCAGATTCAGAGGAAAAGATACTTCTCTGCCCTCTGCTGCGAGGTTTTGAGGGTTTTGGGAATCTGATGTTAAACGTGGGGAGATGAGAGCGAGAGACCGAGAGCGAGAGGGAGAGAGAGTGAGAGAGAGAGAGTTCTAATTGGGCTTCTTTCTAAGACATGAGAATTACAGAGTGGGCTTCAGTTCTCTTGGCCCGGGAAGGAGAGAGCGCCCCATATATTTAAGCTAAGAATTTGTAAGTCATGGAGAAAATTACAACATGCCATACCAAAGAATGAAAATATCAATATCGATAAAAATATTGATACTTAAATTTTATATAATTTTTTTTAAAATATATAGATATTGATAAAAATTTTATATTAAATATATCTTTAATACTTTATGATACAAAAAACATTAAAAAAACATAAATAAAAATGATTTACATAATAAACTCTATACATAATAGATTTGTCAGTACTAAAAGAAAGTTTATAAGGCTCAAACATAGGCATGTTTCCATCTTGATTCAAACAATATTGGTGCCATGACATATTATTTGAATAGTGCTGAATATAGTTATGAATATGCCATATATAGGTTTCTTGACTTCTTCTCACTGTATTTCTATAAATGATAAGCTATAAATTATCCCAATTGTTTGACTGAGATGGTGTCAGTATGCTCAGATAAGGATAATTAAAAATTCCATAACCATCATACTTTCTAAAGTATTGATTGTATGCATAATAAGCATGAGAGCCTCATTGGAAGAGTTGATATAATTGGATCCCAAATTCATTATTTGTAAACTCATAGAAATATTTATTTATTGAAAGTATAAAATACTGATAGAATATTTAAAGGAAAAAAATTATTAAATTTTGTAATTTTCTATAAAAAGTAACAAAATAATCATCTCTTACTAATGATGTGGTGCACTAATTGTGAAAATTATAATTGTTGTCACTATAATTATAATTAACATGATTTTAAGATAGAAAAGATAATAACAAATTAAAATTATTATATTTAAATAGAATAAATTTTTATGTTAATTTCAGTAGCATCTCGTCTTATAAAATATCTAGAATCGATAATATAACAAATCATACTGCAGTAAAACACATTCCATAAAATTAAGTATTATTTCATTATTATTAATATTAATCATGCAACACAATTAAAATTACATAAAAAAAGTATGGCTGAATTTATGTAAAAATTGGCAACATAACAATACTAACAATAATTATTAAAAACATAGAAAATATAATTTATTCCATAAAAATATAAAACATTACAAAGCAGAGATAGTGCTAAAATCCAAAGCAGAGTATTATACATACAATATCATCTCTCTCCCTCACCAAACTATTTACACTAAGGAAAGGTGTGAGATTTTTTGCCCATCGCCCAATTTCTAAATTTGTCTCTTATGAAAGGTTATCTCCAAAGTTTCATGCCTTTGTTACCATTCTCATGAATACACAAATTCCTAACAACATACATGAAGCATTGAAACATCCCAAATGAAGAGTTGCTGTTGAGGACTAGATTCGGGCCTTGGAGAGAAACAAAACTTGGGAATTGTCTAAGTTACCAAGGGGAAAGAAACTTGTTGGATGCAAGGGGATTTTTCCAATCAAGCATAATTTAGATGGAAGTATAGACCGATTTAAGGTAAGGTTGATGGCGAGAGGGTTTACTCAGTTTTATGGGGATTGACTGCTAGGATACTTTTGCGCCCATAGCTAAACTCAATACTGTTTGAGTTTTACTGTCCCTTATAGCAAATCTAGATTGGCCCCTTCATCAACTGGATCTAAAAAATGCATTCTTGAATTGTGGCTTAGAATAAGAGGTCTATATGGAGATTCCACTTAGGCTAGAGACTCAATTAAATTCAAAGAAAGTTTACAAACTTAAAAAATCTTTATATGGCCTCAAGCAATCCCCAAGAGCATGATTTGATAGGTTCATGAGGGCAGTGAAGAATTTTGGCTATTCACAATGTCAGTCAGATCATACTCTCTTCATTATGCATTGCCTAGGAGAAAGAAAGACCATTCTTATCGTCTATGTTGATGATATAATTCTTACAGGAGATTATTAGGAAGAAATGATTACTCTTAAGGGATTTCTTGCTAGATAATTCAAGATTAAAGTCCTCGAACATCTCAAATACTTCCTTGGAATAGAAGTGGCTCGATCAAGGAAGGGCATCTTTGTCTCTTAGCAAAAATATGTTTTGGACTTTCTTAAAGAAATCGGTATGCTTGGATGTAAGCCCTCGAATACTCTCATGGATTCAGTTAAAAATTTGGAAGAAAAAAAGACAGCTCTCCAGTCGACAAAGGAAGAAACCAGCATCTTGTGGGAAAACTGATATATTTCTCGCACACAAGACCGGACATTGGGTTCTTTATTGGTGTTACAAGTCAGTTTATAAACAATCTAAGTGAAGAACACTTAAAAGTAATATACCAGATTCTCAGATATCTTAAATTAACTCCAAAAGGGATTATTCTTCAAAAGAACGAATTGTAGAGAGATCAAAGTCTTCATTGATGCTAACTAAGCAGGGTTGGTCATCGATAAAAGATCAACAATAGGGTATTGCACCTATGTGTGGGGAAATTAGGTCACTTGAATACACAAGAAGCAATCAGTGGTTGCCAGAAAATAGTGCTAAAGCTGAATTTAGAGCCATGGCTCATGGAATTTGTGAAGGAATGTGGTTAAAAGAATATTACTTGAATTGAGAATATCATGCGAGAAGTTTATGAATATGTTTTGCAATAATCAAGCAACCATTAGTGTAATCAAGAATCCTATTCATCACAACCGAACTAAACGTGTTGAGATAGTCGATAGTTTATTAAAAAAAAAAAGATTGAACTAGACATTGTCACTCTTGTCTATACTTCTACAAGCAATTAGATAGTTGGTATGCTTACAAAGGCTCTTACAAGAGTCAACTTTGAAGAATGAAGCTCCAAGTTGGGTATGATTAACATCTACTATCAACTGGAGGGGGAGTGTTAAAATCTGATTCTGAAGACAGATTTTAGACATTTGTATCCTAATTTATAATGGCGAGTGATTATAGGAATTTGGTTGATGTCAGATTTATCTTAATCATCTAATTTCTTCTTATTGATTGGTCGTCTTTTTGGGAGGTTGTTTTTGTTTTCTAGCCTTCATTTGTGGGATTAAGTTGGCAGGTCTATCGCCATCTTTTCCTATACATTGCCATGCACAATATTGTTTCAAAATAGTATGAATTACCTCTAGCTTTTGTCAAAACTATTTTGCTATCCTATTTATTTATTTATTTATTTTTGATGGGACTTGCTTTCTTATTTCTGAGTGTTGTGTTCTTTGAATGAAGTTTTCATCACAAAAACAAAATCACTAATATGTGCATTAAAAATTGTGGTCCTTGTTGAGGGTGAGCTCGGCACCATCGTTGAGGAGACAAACTTCAGTGGTCTGCTAAATAGCTAGACAGAGCCTCCAAAGAGCAAACTACTGACCCCGACGACAGCGTGCACTTCGTCCGAGGTGCTTCTCAGGGCCCCTGTGGCCGCACCCTTGGCGGATTGCCACCTCAGACTATGCACCAGCTCGAGTCGGGTCATTTTCACTCACAAAATGGGCTGCTACTCGCCACCACAGGCCAACAAACGACAAATAACTCACCATCCGATGGGAGTCAATCCATCGACGGGAGACGTGACACTTGTCATCTACCGCTTGACACACATTGATGTGACACCCGAGTTGTGGATAAAACTCACCAAACACCCGGTCCAAGTGATAGCCTATAAATAGGATGCATTTATTGCATTCTAGAGAGAGAGACTCCTTCCCACCTAACAAGCTCCCGTCCTCTGCCGAGCAACCCCTGCCTTAAGCATCAGAGAGCCCTCGTCCATTGACTGACACCTTTCTCTTTTATCTCCGACGCGTCCCTCCTTTTGTTGTAGGTACACCTGACCAGGCAGAGACGAGTCGGGAAGAGCTAGACCGTGTGCAGCCGCACGTGGTGTTGATCCAACGCCGGACTATGGTAAGCATCAACATTTTGGTGCTAGAAGGAGGGCGCCTACGCCTTCACTCATACACCAGCCACCTTACCTCTGAGAACTGAGATGGTGACTCGAGGGAATGCCAGAGACGATGCTGCTTGACATGAGGGGTCAGGAGATACAAGAAATCAGCGACAGAACCTAGGTAGGTCTAGGGGCTGCCCTTGGGCCACAAGGTCCCGGTCGGGGGGGCAGGGAAGTACAGCCAGGGCCGAACAGGTAGAAGACCCAGTTGCTTAGGACCCAATCCAGGAGCTTACGAATGCGGTTCAGATTTTGACATAGCAGCTCGCGCAACAGGCTCAGCATCAAGCCATGCCTGCCCTGTCACCTCCAGCCTTGGCTGACCAAGCTAGAGGTCAGGCAAGACGGGATGCAGTTGACTACGAAGAAGCTGAGTCTGAGCGCGCGAGAGGCTCCACGTGAGGTGCGTCGGCCAATAACAGACTAGTCTAAGAAGGTCGTCTCGGCCCTCAGGTAGCACGGGTTCTGTCACCTCAAGGTTCTCAAGCATCAGTATTTGACCGTCTAGGACGCCAGCGAGAAACGCGTCCAAATCGCCAGCCCCGGGCCTACGACCGCGTCGAGGGCGGAGTACCCTACAGGGTTGAACTGCCTGAAGACACGAATAGTCGTCAGTTTCGGGTGCTACAGCGCCAAATCGATGAAATCTGAAACAACCGTTTCGGCCTAGACGAGGTAGGAGCTCTGGATCCGTCGTTTTTGGACACCATAAATGTGGGCCTTCATGCCGCCCAAATTCAAGGTTCCACAAATCAAGGCTTATGATGGGACCGCAAACGCTGACGAACATGTTAAACTATTCCGAGGACACATGCTCCTCTAGAATACCAGTGACGCGGCAATGTGCAAGGCCTTCTCGCTGACCCTAACTAGGGCTGCTCGGCAATGGTTCCTAAGACTCGAGCCATCATCTATCTCTTCTTTTCGGCAGCTTGTCGATGCATTCTCGACAGCCTTCTCCACGACAAACACGCAGAGAAAAGAGATTACCTATTTGTATACAGTCAAGCAAGGGGACGGCAACATCTGAGACTACATTAACCGGTTCACCCAGGCGGCTCTGGAGGTCAAACACATCGAAGACGAGACCCTCAAGCACATTTTTGTAGGGGGTCTCCGAGACAAAAAATTGACCTGGTCATTGGCCTTCGAGTAGCCAAGCACATTTTCACAGATGCTCGGCTACGCCCAAAGGTACGCCGACGTCGCGAAGTACATGAAAAGCTACAAGGAGGCCAGTCCCAGCGGGACAAAGGACAAGAAGCAAAAGAAGGCACCGAAACAAAACAACGTCGAGCAAAGCAAGAAGCAGAAGAAGGAAAAGAAACCCAAGAAGCCAAAGATACCAGCCGGCAAGTTCCAAAGCTACACGCCGTTGGTGGCGACCATCGACGAGGTGCTCACCCAAATGAGTGGCAGGAACCTGCTGGTGCCACCACCCAAGCTTAGGAGCAGCAAGGTGAAGCGGGATCAAGCGAAGTATTGCGAGTTCCATAAGGACGTCAGACACAACACTCGCGAATGCATCCAATTGAAGGACCAAATTGAAAGGTTAGTTCAGGAAAGAGATTTACAAGAATTTGTTAAGCGAGCCATAACCTCGGGCTCTGCATCGGGAAGGAATGATCCATCGAGTCGAGACGTGCTGAACCGCTCATGAACCGACACTAGGAATGCCTCGGAACCCCCGAACATCGTCTACACGATCTTCAGAGGGCCTATCACCGGGGACACATCGAGTGGGCGGCTAGCGTATGTTAGAGAAGCTCGATTGATCTAGCGAGGCGAGTTCATAAACATGTCTGAACATGTTAACAAAATATGCCGCCAACAAGAGGTTCTGATCACATTCACTTAGGAGGAAGCGAACAAGCTGATCCATCCATACAACGAAGCCCTTATGTGCGAACTGCATATAGCTAACAACATAGTGCAATGAGTGCTGATTGATAACGGTAGCTTGGCCGATATCCTTTTCAAGCAAGCTTTTGATAAGCTAAGAATCAGCAATGCCACCTTGGTTCTAGTCCAGACCCCGCTCTACGGCTTCACGGGAGAATACGTCTGAGCAGTAGGGAAGGTCAGCCTGCCCGTGACTTTCGAAGAAGGAGCTGCTTGGATCACTTAGGTCATCGACTTTTTAGTCATCGATAGGCCCTCTCAGTACAACATCATTATCGGCCGCCCGACATTAAATGCGTTAGAGTAATTCACTGGCCATGAAATTCCCAACAGAGGACTGAGTTAGAGTAATTCACTCATCTCAAAAGGATTCCCGAGCTTGTTACGCCAATGTTGTAAAAGCCACTACAGTTCATCTAAGTTTCTCGACCATCTATGCGATCGACGAAGCGGATCTGCATGCCGACCTGATGCCCAAGATGCTGTTCTATCTTAACCACAGACTGCTCGAGGAAGAAGTAAGAGCCACCTCGGTGGAAGATTTGGTGTCGTTCCCTTTAGACCCTACAAGGCCTGAATGTACCATCCAACTCAGATTCCAGCTGAGACCTCAGATCCGGGCAGACTTGGAGAGGCTTCTTACCGAATATCGGGATGTGTTTGCGTGGTCCCATGAAGACATGCCGGGTATCTACCCGAGCGTGGTCTGTCATTGGGTCAATGTCCAACCCGACCACAAGCTAGTGATACAAAAGAGGAGATCTTTCAACCCGGAGATGTATGCGGCTATAAATAAAGAAGTCCAAAAACTCCTCAAGGCGTGCTTCATCAGAGAGGTCAAATATCCAGAGTGGTTGGCAAATGTTGTTCTCGTCAAAAAGACGAATGACAAATGGTGGGTCTGCATTGATTATACTGACCTAAAGAAGGCTTGCCCAAAAGATTGCTTTTTGCTTCCCTGGATAGACTAGCTCGTCGATGCCACTACCGGCCACGAGCTCTTGAGCTTTATGGACGCCTATTTTGGGTACAATCAGATAAGGAGGCCGAGGAGGATCAGGCTAAGATAGCTTTTGTTACCGACCAGGGGTTATACTGCTACGTGGTGTTGCCCTTTGGCTTAAAGAATGCCGGGGCTACCTATCAGCGCCTTGTCAACAAGATTTTTGCTCGGCTGATCAGTAAAACAATAGAGGTCTACGTGGATGACATGTTAGTAAAGTCCGTCTGAGTAGTAGACCACATGGCCGATCTTCAAGCAAGCTTAGACATTCTCCGGGAGTATGGGATGAAACTCAACCTAACGAAGTGTGTGTTTGGGGTAAGCTCGGGCAAATTTTTCAGATTTTTGGTCAACCAGTGGGGTATTGAAGTAAACCCAGCGAAGGCCCAAGCAATTATCAACATGCATTCTTCTCGGACTGTAAAGGACATACAGAAGCTCACCGGCATGATAGCCGCTCTCTCAAGGTTTGTCTCTCGGGCTACCGACAAGTGCCATCTATTTTTTAAGGCACTTAAGGAGAGGTTTGAGTGGAGTAGGGAGTGCGAGAAAGCTTTCCAAAACCTAAAGAAATACTTAGCCATGCCCCCGCTCTTGTCCAAACCTTTACCTGGAGAGGTTTTAACTACCTATCTAGCCGTGTCCAAGAAGGCCGTAAGCTCGGTCCTAGTCCGAGACGAAGATGGAGCTCAAAAGCCAGTCTACTATACCAGCTATGCATTCTAAGGTGCCGAAGAGCGATATCCTCAACTCGAGAAGTTAGCATTCGCCTTAATCACTTCAGCTTGCAAGCTGTGGCCATACTTTCAAGACCACACAATAAAAGTCCCGACCAAGTTCCCTCTCCGACAAGTTCTTCAGAGCCTGGAGATATCTGGCCAGATGGCCAAGTGGTTGGTAGAACTCGGTCAATACGACGTGCATTTCGTGCCAAGGACGGCTATCAAAGCCCAATCTCTTGCAGACTTCATTGCTGAATTCACGGATGCTGAACAAGCCATACCATTAGCCAAAACGAGGAACCTCTCGCGCCGAAACAAGAACATACCATCCCGAGGACACTCGCACTTGGAAAACATTTAAAAGAAAAATGCACACGACAATCTGAGAAGAGAAAAAGGGGAAAATGAATTTTATTTATAGAGGAAGTACAATTAACCGGACACCTCCGGAGCTCAGACAAGTAAAAAAAAAAAAGGAGAGAGAGAGGGGAGAGATAGGCTAAACATTGGCCTAGGCCTGGGTTTCACCCCCAGCCATGTCTTCCACGCCTCTACCACTACAGTGCTCTGCCCGTCTCCGTCGTCATCGCTGTCCACTATGACCACCTCTTCTTCGCCCTGTTGCGGCTGAGCAGCGCCTTGTTCGGGATCGACGGTGAGTGACCAATGGAAGCCCTCTGCCTCGAGGTGCTGCCTGATCAGGTGTTCGCGGAGGTCGGTCATGCCGTAATAGTAGAGATCGATGTACTCCGGGGATGCCTTAAATTCATCCACCGCTCGAGCCAGACGTCCTGGAAGCTCGTCCACAAAGTGCTGGTGCTCGGCCTGTAGGGATGTCAGCTGCCCTTTAAGCCGTGCAGCTTCATCCTTCGCCTCCTTAGCCTGCCTCCAAGCCTCCTCGGCCTCGGCTTTGGCCTTTCGGGCTTCCTCCTAGGCCTGAGAATGAGACTCTTTGGCTTGGTCTAGCTCAATGTTCTTGGCATCGAGCTTCTTGTCCTCGTCCAGCTTCCTGAGGAAGGTTTTCTTGTGCATCTCCTTCTCCTTATGGAGGTCTTTCATCCCGGTGGAGTGGACCATGTGCAGAATGGCACTCGTCTGTAGGAAACAAGACGTCAATGCTCGATAGCGTGATAAAGGAGGAATTTAAAACCTCGGTTCAGACTAATACTTACGATGGCTACAGCTCGAAAACCCGTATTGCACAGGCTCTAGAAGTCCTCCCTGTGGATGTTCATAAAAAAGTCATCCTGGGGCATTACATCCCCGAGATGTTTGAGAATGATGCCGCGGTAATCCGGGCGCCTTCTCTGCCTATCCTCGGACGAGCCTCCTGCCATGTCGTCGACTATCGTCACTTCCAACGCGTCCCTCGTCGGCTGAGGCAGAGGTGGCGGTACTTGGACTGATGTGGAAACCTGCTCGGGTTGAGGAGGAAGCTTTGGCTTGGGAGTCTGCTTACGCTTCCTCCCGGTCTCGACAGCCTTGCCCTTTTACTTTCTTAGGCTCTCCATCAGAGCCTGTCTCTCAGCAGTAGAGCTCGGCCGCGACGACACCTCTGCACAATGAAACCTCAAGTCAAAACAGAGTCGGTACAAAAAAAAAAAAAACTCGAGGCTAACCTCCGATGCGGAGTTGGCGAGACGGGTACATGAGCTGAATCACGTCCTCTAGGTCCTCGTCGGCTACGGGTGGCCTCGCATCGAAGGAGCCACTAGACGAGTCCTTAAAACTAGACGATGAAGGCTCCCTTGTCGGCCACTCCGATCAAAAAATGCTTGGCCCCGGGACGTCGACGGCACCAGGCCGAGCAATTGTAACTTGCCCGGCACCCTGGGCAGGGCGAACTGTTTGGGGATTTATTCTACTAGGTTCCCTGAACTAGCTGTAACCAGATAAAGTTTCCTTCCTGAGAAGGAAGGACTGCTGCCTGGTCGACTCCGGTTTCTCAAACAGGTCTTTGACCACCCTGATCACACGGCTCGGTGCCCAAGGTCGCTTGGTCCACGCATGCCCTTGCTCGAACGACCTTGGCACTTGTTGGTCGGTAGGGACGATCTCACCAGCTCGGGCTAAATAATTTCCCCCGACGTAAAACCATTTATACTTTCAGAGTTTATCCGAGTCAGGGTTGCCCAAGATAAAGTCTTTTCGAAAGCCGGTGACGTAGTACCATCCGGACTGTCGAGGAAGCTTCTTCATCTTGTACACTTACTTGAAAGCTTCCAGCGGCATCTCAGTGTCCCGGTGGTACCTCCATAATATATACATCCCGATCAGCGACCTATAGCTGTTCAGGTTCAGCTGAGCCGGACACACATTGAAATCATTTAGTGCCCGACGCAAGAATGGATGGAACGGAAGATGCAGCCCAGCCCTGAAGAACTCGGCATAAAGTGTGATACATCCCTCGGGTACGTCCAAAGGTGAATCGCCCTCACCGGGAACGGTGAAGGTCACATCGTCTGGGATATCGTACTCAGCGCGTAGGTTCTCCAACTGCGACTCCGTGATGTCACTTGTGTAGACTGCGACTGAGGTCTGCCCAGGCCGAGTCACACTGTACGCCATCACGCCTCAGACTCGGGTGACCTGAACCTCCTGCTCTTCGATTTCAGGCTGCCCTGTTTTCGCCTCCTCGGCTGTCTGTTCCTCACCGGAAACATCCACCGTTATTACCCCCGCAACTTGGGCTGGTGCTCCGATGCCCCGATCGGATATGCTCGGGACATCGTCGCCTTCTTGCAGCTCGACTTTCTCCTTGGGAGAAACTTGGGAGGACCCCGTAGTGGCCGACCTGACATAAGGGTTCTGCTCCCTCGATGGCCTGATCGGCCTTTGCCTGTCTAGCATGTTGAGGAACTCCTGCTCAGGTACAGTCTGGGAGTCAACCCTCAAAATTTGCTCAAGTTGGCCGGCCCCGTCCCGTTATGGGGACGCTCCCTCAACGTCGATTTCAGAGGTGGACGAACTACTTTCTACACTGCTTTTCGACCAGGAGACCTCTAAATTCTGGAAATTGATGATATCACTCATTCTGGCACTTCAGGGAAATTACCTACTCAGGTTTAGAAGCTCGGAGAAATATGATCCTCGGGTGTATAACTGGAGCTCGATAGCTAAAACTCTTCGGGTGCAAAAATTCTAAGAATCAGGTGAAAATAACAGAGAGGATGGTCCTATTTATAGCCATTTCAGGCGGAAAATTTGGGCGCAAAAACTAAGAGGGGAGATCATTACGCCTGTCAGGCGGCGCAGACGTCTGCAATGCAACACGCGTCCTCTGTCTGATCCGCGCGTCTTTTCGCCTCATCCCCCTTCGAAGTGTCTTTGGCCTTCTTCCTTTCAACCAACCTCACCCACTCGTCATAGTCCACCCAGCCGGACACCGACCAGGTGAACTGGGGGGCTAATGTTGAGGGTGAGCTCGGCGCCACCGCTGAGGAAACAAACTTTGGTGGTTGGCTAATAAGCTCGACAGAACCTCCAACAAGCTTGCTGTCAGCCCCGATGCGTCGTACACCTTTCTGAGGTGCCTCTCAGGGCATCCGAGGCAGCATGCCAAACAGGCTGCCACCTTAGAATATACAATAGCTCAGGTCGAATGAATCTTACTCGCAAGCAGGCCGCTACTCGCCATTATAGGCTAAACACGAGGCATAAAACTCGCTGTTGGATGGAGCCCAATCTATCGGACGAGGGACATGACACTTGTCACCAACTGCCTGACACGCCTTGATGTGACACCCAGGTCATAGGTAAAACCCGCTTAAACACCCGATCCAAGTGGTGGCCTATAAATAGGATGCATTTATGGCATTCTAGAGGGACTTCTTCTTCACACCTAACTGGTTGCCGCCCTCTGCCGAACAAACCCTGCCTCGAGCATTAGAGAGCCCTTGTCTATTGACCTACTTCTCTATTGCCTCCGAAGCATCCTTCCTCTTGTTGCAGGTACGTCCGCCTGGGCAGAGGCGAATCGAAGGAGGGTTGGACCGTGCACAGCCGCACGTGGTGTTGATTCGACGCTGGATCATGGTAAGCATCAACAAAGTTCATATCAGCAAGTCAATAGCTAAAAGGTGTGGAGAACAATTCATGAGAATCAAGGCAAGCAAGCCAACTCATTTCATGCTATCATAATTAAGACTGGGGCAATGTGTAGTAACTTTATGCCACTCACGAGTCTTTTCAACCGAGCAAAGTGTTCAAAGGCACGACCCGAAGGTCATAAAGCCCTCAATTCATAGGCAATCCAAGCTAGAGGCTCTGTTAAAAGTTCCCACCACTCGTCTTGTAAGAAAGCATATTTTATCCACAAAGACGAGAATTTAATTAAAAAGACAACAAGTCATATAGCAATGAGCAATGTCCCTCAATCCAAATGCATGTCAGTGTTAGTCATTAGGACGATGACCACTAAAGAACGAAATCAAGAATTGCAAAGAATGGTGGCAGAAAAAGAAGCTAAAATTGTACGCCTTACAGCCCAACTAGCTAAGCAAGCAAGCAAGCATAAGTAACCAAAATGTTGCAGAAGTAAGAGCTTCAACAAGCTAGCAACTTCAACAACCTACGCTGATTTAAAGACATTAATCATAGAAGGCATTTAGGAATGTCAGCATATAATAAGTATCCCTGTTCTGGGATATCATAAACCATACCCCCCGTAATATGATCAAGTTCCTTTGACGGGAAGAGGGTGGTCTTCTTATTCTCAAAGCGAAAACTGTAATTATTGGCTTTCTCTCAGGGATGACATGTCGATCATACTGCCATAGACGTCCCAATGAAGGTCGCACACATCCGTGGGAACTATGTCACAAAAAATCTTATCCCAGTAAGTAGATTTGACTAAGAAAGAAACGAGTGTCTGACATGAGACTTGAACTTCCAATCCTTGTTTCAACCATGGAGCTTATAAGGAGCAGGATAGTGTTCCAAAGTCGACGCAAGTTTTTGAACGACTTCTTCAAAATTGACGTTCTTGCAACTTCCTGAGTCTATAATAAAATGAGAAACCTTCCCATTCTCCATGGTATAATGAAAGAGACTATTGCGCAACCATAAATTATCGGGAAATTTTAGAGTGAGGCAGTTACAACGAAGCACTATTAAAGCGCCAAAATCCCCCAAAACTTGTTTTCGCTGCCTTCATCTTAAGCGTCATCAAAAGATTCGGAATCCTTCAACTCAATTCCTTTGGCTAAAAGATTTAAGATGGTCGAGAGGATGAAGCACCTACTAGTTCGGGAACCAGAGCTAGTCGAATCGGCGCTAGCGGTTGGGCACTGGTTCGAGCAGTGGCAGGAGCAGCTGCAATGGACACGGCGATGGCAGAGCCACGGGCAGCGACAACATCGACGACAAGGGCTCGAGAAACAACGGCATTTGGAGAATTCCAAAGGGCAGAGTTGGATCAATTTTGGCGCTCGATCAATAAGGCTCTTTGGTGGACTTTGGAAAAGGTTGCCGAATCAAAGTGGTTCTGAATATTCTGAAATTATCATCGATGGTTGCCAATGAAAGAGAAACCAATTGTTCATTGGTCGCATGAATATCTTTTCTAGTGAGCAATAGGAAAAATTTGATAGCATATTCATCTACCGTCTAATTTCCTTAGCATAAATTCTAGAGGTGCTGGTACATGGTCTGCACACAATTGTGTGGAAGGAATACGTGTTTTATTTGTTTCATCAATTTCTCCCACAAAGCAATCTTCTCTTTCAGACATGAGAGCGAGAGACTTTAACTTGTTGCCACCATGCAACAGCACGGCTCGAAAATAGGTAGCGACAAGGGAGACTCGTTTGTTATCCGGAACTTCCTTGAATTCTAGGATTTTTTCGATGGCTCGAATCCAATCCAAGAATTCTTCCAATTGAAGGTGACAATGAAATTCGTTAATATCAAGTTTAAAACCCGATTCCCATCGGCGGTTATCTTCTGTGGCGTGGTAGGCAAGTTGAGGCACGACAGAGGGCAGGCGGCGGCGTAGGATTGTGGGCTGCAATGATGCAAATCGGTTCTCATCGATGACTTCTTTCTCATCTTTGAGTTCAGATTCTTCAGCGTGGGCAAAAGGGGGATGATTATTAACTTGAAAGACGACGAGTTGTTGTTGTAATTAGGTGACTTGTTGTCGGTGTTCTTCTATTCAATCAACATGTTGACGGGCTTCTTTGCGATAACAAGGCAGCATGGCGGCGGATCATGGCGAAGGCTTTGATACTAACTGACATAGCAGAAGCATAAGAAAAAATAAGAAAAATAAATAAATTTTTAAAATACGTTGATTCAATAAGAATGCCAAATAATCTATTGATTCTATAGAAAAATAGGTAAAATTGCAATATGTTGATTCACCTAAAATTTTAGAAAACAAGATGTGAGTAATTTGTTGATTCGAAAGATTATCAAAAAATAAAAAATATATGAGAAAAACTTCTTTGAAATTTTATTAAAAATTGAATGAATTGAAAATAACAATTTAGTCTAACCTATTTATAGATTTCTATAATTTGAAAAAGAGCTAGAAACTGAAAGTAAATCCTAAATTTTAAAAATAGAACACAAATTCAAAGTAAAAAATCTATCTAATAATGGAAAAAAAATCTGATTAAGAAAAAGATTTAAAATTCAAACGACTTTAATTTTGGGTAATTTCTAACTTTCTATAATTTTGGGTAATTTTTAACTTTCTACTCGACAACTGACCAGTCAACTAGTCATCTTCATCAGCATTCCTTACGCTGCATAATAAATTTAGTAAACATGTTATATGTCATGACTTGGTATATAAAGTAACATGCATAACAAATGCAATCGCAAGCCAACATGAATAAAGTATATGAAAAATCATTTTCTTTATGCCATAAGTAAGGTTTGAAACTTAGATTTCATATCCTTTTTCTCAATTAGTCAGCTCTGTGCCTTGCTTAAGCGACACCATACTATTAGCTCAAGTCTATATTATTAGTCTAATATTACACAGCTTAACTTAGATAAACCATAGTCAAATTTTACGTCTCATAATATGGCTTTGAACTTTGCATAAAGTGATATATTATTTGCTTGAAGACTTTGAGCTAAATTAGTAATTTAGGGTTTGTGTTAACCATGCTATAAAAATAACGATTTAATCCTCGGCATATTTCAAAAAATTTCACTCTTTTGGGCTAAAAATCCGTGGTTACTTACTACCCATAACAATGTAGAAAACTAGCTTCACTCAGTGAAAATTTTAGTTCCATACTGTTTTATGGTTTTGTCCAAAACACAAAAATCTTTACATTTTTGCACCATACGTCAAAAGAAACTATTGTATATTGTGACATACAGTTTTCTACAAAAGGATTAGAACTTTTAAAAGGTCCTTAGGCAGATTTAAATAATTTTATAACATTTTTATTTGTGATTAAATCTTATAAAACTCATAACAAAAAATTCATACGGTGTTTATAAAAACTTATTTCATAAAAGTTTACAATTTCGACGAGATCTAAAACTTTTGTGATCTAACTTTTTTCGAAATCAATCATCTCGGTAGAGTTTTGGTCCATTTTGTGCATAGATAGATTTGAAAATCATGTTTTTTGACTTGATTTGATTAGCGTTTGAGGAAAATTTCTTCATGAAAGTTGTTTATCTCGACGTTTCTAATAAATTTTATGCCGAAAACTAGTTTGACATCAAAATATTTCAAAAACGAAAATCTTTGAAAATTATTCCAAAAGTGTTGCAATGTAAAACATTACTTAGCTTGCTTTTGTTGTGTAAAAATCTTATCTTAACCTATCCAGCACATTCATAACCATACATTATATAGAATAATCATGTTATATAGCATCTTAAGCAAAGTTTGAATACTAGGGTTTTACTTAAAAGGTCATACATCCATAATAATTTATTACAACATATAATCATCAAAATACAAGCTTTAAGCAAAGTTTGAACATTATAATTTTACCTAAAATACCCAAGTGGAAGTCTCCCTTTTTAAGCTTGAAGACTTATTAGAATCTCCTCAATAACAAGGCCAAAACACAACAATGAGGATGTAGTGCAAAACTTAAGCCAAACTTTGAATACACTAGTTAAAGCTTAGGTTTTTACTTTAAAATCTCTTTGAGCTTCCTTTAAATCTCTAAACTTCTTGATCTTGTTTCTAGAAGTATTTTAGAGACCTGAATCAACAAAGTTTTGAGAGAGATTGGCTTAGGAGAGGGGTTGATTGAGGATAGAAAATAGGAGAGGGTTATGTTAGACATGTATGCCCTAAGGAGTAAAAATGTAATACGTTTTTGGAGACATTTTTATCAATAAAGAATTTATTCATTTATATATACCAAATGTTGTCCTCTTTACGTTCATACTTGTTGAATGTATGTTAAGCAAACAGTAGTCTGAGACTGTTAGTCTAAACCTTAAGAATTGGGCATATGATGGACTGATTATGCGGAGGACACAATTTTTAAGGTGACGGTCTAAAACATATGATCCGCAATCGAGGGAATAAAGTTGGGCGCTTTATTGATGAAAAGATTGTTATGTTGTCTATATCCATTTTGGGAGATGGTTTGTCTTGACCATCGGAGTTGGACTCCATGAATAGAAACATTGGCACGTTGTCATAGGTGACGATGTGTTAGATCGGAACATAAAGTGAATTGATTTGGATTAATAATTCTATCTTGACATATTGATTCATTTTAGACAATTATTTGTATTGCATCTTAATCCTGAGATGGATAGTGGGCCAGTTATCTCGACTTGTGTCTTTTGATGTGCCAAAGGGTGACACCCACATCTCAATAGTGGTATACATGCTGGTACATTGGAGGCATGACTCTTGATAGTGTAGACTTGTTATTCATAGATATGGAATTCATAACTCCTCTTTAGGAGCAATGATATCCTCTTATATGTATTATCCTGTAATTGAAAAACTGGAGCACTCAACCATTTGGATACATAGGTATAACCGAATGGTATACCATCTTTGGATAGTAAGTTTTCTGATGGTGAGATAATGGAACGTAAGATAAAAATAATCGGGAAGGTAAAACAGAACTTGTCCTTAAGCCGATTATGGATTATCATATGGGGATACGATATACTTTGATATGTCATGGAGACTTAGCTGTACGAGCTTCGTAATTCTATAAAGTTCGAGAGTGCAGCTCCAAGCTTTTAGTGGAGTAGCGTTGGAGTTGATAATTGTGAAATGTATATCTGGGATATTGGGTTTCATAATTATCATGAGCTTAAACTTTATAGGTCCATTTTGGTCCCCTTTGCTAGCTCACAAAATCCTGCAACGACACGGCGTGCTTTTCTAATATTTGGTGACTTATGTCAGATTTATCATATTGGTTTCAAATTTGTAAGAATCAAATAATTCATGTCTGTTTATCGGTTGAATTAATTTTGTAAGAAATTAATTTAAGATAAACTTGTTGAATTATTAGGATCGGATAATTCTTGTCTGTTTCTCGGTTGATTTAATTTTGGATAAATTAGATCAAGATAAACTTGTAGAATTATTGTGAATTGATTTATTTTCTTAGAGATTATCTTGATAAAGTTTGTTTTGATCAGATAACTTTCTATTGGGTTATTTGAATCAAAACTGAGACTTTATCCTATAGAATCTCGGGTGGAAAATAAAATATTCATGAAGATATTTACGCGGGAGTTTGGCCTGTCGATGGAGCCTGTTCGGCTTGCCGATCAGTAAGCAATAAGATTACGCATTTTCACGCGGATCTTATCAGATATTGATCCGAACTTGATTCTGTTTCGAGTCTTTGAGACCTAATCTGATAAGGACTGACTTCAGGACCAATAGCTATATAAAGGGAGTGAGTCTCATGATTTACTCAAATCAGTTTGAGAGATTAAGAGTGATACTCTTCTAGTGAGCATCTGAAAACTCCCTAAGAGCTTTTGTTCACAAATCACGAACACTAGCTTTGGGTTCTCTCTATTGGTTGGAAGGAGAGTCACCGGTGGAAGAGCTGTACGTGTGAGCCCACACTCACTCATGTTGTGGATAGAGAATAGCAAAGAAGACCAGTTGGTTGAGGCTCTTCTGGAACGTTACTTCTCTACACAGGTTGCGGAGGTTCTTCGGCACACAAAGGTTAGTAAGATCTGTCTAATTTATACATATAGCATGTCAAACTTGTGTTTTGGAAATTACTCTGATGAAAAATTTTAAAAATTTCACTGCGTACTGTTTTTCCAACAATTGATATCAGAGCCATGGTTATTACATAAATTTGCAAGTTTGTGATCATGTTATATGCATAAATTTTGTGATCTTAATCTCTCATATGCTTGAATTTAATTTTATAGAGAGTTAGCACTCTAGGTTTCTGTATAATTATATGTTGTCATGGATTATATGGTGAATGATTATTAATTAATTATGGTTAATTAAATCATTGTTTAATTATTTATTAATTAATTAATACTGGTTATGGTTCCTTAGAAGTTAGAATGTGTATCTAGGTTTTTCATATAATTATATGGCGGACTATCATCTCCGTCTAGGAATTGTTATTTAATTTTAAATTTGTAAGAATTTGGTAATTAAATAATTATCCAAAGAAGACGGATCTAGAAGATTTATCTAGAAGATGGATGATGGCGCACCTAGGTATTTCCTGAGTCTCTAATTTTATGTTTTTGAATTGTTGAAAATAAAATTGATGAATTGTATTAAAATTTTATTTTCTGGAATAATGGATTTCTGCTCGGTCGGCATGTCGGACATCACAGTTCGGCAGGCCGATGGTCACAAATCGGCAAGCCGGACGTGTGGTCTGGTAGGCTGTTAGTGGGGCAGAAATAGGCTGGCTCTGCCGGCAGGCCGAACTTTCAGTTCGGCAAGCCGAACCTTCATGGATCGGCAGGCTGATAAGGCATGACCGGCAGGCCGATCATCCAGATCGGCCTGCCGACCGAGAGCTAGAAAAAGTTTCTAGAAAAGGTGTAATTTTTTGGTGCAGTTTTAATTTTATTTTTGAGATGATTCTGAGAAACATTAAATTTGGATATGACCGAAAATATGAAGTATTTGATTCATATGGGATTGAAGACTTAAAGATGGGAATTATATGAAGAAGGATACAGTTTGAGGATTCAAGGATGAAGAATCGATAAATGTCTCGATTATTCTCTTGTAATCTTAGTTTTCTATTCTCCAGGGTGGAACCATAATATTACGGTTATTATTATTCTGCTTGTAGCTTTGCTTGATTGCTTTGCTTGTCTACATTATAATATGATTTGCCATAGATATTGATAACATGTCATATAGAATAGGAAGTGCCGCTCATATTAAAATTGTTCATGCATAATTTTAAAATAAAACCTTGATTTCAAAAGATTTAGTGGGAGAAGGTTTTCGAAGAGAGAACCTAAGGCCTCCATCGTTGGTCTATAGGAAGAACATGGTGGTCCCGACCCCTAGGAAGGGATTTCTATCATGTACCAAATTGGATCTCTGAAAGGATAAGGTATTTTAGTATGATTTATGGTTGCACACCCCTAGGTGGTGATTATAAATCAAGGATAAAATATTGAAACGATGGTTATACACTTACGTTAATTTTATTATTAACCTCCCCTAGGAGCTCTGTTAATAAAATTGATGGCCAAAGAAGCGATTATTAATATATGTTGGATCATACGGGTCCTGGATGGCATATATTAATCAGGAGGGGATCCGTGTTCTTGATTGAATTTGGCATGACTCCCCTAGGAGCTTGTTAAATTCTAAGTTGGGAATTATCGTTGTAAGGTTGTGATATTTTCAAGGTTTTGACACATAAACACATTTGTATGATTTTACATGATTGTGTTATCTTACTAAATTATTATTATATGTTTGGTATATGATTCTTTATTGTAGATTGAAAATGTCTAAAAACGCTTTATCACCGATACTTGACAAAAACCAATTAACGGTGAGAATTATAACGATTGGAAACGGAACCTGGATATCGTCCTGTCCTTTGAGAAACTAAAATATGTACTGACAACCCCTTGTCCTATCAAGCCTACGGGAGACTCAAGTAATGAGCAATTCCAAGCGTACGATCGCTGGAAAGATGCTAATGATCAGGCCCGTTGCTATGTTATGGCCAGCATGAACAACATGCTGCAGGCTCAACATCAGGATTATGAGACTGCGAAGCAGATCTTGGATAATCTTGAGGATAAGTTTAGACGCCAAGCCATAACAAAGCGGCAAGGGGCGCTTTGAAAACTTTTAAACTGTAGACAGAGACCGGGGACATCTGTAAAGGAGCACATGATGTTGGTCATGGGTTACCTCGCTGAGGCTCAAACTAATGGAGCCGACATCGATGTTGAAACTCATATGACTATGGTCTTTGAGACTCTGTCTAAGGAATTTATTCCGTTTAGAGCTACTTTTAATTTTAGCAATAGACGGGATATGACCTTAACAGAACTGATGAAACAGTTACAGGAGTTCGAACTGCTGATCAAGGAGTCTCCTGCGGGTGGTGAGGCCAACTTGGTAGCTACTTCTGGTTCCAATCCTAACTCAGTGAATGGAAAGAAGCAACGGGCCAAGAAAGTCTTCTATTCTTGCTACTACCAAGAGCAAGAAGAAGAAGAAGAAGAACCCGAAGAAGCTTAAGTGCTTCTTCTGTGGAAAGGTTGGGCATATCAAGAAGCATTGCAAGGACTTCCTTTCCAAAGGAGGTAGGTGTGATCTTCTATATTTAGAAACTTGTTTGGTTGAGGAATCCAGTGACATCTGAGTCATAGATTCTAGTGCAACTAATCATGTTTGTGTTTCTCTGCAGGGGTTCAAAGAAACGAGAAGTCTACTACATGAAGACTTCACGATTCGGATGGGCGATGGATCCTTGGTCTCAGCGGAAGCAGTGGGAGATGTCCATCTTTACTTTAATAATTATAGGAATTTAATTTTGCAAGATTGTTTTTATGTTCCTAAATTTAAAAGGAATTTAATTTCTGTATCTTGTTTGTATAAAGACTCCTACGTGGTATCTTTTAATGAAAAAGTGGTGATTCGTAAAAACAAATCTTTTATCTGTTCTGGATGGATGCAAAATAATATATATTTTATCAAACCTAAGATGGACTTATTGCTTAATGCTGAGATAAATGATAATGACTCTAAAAGACTTAAAACTTCTCACTCTAATAAGACTTATCTTTGGCATTTGCGCCTTGGTCAAATTAACCTGAATAGGATTCAAAGGTTGGTAATGGATGGACCTTTAAGTCACTTAAAGGTGGAATCTATACCTCAATGTGAATCTTGTTTGGAGGGTAAAATGACCAAAAGACCATTCGGGTCTAAAGGCAATAGGGCCGAAGGGGTTCTAGAACTTGTGCATAGTGATGTTTACGGACCGATGAACATCCGGGCACGAGGAGGGTATGAGTACTTCGTCACTTTTATTGACGACTACTCAAGATATGGGTATGTGTACCTAATGCACCACAAAAACAAAACTTTTGACAAGTTCAGGGAGTTTCGGGCTGAAGTGGAAAAGCAATTGGGTAGACCCATAAAGGCACTTCGATCAGATCGAGGTAGGGAATACCTTTTTGATAAGCTCTTGGAACACTTGTTAGAGAATGAGATTTTATCCCATTTGACTACGCCGGGCACTCTGCAACAGAATGGCGTAGTTGAGAGAAGGAATAGGACTTTGTTGGTGATGAGGACATCACTAGCACAAGCAAGAGCACGTGGGAGACATATTCAGATCCAATTCAAGTTCCCATTGGTCCGGTTACGAGAGCTCGTGCGAAGAAGTTTAAAGAAACACTTATTGGGCTGATTCAAGCAACTTGGGCTCAAGCTATTGCATGGAGGCCCATTGAGGGAATTGCATGCGACAACCAGACCAATAAATGCGTGATTCAAGCTATAGAAGGGATTGAGTAATTTCCATTTCAGTTACTTTCCCATTTTGAAGCGACACATGGCGAGAAGAATCAGTTTTGACCTTTTAATGTCTAGTTTCCTTTTTTCCGTTTCTGGTATTTCTATTATTGTAAGGCTTTTAAGCCATTAAGGGAACTTTCCTTATTTAGTCTAGATTTGACTTTTGTTAAATGAGTTTCCCGAAATTTCCATGGGAATTAGGGGCTGAAAATTCGCATAGGAACCCCTATATAATTGTAACGAATTTCAATCAATGGGAGACAAGTAATAACACATAATTTTGAGGTTTAATTCTCTTTGGTTCCTAAACGAACTATTCGAACTTATCGGAAATTTCCGTGGCGTTCATAGACTTATCAATCAGTCCATCCATAGCTGATTGTGGCGTCCTCACTTACCAAGACTTATCAATCAGTCCCTCCATAGCTGATTGTGGCGTCCTCACATACCAAGGTTCGTGCTTCTTGTTGGGCATCGGGTCGCGGTTCCATCCAAAACCGGTTAGAAATTTGATCTTGGAAACCAACTTCGGTTAGGGTCGCGTCAGTTCTTGGCGTGGTTCGTATCAGTTGGACATGATTAGGTCCATGATGAGTTATTCATCATTGCCTTTATCCTTTTGGGGATATGCACTACAAACCGCATGTTATCTTTTGAACAATGTGCCTTCAAAATTGGTCCTTAAAACTCCTCAAGAGTTGTGGACAAGTAGGAAGACATCCTTAAACCATATTCGTATATGGGGATGTCCGGCTCATGTCCTGTTTAAGGATCCGAATAAGTTGGAAGCACGTTCAGAAGTTTGTGTGTTTGTAGGATATCCAAAAGGGACTAAAGGGGGTTATTTTTATAACCCAAAGGAAAATAAAGTCGTGGTTTCAACTAATGCAACTTTCCTTGAAGAGAGTTACATGGACGACTTTAAACCTCGAAGCAAAGTGGTGCTTGAGGAGTTAAGGAGTGATCAAATCACTTCGGAGGTTCCGAACGAAACCATTTCGATCGGTGTAGAAAAACCAAACAAACCTGAACAACAACCTCAGGGGCTTCGGCGTAGTGGGAGGATCGGGCGTCAACCTAAAAGGTATATGTTCAATGGGGAAGTCTTCTTGGCTGAACCGGATGAACATGACAGGGATCCTTATACTTACGCAGAGGCTATAGAGGATGTTGATTCAAGACTCTGGACAGAGGCCATGTACATAGAGATGAAGTCTATGGAGACTAATCGGGTCTGGGAGCTTGTGGATCTTCCCAAAGGGGTAAAACCCATAGGGTGTAAGTGGATCTACAAGAGGAAAAGAGAAGTGGATGGAAATGTTGAAACCTTTAAGGCTAGACTGGTAGCTAAGGGTTATACGCAAAAGGAAGGAATCGATTATGAGGAAACCTTTTCGCCTGTAGCCATGCTTAAGTCCATCCGGATTCTCTTGTCCATAGCTGCCGCTCTCGACTACGAGATTTGGCAGATGGATGTCAAGACAGCTTTTCTGAATGGCTATCTTAATGAGTCCATTTATATGGAACAACCAGACGGGTTCAAGATCGTGGGTCAAGAGGGTAAGGTTTGTAAGCTGCTAAAGTCAATTTATGGACTTAAGCAGGCTTCCCGTTCTTGGAACATAAGATTTGATCAAATGATCAAGACTTATGGGTTCTCACAAAATGTGGATGAACCATGTGTTTACAAACACATTAAAGATGGGAAGGTGGTTTTTCTACTGCTCTACAAACACATTAAAGATGAAAAGGTGGTTTTTCTACTGCTCTATGTAGATGACATTCTGCTAATTGGCAATGACGTTGGGGCGTTGTCATCGGTCAAATTATGGTTGACCAAGCAGTTTAACATGAAGGACTTGGGTGAGGCTAATTTTGTTCTCGGTATCTAGATCTTTCGGGATAAGAAGAACAAAATGATAGCTTTATCTCAGGCCGGTTACATAGATAAAATTCTCAGGAGGTTTGCAATGTAGGATTCCAAGAAAGGTGGGCAACCATCTAGGTCTGGAATTACTCTTTCTAAGAAAGACTCTCCAAAGTCTTATGAAGAAAGAGAATACATGAAGAAGGTGCCTTATGCTTCGGCAGTAGGTAGTCTCATGTATGCCATGCTATGGAAACGACTGGATATTAGCTATGCGGTCAGATTGTAAGTCGATTTCAGGCGGATCCAGGACCAAACCATTGGGTTGCGGTAAAGCATATTTTCAAGTACCTGAGAAGGACTCAAGGGTATATGCTTGTGTATTCGGGTGAGGACTTGACTCCTCTAGGATACACTGACTCAGATTTTCAATCCTGTTTGGATTCTAGGAAATCGACTTCGGGTTTTGTGTTTACTCTGAGCGGTGGTGCCATCAGTTGGAGAAGTGTGAAGCAAGATTGCACTTCGGATTCAACGATGGAGGCCGAGTATGTGGCAGCTAGTGATGCTTCGAAAGAAGCAGTGTGGCTCCGCAAGTTCCTTGGGGATCTTGAGGTAGTTCTTGGTATGGATAAGGCGGTATCACTGTACTGTGATAACAGTGTGGCAGTAGCTAATGCTAAGGAACCAAGATTTCACAAGAAGAGTAAGCATATTGATCAGAAGTATCATGTGATAAAGGACTTCGTTGAGGGTGAGCATGTCACAGTGTGCAAGATCGCGTTAGAGGACAATTTAGCTGATCCATTTACGAAGACACTTACTGGGAGAGTCTTCGAGAGACATGTGGAAGCTATGGGGATGCAAAATTTGCTGTATTTACTCACTTAGTGCAAGTGGGAGATTGTTAGACATGTATGCCCTAAGGAGTAAAAATGTAATACGTTTTTGGAGACATTTTTATCAATAAAGAATTTATTCATTTATATATACCAAATGTTGTCCTCTTTACGTTCATATTTGTTGAATGTATGTTAAGCAAACAGTAGTCTGAGACTGTCAGTCTAAACCTTAAGAATTGGGCATATGATGGACTGATTATGCGGAAGACACAATTTTTAAGGTGATGGTCTAAAACATATGATCCGCAATCGAGAGAATAAAGTTGGGCACTTTATTCATGAAAAGATTGTTATGTTGTCTATATCCCTTTTGGGAGATGGTTTGTCTTGACCATCGGAGTTGGACTCCGTGAATAGAAACATTGGCACGTTGTCATAGGTGACGATGTGTTAGATCGGAACATAAAGTGAATTGATTTGGATTAATAAGTCTGTATTGGCAAATCGATTTACTTTAGACAATCATTTGTATTGTATCTTAATCTTGAGATGGATAGTGGGCTCGTTGCCTCGACTTGTGTCTTTTGATGTGCCAAAGGGTGACACCCACATCTCAATAGTGGTATGCATGCCGGTACGTTGGAGCCATGACTCTTGATAGCATAGACTTGTTATTCATAGATATGGAATCCATAGCTCCTCTTTAGGAGTAATGATATCCTCTTATATGCATTGTCCTGTAATTGAAAAACTGGAACGCTCAACCATTTGGATACATAGGTGTAACTGAATGGTATACTATCTTTGGATAGTAAGTTTTCTGATGGTAAGATAATATAACGTAAGATAAAAATAATCAGGAAAGTAAGACAGAACTTGTCCTTAAGCCGATTATAGATTATCATATGGGGATACGATACACTTTGATATGTCATGGAGACTTAGCTGTACGAGCTTCGTAATTCTATAAAGTTCGAGAGTGTAGCTCTAAGCTTTTAGTGGAGTAGCGTTGGAGTTGATAATTGTAAAATGTATATCTGGGATATTGGGTTTCATAATTATCATGAGCTTGAACTTTATAGGTCCATTTTGGTCCCTTTTGCTAGCTCACAAAATCCTGTAACGACACGGCGTGCTTTTCTAATATTTGGTGACTTATGTCAGATTTATCAGATTAGTTTAAAATTTGTAAGAATCAAATAATTCATGTCTGTTTATCGGTTGAATTAATTTTGTAAGAAATTAATTTAAGATAAACTTGTTGAATTATTGGGATCGGATAATTCTTGTCTGTTTATTGGTTGATTTAATTTTGGATAAATTAGATCAAGATAAACTTGTAGAATTGTTGTGAATTGATTTATTTTCTTAGAGATTATCTTGATAAAGTTTGTTTTGATCAGATAACTTTCTATTGGGTTATTTGAATCAAAACTGAGACTTTATCCTATAGAATCTCGGGTGGAAAATAAAAGATTCGCGGAGATATTTACGCGGGAGTTTAGCCTGCCGAATGACGTGTTCGGCCTACCGATCAGCGAGTGATAAGATTACGCATTTTCACGCAGATCTTATCAGATATTGATCTGAACTTGATTCTGTTTCGAGTTTTTGAGACCTAATCTGATAAGGACTGACCCCAGGACCAATAGCTATATAAAGGGAGTGAGTCTCATGATTTACTCAGATCAATTTGAGAGATTAAGAGTGATACTCTTCTAGTGAGCATCTAAAAACTCCCTGAGAGCTTTTGTTCACAAATCACGAACACTAGCTTTGGGTTCTCTCTATTGGTTGGAAGGAGAGTCACCGGTGGAAGAGCTGTACGTGTGAGCCCACACTCACTCCGGTTGTGGATAGAGAATAGCAAAGAAGACCAGTTGGTTGAGGCTTTTCTGGAGCGTTACTTCTCTACACAGGTTGCGGAGGTTCTTCGGCACACAAAGGTTAGTAAGATCTGTCTAATTTATACATATAACATGTCAAACTTGTGTTTTGAAAATTACTCTGATGAAAAATTTTAAAAATTCTGCTGCGTACTGTTTTTCCAACAGGTTATTGCTCATTGGAGAAAACTTGGAGAGGAAGAAAAATGAGGTTTTTCAAAATGGTCCTTTAGTATTATAGGCATCGAGTTAAGGACCTAAATACAACAAATATTTTGCTCAAAAACGACATTTTAATAGGAAAATTAGGGAAAGATCTTCATAATTTTGGAGTTATCAAGAGTAGAGCTGTTAAAAAAAAATTGAAAAGTTGAAACCGACCGTCAAACCAATAGAAAAAATAGGTTTTGGGACCAAAACTGACGAAATCGGTCAAAAACCCACTCTTTATGCATTTCTGGTCGTCGGTTTTTGGAAACCTTTTTTGGTCAATCGGTTAACCGACCATTTGAACTTCTCTAATTTTAAAATCTAAAATATGAATTATATATATAATAAACAACACTCTTCACTTTCACTTAATGTATTGGGAAATTGCATTTGATAGCATAGTTTCAATTCTTAAGATTAGCAAATAACTCACTTTGAAAACTATTTAAGTACAAATATTTTAGAATTATGTGCTCTTTTAAAACACTTGAATTTTTAATTTTTACCTTTTCCTTTTTCTTCTTTTTCTTCTCCTTCTTTTTATTTTTTGTTTTTCATTATCTTGTTATTGTTTTATATTTTTCTTTACGTCATTTTATGCAAAAATAAATTTTATTTCAATATAAATGTGTTATTCACTTAACATTGTTATACTATGGTCTGTTTATTTTTATTTCCAATAAATGGTAGTCAAATTTCCTCTTTCTCCTTAAAGTATTCACGAGTCTGAAGCCTAAAGTTTCCATTTTCTCACTTCACGAGCATAAAGTTCCCATTTCTCTAGCAATATATTAGGATCATCTTGTTCAAAGCAATATTTCAACCTTTGTTTTCATCATGTCTCAATTTTTATCCAAGGTTGTTGTTAGATCATCCACATGTTTTCTGAGTCAGACCCATTTCATAGATTAGGTGGCTCTTTTTTTCATTTGTGTTTTAATAGATATTTTTTCCCATAAATAATAGGAAGTTCCTTCTATTTTTTCTTACGAAACTTTTATTTGGGTCTTTTTGTCGTCCAATTAAAGCATTAATATATTAGTTATTAACAACACATAAAAAAAATTAGAATGACCAATTCAATAATCTTAACTGTCATAAGAATACTAATACTCTATATATAGTACACACCTCAAATACTTGATCAAAGTACTATGTTTTTATTGCATGAATTCCTTTTCTTGTAAGTATTGATATATGAGTTAAGAAATGTTTATGTAAGTATGAGACTATTTTCTTTTATCCACTTTTGCTTGTCTATATCTTAGATAAGTTTTATTCAAAAATAAATTTTGGAATTTAAATGAGTATTTGCTAGATTATTTACCTCATTTATTGTTGTTCTTATAATGAGGTTTTAGACTTCTATAATACATTAAATTTAAACTAAATAAAAATCATATTATTGCTCTTCAAACATTGGATTACTTTTAGTATCCTGGCTGTTTACTTTAGTCAAAAACCGATCGAAATAGACTGCCACAAAATTGACCGTAGTTGGTCAAAAACCAACCGATTCCCTATCAATTCTGTCGGTTGTCTGTTCCACTTTCTTAAAACTAGCCGTCATCAGTTGCAAATCGATAAAAAACCGACTATAACCGACCGATGAACACCTCTAACCAAAAGTATGACAAATTTTTTATTATTGTACACCTAGTTGAGATAGGTTTTACTTTAGCAGACCAATTCCACGCAAAGCTATATTTTTCTTATTCAACCAGATGGTATTGAGAACATATTATTCTAATTTTGTATTATTCTACTATGTTGTTCATTGTTGTTTTTTGAGTGTCTTTGTTTCACTAAACTCTAACACTGGGTAGATTGTAGACACTAAAAAATATTCTAACTTAACTAATCAATAATTGGATTTTAATATCCAAGTGACACTAATTTTGCCTTTTAAGGCACAATAATTTTTTGAGTTTTTAACTTTTGAAATTTGTACAAATGAAACATACCATAATTCATAAAAATTACACACATAATGCACATGGAAATTTTTATTATTTCTTAATCGTGAAATTTCATAATAACAAAATATGAAGTCTTTAAGAAAATTCATTATTTAAATATAGATTAAATTCTCGATTTAAGCTATTGAAGTTTTTATATATTTGAAGATGTTGGATCTACAATTAAACTAAATGAGATTAAAATGAGATTTATAGAGTAACTGAAATTAATTGGGCTCTCTAATCAACGTTATTAAGTCCTAGCAAACTTGAACGTCAGGTTAGTTCAACAATAACGATTATGCAAATAAGCAAATAAATTCTAAATAACATGTAGTGAAATCAAAGATATCGCACATGAATTTATGGTGGTTCATAGTTGAATTGATCTACATCCATTGTTGTTTGCTTCACTATGTGTGGAACCAGATACAAATTACAAGAATCCTTCTAGATAAATCGTAAACAAAACTAGAAATGGAATCTTTTTTCCATGAGAAAACCAGAGAGAATTTTACAATAGTTTCTAGAGCTGCCTTCAAATGGTGCCTTTTCCCTATATCTATAGACATTTCTTTGAGTTAGTAGGCCCCAGTTAGTGGGAAGTAGATTTGAGTAGTATCAGATATAGTAAGACATGTGTCGTACGTCGATTGGGCTCAAGTTTCAGACCAATTTCTCTTGATCTACGATGTGAGTTGTTTGGGTTTTTCCTCACTTTTAGCTTCAGGTCCAAGAAGTCAAACCAAACAAGCAAAGAGTCATACAATTTTCCGTCTAATACCTTACCGGTTCAAACCATCCCCATCGAGCGCATCGAACATAGAACAATTGCCGAATCAGGTCGCCTTGATCCGCTAACAGTGGGCATATCGAACGTATAACAGAGGGCAAATTGAGACGTTTTGTTCTGCAAGTATCAAGCAAGTCCAGCACATTTGTTGGGCTCACTCAATTCGTTACAGGAGTTGGGCCACACTATAACTGGGCTATGGTTTGATTCAGGCTTGTCAAATCACACCCCAATAAACCCAACAATACTCCATCAATATAGAATCAAAACTTTCTTTTAAACAACATAAAAGAGAAATAAAAACATTTTGCAATCATTGAGATATCAAATGAATCCTAAATACATTGAGATTGATCTCATGATTATGCCTGGTAATAAATCTAAATTACTTTAAAAATCAACATCACTGGTTCATAAATTTCAAAGCACACCTTCTTTGTTTCTTTGTTTGTTTGTTTATTTTTTATTTATTTATTTTTTTTTATAAATCAAAGAGAAATGTATAAAGCACAGAACCAATCAACAGGACATTGTTTCCTAGGATATCCCTGTCATGGTCCCCTCCAAGCCAAGGAAGGTATTACGTGCACCCACATCCAAACATGTTGCTTAAAATTTTAGTCTATAATAATAATAATAATAATAGTAGGGCCTGACTTGTATATGGAATCAAATTGTGTTGATTTGAAATATATTAATTTGAGTTATATATTTTGAATTGTTGTCTGAATTGATATTTAGATATACATCTAAAAGTGTTAATCTAAATAGGAATAAAATTAGAATCTGTAATTGTATAAATAGTGAAAAAAGTTTTTGACTTGCTAATAAATCTAACAAAATTTTAATGCTTATGATATTAAAAAAATATGCAACATAAATCTTGATTAATTTCTCTCTTTATTATAAATGCAATAAAAAAAATCGTGTTAATCAGATATTAAATAAACAAGTTATGATATTTTTTCCCAAATATAAAGATATAAATTAAAAAAATTATATTATAACATTTAGATTCAAATTTTGTAAATTTAAAAGTTCAAAACTTAAATTTTACGCTTAAAACTTAATTAGGATTAAGATATTAATGGCAACAAATATTTATCTCAAACAAATCTAAAACTTTAAAGGTCTGTTTGTTTCGATATTTAAATCACATTTTAAATTATTTTACTATAATATTTTTTTTTATAAAAATTTAAATTTATATTCAAATACTCGAATCAAACGAACCGAATGAACCTTGTATATGAGTTAATCCGCCAAAGAAAACGGGGCCCATAATTTCTAGCAGCTTCAGACCTCCGTCTTCATTGAAAAAATCTGAATTCGCTTTTCGACAAAAAAAAAGAAAAAGAAAAACTGATTCTTTTTTTTGAAGGAAAAAAAAAAACCTGATTCTGATAGTGATTGTCGATAAACTCCACGGAAGGGGAAAGGAATAAATTAAAAAAGAAAAAGAACAGCGGCGGCGGCTCCTCTCTACGCAACGCCGCGGTGGCGCGCGCTCTTGTCATGCGCAGTTGACCATCTTCTTTCTCACTCACTCAGAAGCCGCTTACTCCCCTCTCTCTTCCATGGCCAACCTCAGAACGGATTCTCCCACCTCTCGTCGGATTGTTCGCGCCTTCCTGGATTTCCTGACCTCTGGTCCCTCTCTCTCTCTCTCTCCCCCTCCTCGCAACGCAATTACATTGTTTCGATTCAGATTTATGGCTTTTACGTATTTGGTTGAATTCTTAATCTTAGATAAAAATTGAGACTCTTGATTGCATATAGGTGTGTATTATAGGATTATAACTGATTTTTGATTCTCCATGGAATTCTGTATTTCGGATTTGGAAAATTGAAAAGCTTTGGACTTTGAATGACCCTGGCTATAGGCGAAAGACTCTGAACTGAATTTTGATTAGGTCTGCTTTTGGTTTTTGGCTTTTCTTGTTTGTTTTGTTGGAGTAAAAGCCCTAACGGAGTAAAGAAGGTGGAAGCCTTGAACCTGATTGCCATTCTTACTATTCGAAGAGAACTTGGACTAGGAGTTCCAATCTTGGCAATTTAGGACTTTTTTTTTGGATACTTCTTTTTCTTGAGAATATTTCTAAAAATTTAGCGGTTCATAAACATTACACTCCCCCCCCTCTTTTTTTTATTTTTTATTTTTTCTCTATTTCTAGTTTTTAAAGGTCGTTTTGTAATTTCTATGAGCCTTATAATAGATGCAATATATACATTGGAAGAATTTTCTACTTTATTTGCCAAATGCCCGGGAAAATAATTTGTTTGAAGTTTAAATTAGGAAATTTCACTGAAACGAATGCATCCGGGTTTTTTCATTGACATTTTCTTTGAATGACTCCAACTGTAGCAGTCCTTTAGGTCTTGGAGATTTTTTTTTTTTGGGTGTGAATTCAAACTCTCGCAGCTAGGCTATGCCTGCAACCAACACTTGTACTGTTTTGCTATATATAATACTTTGCTTCATGATGATTGACAGCATGTTTAACTCGTTTTGCTCTAAAAAATTTTTTGCACTTTTAAAACCATTACTATGTTGTTGTTGTTGTTGTTTTTTGTTTGTTTGTTTGTTAAGACATTAATATGCTCATTGATTATGAATGGAGTGTTAGTTTAAAATTCCTGACTTATAGGAGCTTGTTACCCGTTTAACAGTTGAACCTGCTCCTGATGTTGATGTTGAAGGCCTTGATGTTGCTAGAGAATGCCTGGAAGAGGCTTTTAAGCTTGGTTCTTTTCCTGATGACGATCAGACAAAACCTGATTCGTTGGTTGATATTTTTAGTTCACTTGGAAAGAGCAAGGTTCAAGATAATAAAGCTGATCTTCATGATGGATCGACATTAGTGGATGTGGATGTTCCCAGTTCATCTCTCACTCAAAATGGTTCTGATGAAAATCTTTTAAAGGAAATAAAACCTCTGGTAGTTGCCTAGCACACACACAAATATTTCTTATATAAATAATGTGTGTTTTGTTTTTTGCTATGTGTTAATATGGTCCTTTCTCAACTTTTTTATGTCTGGTTGATTCATTAATTTGAAAAATAGCTTATGGTCCTTGCAAATTGTTCCATTCAACTCAGAGGTATTCTAACTACTATAATTTAGATGGGTGTTTGGGGCTGATGCTTATGCCAACTCATTCGGTTAACCTGCTTGCTGCAACACTTTATTGGTTGTTGCATTTCAGTAGGCAATTCGAACTTAGAAGGGTAATGTTTCTGATCCTTCCTGTGATATCTGGAGGGCCAAAAACTGTTGGGGAATCATAATTAGAAAAGCATTGATATAGGAGGTACTGTTCAAGGATTTTATTTAATTCTGACCTTATATGTTAGCTTATGTGATTAGGGAGAGGGAAGAGCAAGAGATGAAGGTCAAATATGGTTACTGTTATCAGGAAAATGTGCATGTTAATGATATTGTTTTCACCGTTGTTGTGGTTTTATATGTAGCAGAATTTTGCTACACTGTTTAGTTAATCATGTCTGAGATTGTGGACATTTTGTTAAAAATTGCCGGATCTAGAGAAGGATCATGGGGTAGAGTCATAGTAAATCAGCATCAAGTGAAGAATGTATGAATCCAGGGTTTGCTGAAGTAACTAAATTTATGTATTTTGAAATGTAACTTTGTTCTTACATAGGAACGAGTTGATGTTAATACCAACAGAATATATGAATGCAAACCCCACCACACACCCCCCCCCCCGCCCCCCCTCCTCCAACCCAAAAAAAAAAAAAAAGAAAAGGAAGAGGAAGAAGAAGATACAGCGAAGAAGAAGAGATCATTGATTGAATGTTTTAGATTTGCATGCATATGAAGTTCCTGGACTATGAGAGCAATTATTATAGCTGTCAATTATTATTACTGAATACTGGCTGTTGACCCTTACATGGTTTCCAATTTGATCAGGCTGCAGATTTAACCAGTAAAACTCATGGATTAGGTAGGTTTATTTTCTTTTCTTTCTGCTATCTTTGCCATCATTATAAGGGTTGGTATTTTCTACGACATTTTTCTTTAATGGAATTGGTCATTAGGTACAAAAAAATTGCTAGGAACATTGGAGGTTGTATCCATTGTGTTTTTATTTTCTCATCAATTTAAAGACTATGCTTTTTCTTTGCCTAAGACCCTTTGGTCTAACGGCATGGGGAGGGGATTTGGAAGGGCTGTGGTTGGGGGGTTCTGGGTTTGGTTCCACTTGTGGTATTTATTTCTTATAGGCTATAGTTTTGCTAATTAGTAAGAATTATTGGTAGGTTCAACTGCAGGAATTTGAACTTAGAATTACCTACTCTAACATCTTGTTAGAAACTATCTATACCACAAGATTTTATATCCTAGCGGCATTGATGGAATCATAGATGTACATTAGTCCAATAGGCATGTCAATCTTATATACTTTTACTTTTGTTGTCATTGGAAAACTGGGGTAGAGATTGATATTCTTCTGTTACTTCACAGACGTTCCTATCTTTACAAGATTCTGTAAAACATTTAAACTCTTGCTCTGGTCATGTCATTGGCAGGGACATCCAAAGACGAACTTTGTGGACAATTCTTTGCAGCTCTTGAGAAAATTCATTATTTTAGGATCATGCCTGATGGTGCTGATGACCCAGTTGGAGTAGAGAAAGCTACCCAGTTATTCCATGATGCTCTAGCTGTATATCTCTCTCTTCTTTCTCTAGGACTGTTATATGTTCTGTGTAAAAAGGAATAACTGTTTTTTATGAGATGTCTTGTTTTATTTCAGGAAATGGAAAGAAGCGGATGCCAGGAATATAATACGAAAAACCTGGCTGAGACATTAAAATCGCAAGGTATACATGGAGGCCTTTGTATTGGTTGTTAATAATTTTGGCCTTGAACTCTTTTGATTTTACTTCAATGAACTTGAAAAAACTTGCGTTGGTGCTCTCTCTCTTTTCCCCATTAGGTAACAGGGCTATGCAGTCAAAGCTCTACTTCGGTGCAATTGAGCTTTATAATTGTGCTATTGCACTTTGTGAAAACAATGCTGTTTACTACTGTAACAGGTGCACAACCAACTTGTACTCAAATATATCTTGCAAGTTTGTCAGTCACATGAATGGTTAACATGTCCAAGTCTGTCCCCCCAAAAAATATATCATGTTTGTTCCACCATGTAACGTGGGAGCTGGTTCCTCTCATTTTCCCTTTAAAAATAGAAATTACTGTACAACATTTAACGTAATGGCTCTTGTGTCTCATGCACACATTCCTAAAATTTTTGGTTCTGCAAACATACATAAATAAGCTAATTTTTATAGATATTCGTTCTGTATCAAGTGTTAAGTTTTAAATAACCGTGATTTACTCAGCACGTTGATGCCAAAGATTTCACTTCGTATTACTAGTACTAGGCGTTTGTTTTAAATCTTAAACGTTAATTCTTTTGCTAATTGAAGCAAATTTCTACCCTTTTGATTTATCTTCTTTGAAACTATAATCTTAAAATGATTTTAGCGAGAGAGAGAGAGAGAGAGAGAGAGATTTTCATTTGATTAACATGAGCTACATGTATCAGGGCAGCTGCTTACACTCAGGCACACAAATATACTGAAGCGGTCAGAGATTGCCTTAAATCGATTGAAATAGACCCAAATTATAGCAAGGCATATAGTCGTCTGGGAACAGCTTATTTTGCACAAGGAAATTATGCTGATGCTATTAATAAAGGATTTAAGAAAGGTTGGTGTGAAAATAATCATTTTTAAGTACCTATGCCAACATCATCAATACTGTGAGTCATAATTGTCTCAATATAATGATTTTGGTAATAGTATCTTCTTCCTGCAGTGTGTATAATTAATGGTTACAGAATAGGATTGATGTGCAAGCGTTTATCTTTTTGGCTTGTTCTACTGATCATACCCTTTTCTTGCTTGATTATGTCATTATCTGCGTCAATTCTTGGAAGAAAGTTAATTTCTGTTTTGCTGTCTATATTTTGTTCTTTTTTCTCTCTGTCTCTTTCTTTTTACAGTCTTTATCCACCAGTGATGATGCACAGTGAGATGACGATGATTATTATTATTATTATTTAGAAATATGTGCTTGGTGTGTGTTTGGGTGTTTTTTTTTTTGGGAGGGGCGGTGGCGCAAAAGAAAAGTAGGTACGATCTTGATCCTAAATGTGAGATTTATTTTTTCAGCCTTGCAATTGGATCCAAGTAATGAAGTTGTCAAGGAAAATATTCGGGTTGGCTCTTGACTTGGTGCCTTCTTTCTAATTATTTTGATTTTGATTATGTTTTCCCACTCTCTCACTTTCGCTACTTCTATCGACTACTTTTCCTGCCGAAACCATAGATGGCTGAGCAAAAAATGAAAGAGGATCAACAACGAGCTGAACGTGATCGGGTAAGACAATGTGCCTACAAGACTGGAATTGCCGAGGAAACTAGTAGACTTCAAACTTTTACTTTCTTCTACCTGATGTCTTAGTTTCAAGTATCTATTATTGTTGTGTCCTGTTTTACAGATGTGCCCAGGTTATCTACGTTTACCAGTTGCTTATTTTTTCTTCCACCATTTAGTGTGCATGAATTTACTCATTTTACCTTTTAAACTTGTCATTGTTTTCTGCATCTAAATTACAGAGCTCAAGTTCATCAGGTCAAAGCAATTCAGATCACCATAACCAATCTACAGGAGGGTCAAGAAGTCATGCTGCTCCGCCTCCGTTTGGGTCAATGCCGTTTAACACAACCAGTCTTCCTGCAGACTTTGCAAGTATGTTTATGAACATGGCTACAAATGCATACCAAGGAGGACAGCATTCTCAAAACCGTCAGGGAGACGACGGCAACACCGATGGATTCGACGACCCCGGGATACAAATTGGCGGGAACATCAATTTGAATTTTGGCGATCAAATGCCCGAGGAGCTAACTGGCGCTTTGAGGTCTGTAATGGAGATGTTTTCTGGTACAGCTTCTGGTGCAAATTCACATGATGCTAATGGTGGAAGGTCAGCACCCCCAAGCTAAAGTGTGTTATAACTGTATGATATGATCCCAACTATTTTATATAATTCTTTTCTTATTTTATTTTATTTTATTTTGCTTTATTTTTCTATTTTGGATCTTTTCGTATGCCTTTTCTTTTCTTCTTTTCCTCCATATGTACGGAGTAAGAATACCAACTCCCGAGGATCAAACCATTACGGTGGAAAAAAAAAAAAAAAGGTCTCTGGTGTTGCAAGTTTTTGGGTAATTTTTACATAATAAAACCTTGTAGTTTTATATTTATGAATTTTTCTCTCTTTTGTTAGAAACTACCATTGAATTAAACTTGTTCAATATCATTCCGCAAATACTTTTTTGAATTCAAAAGAAAGAGGATAAAATGATGAATAGTGTAGGAAAAATATTTCACACATTCAAAAAACATGAAACATTGTAAAGACATTTCCTTTAACTATATATAAAGAGTGCATATAACTGGACTATCTAAAAAATTGTGGTCCAAAACGTTCCCTTGTGTGTGTGTGTGTGTGTTTGTTTTTTAATCTTCCTGGTTTTCTTTTGTTCTTTTCCTTTTCTTTATTTTTTTTTTCACCTTTTTTGGCTTTTCTATTGTTTTCATTTTTTTATCCTTTGTTTTTGTTTCTTCCTTTTTTTTTTTCTGCTCCCTCATTTTTTATTTGCATCTTGTGTTTTATTTTTTGTTTTCCCTTAACATTTAGTGCTTTAGATATTGCGTGAATTCTCATAAATGCTGTCTATTAATATTTACTTTTTTATAAATGCCACATGTTTATTTGTTGTATAGCTTAATATGTAACATGAATGATAGTGTGACATAAATTTTTATAATTTTGGCATAACTAAACACAACTTTCAAGAATGTGGCATAGGATGTAATTTTCTGGTACATATATTATTGTGCTTTTTCATTTTTTTCTTTTTATTAATCTTTTTTTCCTTTCTTATTTTTATTTTTTATTTTTTATTTTTAACTGTTTTGAGGCTTTGTTGGTCAAAGTCTCAGAATCTTTTTTTTTTTCCTTCTTTTCTTTCTTTCTTTTTTTGAATTTATCATCTTAAAATTTTATTTATTTATTTATTTTAAACTCTATTTGTCTATTATTATGTCTTACAAACGGTATATTATTTTCTTTTTTATTTTTAATTTCTAGATAGTTTACTCTTTTTTTTCTCTTTATTTTTTAAATGTTTTATCGTAGTCTCCATTTTAAACATTATACATTTACGGTTGTCTTTTAGATTTGGTGCTCTACTTTTTCTCTTTTTTTCTTGTTGTTTTACTTTGTCTTTTCTTTTTTTTTTTTGGCTTCATTTATCTACTGTAATCTTTTACTACCAATGTTCTTCTTTCCTTTTCCTTTTGGTTCTCCTTTGTTTTCTTTCCATTTTACTTTTATTGATCTCTCTCAGAGATTTCTTAAATCTCCAATATCAACTTTTTGAAGATCAATAATTTCTACTTGTAATCATTTCTAACTTATTTTGGGGCTAGTTGTTGTCTTTTTTTCATATTCAAATCTTTGTGTGTGTATCTCAATATTTTTTGGTTATTGAAGAACAAAAACAAAATTTTACTTAGCTAATAAAATATACAGTTTAGATTATATAATTAGTAAGGTTTTTGAAAAAAGATAAAATAGTAAAAAAACAGTTTAATTTTTTTTTTTAAAAAAATGCATGTTTGAAACAAAAATTAAATTGTAACATCAAGTAAAATCTCTTTTGTTTTTTGTTTTTAAGTTATTTTTCTGATCTATTTGTTTCTCATACTATTTTGCTGCTTCTAAAACCTACCCTTAATGCCATATTTTTTCCAAAAAAAAAAAAATCAATTTATTAACAAGGGGATCCAAACTATATGTATAATAAATTCCAAGGTAGTTAGACTCTAGCTTGAATGCCGACGGTCAAATAAAACAGAGGCTTATATTCTAAGGTTATTTTTGCAACTTTTATTTTTGAATCTTTAAATAAATTTTTTTATATTCATTCTTTTATTCATAATCAATGTTATTTAAGCTCCAATAGCAATTCAGTAGAATGTAATGAAAATCTAATGATTTAAAGGAATGCAATATTGATTTTTTTAAAAATGATAACTACATTCCAAACGAGAATAGTACAAATACTAATTCAAATGTGAAAGACTAAGACACAAATAGCGACTCAGACCAAAACCACTAACAAGTTTGACTAAAATAGTCAAAGGAATAAAACGTATACTACAAGGTCCGACAAGAGAAAAATGAAGAGACAACCAATTAAACACACCAAAGATTCTTTCAAAAATACCTCCATAGGCAATGGACAATTCTGATCCAGCCAAATTGAGAGGCTAAGTGTACTGCGGCCTACCACACCACCGTAGAGCACAGCTTATAGTTTAAACAAAAGGACAATGTGGAAAAGTGGGGAGATCATGGTTGACCACTGCCAATAATGAACTAGAACACAAAAAAACTGACAATGAGCTTTAAAAAGGACTCGGAATGAAGTTAGCGCCCCCAGCACCCAAAAATAAAAATAAATTTAAATAAATAAATAGAAGAGCAATATGCACCCTTGTCAAGGACCCATGTTACGTCACTCTGCCATCCTTTGAGGGCACCAGGAGTTCGAAGACCAAGGGCAGCGCTGGACTCTGGCTCGTTGCCCACTTCTAATGAGACGACACACTTGTTTCACATGGAGAAAGAGAAGAAACCCAAGCAGAAGGTAAAAAAAAAGTCCTTTATGAGCTTTGGCTTTATAGTGATATGGCATTTATACAACCAATAAAAGAATTCTCATGTTTACATTTGATAGAAGTAGGGCCGGTTTGATATAACTTTTGTTTGTATTTTTAGTCAATAGGAGAAGAAAAACAAAAACTACAGCTTTTCAATATGTGTTTAGAATCATATTTTTAAAACAGCTTTAATAGGTCAAAATAGTTTCAATTTTTTAAGTTATAAAAATATTATATTTAAGTTTATAATGCAAAGTTTTAAAGTTTATTTCAGAAATACTTTTTTAAGAAACTATATTTTGTGGCTTTGACAAGAAGTATTTCTGGAGAGCAAAAACATTTCTACAGTTTATCCAACACTTTCAGAAGCAACTTTTAAACTCAAGAAGTCAAAAACAGCTTTTAAAAAGTTATCCAAATAAGCCGTTAATGTTTTACAGAAAACTACAAAATTACTGTAAAGTGTTTTAGAACAATAAATTATTGGTTGTTGAAAATTACAGAGCGTGGAAAGCACTAAAGTCCATAACGAAGCAATAAAACACGTTTTCCCCTCTTGTTTTGGCCCTTTTTGTGGGGATATTTTCATCAATACTTTGTATTTTGAAGTTGTCAAAAAAAAAAAAAAATTCATACTTCGCATTTTAGACTTTTATAAAGCCTGTACTTTCAAATTTTAAAATTCTTTTTATATCACAACTTTTTTCAGTTTGATTTACGGTTGATTTCGACTCTCAAAATAACCTAGCTTCCTTTATATTTTTAGTTTTTAACTTTTCTTTTTTCAACCTTTAAGGACGTTGGCTTTTTTGAGTCAAAACTGACGGTTGAGCAAGAAAAGTAAAGAACTAATATAAATTCAAAATCCTTATGTATAAATTTAATACGATCTATAATATAAGAAATGATCTTTCGGTATAATTATTCAATACTATTGATGATGATACAACAACAACAAATGCGTTTTATTATACTTAAAAGATTATTTCCTAGTGTTGAACCTGAAACAATACGTTTTTTTTTAAGAATATGAAATAATACGTTTTGTTCTTATATCCATTGTTGAATGAACGAACCAGCACCTTTTATTTATTGTTATAGTTAGTGTCTATAAGTTTCATTTGTGTTGTCTTAAAGCGCTACGGCCTACAATTTATTTGTTTATTATTTTTAAAAAATATAACTGATATGTCCCATGCCATAACAATTTAAGTGACGTGGTCCCATGTCATAAATATAACTTATATTAACTTATATAAGTTAAAGGGTAATTGGCACAAAGGTTGTGTCTATTGATACTTTATATTCCATTTTACACACTCCTATTTAATAAGATTCATTTATTATTGTATTATCTATTAGTAAATTACTCTTAAGAATAAAAGAGTTTTTAAAAAATACTCATGACACACTTTGATTCAAAAATATATACATTTACTTCTAAAAATTAGTTATTATTTTTTTTTCGAAAGAATCGAAATGGATTTCAACATTAAAGAGTTTCTCATAAAAAATATATATGGCTTATTTCTTTTTTAAAATTCTTATTTCTATTATTGTTATATATATAGTCATTATAATTAATATATATCATTACAAATTGTTTGATTTATAAATAACTACAAATTCTATGCTTCAGTAAAATGAACCACACTTTTGTTTAATATAAAAAACATGATATAAAAAAAGAAAAAGACTATGTTTCCCTTCTTTTTTTTTTAAATAAAGGAAATACAATTTGTTCAATCCATATATAAACCCTTACAATTTTATTACTAATTTTTGTTTGCTGACATCCAAAGTTTTGTTTAATAAAAAGAAAAAAAATTATATTAAGAAAAAACTATTGCTTAATATATAAACTAAAAAAGAAAAATGTTTGAAAAAATTGTAAGTTTATTTGGTAGTTGGATGGCAAAAGAGAAAACCAATAATACTCTTTAGGGGGGGATGCCTTTCATATCATCATATGTCCAAGCAAAAACATCTAGATTGTTTTTTAGGAATGCAATGATATCTGCATGGTGTCTGGCGTTTAGCTCAATTCCTTGTTCAAAGTTTTGCTTGGGTCGTTATCATCCACTATTACTTCTTCCAAATCCTCCACTGGCTTTGCAGCTATTATTTCATCATCCATTATGGGGTCAAGATTGACCTTATTTAGCTGAGGTGCCTGATTGACCTTCATCATTCTATGCTTGGGGAACTCATAATCCTTTATTGAATCCAAATATGTTATCCAAACTTTGTTCTAGTCACCCCTCATCTCTCCGAATCCATTCTCGGTTGGAAGCCTTACCACTTAATGATATCTTAATGTGATAACCTTTAATGCTCGTAGGGTTGTACTAGTCACAGCATTATTTTGCATTCCCCCTTTAACAACTATAAAATTCAACATTACGGTCGCTGTGTTTGGTAGGGTACCATCCTGACAGCAACAGGAAGCGTGATCGTGCCTTCGGGTACTATGTTATCCCTTGTAAAACCATATAATGGTTGAGAGTATGGTACCAGTTGAGTCCTAGGGATGTGCATCTAGTCCAAAGCACTGGTATATAGGATATTAGCTGAGCTCCCGTTTTCAATGAAGATCTTGTACACCTTATGATTTCTGATCATGGCTGACACCACTAGAGCATTATAATGAGAAAAAAGTGTTAGAATAAAATTGTGATGAAAACCATCATCACACAGGATCATTTATGTCAAATCATCAAAAATATTAATAAGATATGGAAGCTAACCTGAATCTATGGATTGAATGTGATTCTTGAGTCTGTAGGTTGAGGATCTTTCAAGTCTAATACGTAAATCCTCCTTCTCAGAATGCTCTGCAATTTCTCTGTAGATAGGTAACAGAAAAATAATGTACGTACTGACTTGGGGACCACAACCCTTTTATATAATTGCTAAACTCTAGTAATTATCCTTAATTACCAATTTAGCCTATCATAAAATTAGTAATTATATTTTTAGTCTCTACACATAGGAGGCTCATACTTAATGATGCATTAAAAGCCCGAAACCCAAATTTGATCACTTTTAATTGGGCAACCTTATTGATAGCCTTTAATTCACATTTATTTAATATATTAGCCCATATATATTGGATTTTGATCCAACAATCTCCCACTTGGGCTATATATGAAACTTTATACATGTAAATTGTACCTTATGAGCTCATGAATTTTGCTATCAAAACTTATGCACGTCAACAATCTTGTCCATTAACCATATAAATATAGGACCAAAGCGACCTTCATTACATATGTTGTAACTAGACACATTAATGATCACATATACCAATACAACTAATGACAAGATCAAGTATGGATGTGTAGCATAGAAATTTCATGCAATGTGATCTTAACATGCCTATTTTCAACCGGTCCATCTTAATACCTTAATGAGATTAAACCATATCAAAATCAGAGTGTGAATAAACTGAAATTTTATTTCTGCAGAAAATAGCCTTAAAATATCCATAAACTAAAATAACAAAAAATGTCTATATCATAAGAGCATTTAAAATTACAAACTCCCACTAAAGCTAAATATCCTGAAATGACATGACACCCATACGAGCAGCGTGCTCATGAAACATTTTGGGTGGCAATCCTTTAGTAAGTGGATCCGCAATCATCGAGTTTGTGCCGATGTGCTCTATAGACAACTGTCTACTCTGAACTCTTTCTTTCACAACTAGGAACTTAATCTCTATATGCTTTGACTTCATTGAGCTCCTATTGTTGTTGGAATACAAAACTATTGACTTATTGTCACAAAATATCTTGAGTGGTCTTTGAATACTGTCAACTACACGTAACCCCGTCCAAAAAATTTGTAGCCATATTCCATGATTGGACGCCTCATAACCTGGCTCTTATATCACTTGTTAGAATAAAATTATGATGAAAACCATCATCACATAGGATCGTTCATGTCAAATCATCAAGAATATTAATAAGATACGGAAGCTAACCTGAATCCATGGATTGAATGTGATTCTTGAGTCTATAGGTTGAGGATCTTCTAAGTTTGGTACGTAAATCCTACCATTGCCGGCGTTAGCCCCCTCCGGCGACCACCGCTGGGTGCGCCATAGCCGTGGCCATGGCTGCGGCACAAGCTTCAAGTGGCGTGCAGATTCCCAGCAAGCATCAAGCCTAAGGATTTTTTTTTGTTTTTTAGAGTTTTGGGCTTTGGCCCAACACTTAAAAAAAATAGTTGTTTGTACACGGGCCTAGTACTGGTAAACAGCAAAAGAAAGACCTGTGACCAGTAAAGCTACTTGGGGTTAAACCTTAGGTTATTCAATGATATGGGCTGTGGCCCAGGGCTTAAATTAAGCTATACATGGGCCCAATTGGGCCCATGACCAGAAACAAGAAAGAGATTCAACCCCTGGGTGACCCTTTATTAAAAAAAAAAAAGGGAAATAAAGGGGGGGCTGGGTTAGGACCCAGGTTGGGTTCACTCGACTGGGTCCAGCTTCAACCCAATCAAGGTTGACCAGTCAAGTTAATCGGTTGACTTTGGCTAGGTTGACTTTTGACCAAAATTTTAATTTTTTATTTTAATTTTGGTCATTTTTTGTGCAATTTTAAATTCAAATATTGGTATTTTATATATATTTTGAGATGAATTAATTGAAGCAACATGTCACCAAAGTGGCATCTCTTGTAGAAATTAATTTGTTTTGGAATATAAACGGTTGTGTCCATGTAACTTATGTGAATATTGACCAGCCCAAAGGAAGGCCAATATTTGACAGAATTGCATGTACACCTGTGGTAATAAACACGTGATGATTATCCAGTTTTACATGTGATCATTAAATCGACCCAAAGAAAGATTTATTGTTTGACATGTTCTTATTGTCAGTGTTTGATTACTACACCAAGATATCACTTACAAGTTAATATTTCTGTCCAAAGACTAAATATTAATGGAGTGCCCGATATCTTGAGATGGGGTTACCTTTATTTGGATTTATTATTGTTATTATGGATTCTTGTGTGAGCTTGTTTTGGTTTTGTTTATTTTGTTCTCTGTTTCAGCTACTAGTTCTGCCTCTAATATTATTGCCAACATCAATTCAATTCCTATGCTGAATGGTAGCCACTTCAAATCATGGCAAGAGAACCTCCTAATAGTTTCCAGAGTCATAGATCTCAACCTTGCTTTAAGAGTTCCTTCTCCTGCACCTCTTATAGATAAAAGTTCCTCTAATAAAAAAAAGGACATGGCAAGGTAGGAGAATTCAAATCGTATGTGTATGATGATCATGAAGAAGGCCATTCCGGAAGCATTTAGGGGCACTACATTGGAAATGATAAGACAGCCAAAGAGTTCCTTGAAGACATTGAGAAGAGACTTGCCAAAAATAAAAAGGCTAAAACAAGTACACTTCTGGCAAGCCTCATCTCAATGAGATACAAAGGTAAAGGGAACATTAGGGAGTACATCATGAAGATGTCTCATCTTGCTTCAAAACTAAGAGCACTTAAGCTTGACCTTTCTGAGGACTTGCTAGTGTATTTGGTTCTTATATCTGTTCCTGCACAATTCAATCAGTTTAAGGTGAGTTATGACTGCCAAAAGGAGACTTGGTCTCTTAATGAGCTCATCTCACATTGTGTACAAGAAGAGGAAAGGTTGAAGCAAGAAAAGACAAAAAGTGCTCACTTGGCTAATACTTCCAAGGACAAAGGGAAGAAAAGGAAGAAGGATAACGAAGCTGCAGTTACAGCATCTCAAAAGAAGCAACAAAAGAGACCGATTGATCTGAAAGGTACGGGTTGTTTCTTTTGTGGAACTGCAGGACATAAGAAGAAGCATTGTACTAATTATCAAGTTTGGCGTGCTAGAAAAGGTATGCTTCTTAATTTGGTTTGTTATGAGGTTAATTTAACTTCGGTACCTGAACACACTTGGTGGATGGATTTTGGTGCAACCACTCACATCAGTGTGTCTATGTAGGGATGCCTGAGATGCCAAAAGCCAAATGATGGTGAAAGATACATCTACGTGGGCGATAGCAAGAAAGTTGAAGTTGAAGCAATAGAAAAATTTAGATTATTGTTAAAGACTGGATTTTATTTGGATCTTGATGAAACATTTATTATACTGTCTTTTAGACAGAATTTGATTTCTATTTCAGCTTTGGATAAATCTGGTTATTCTTGTTCATTTGGAAATGAAAATTTTAGTTTGTTTCATGATTCAAAATTAGTTGGTTCCAGTTCTTTATCAAGTTATGATAATCTTTATTTACTTAATACAATTGCTTCATTTAATGAATCCTTGCAATCAAGTACATGAGGTACAAAGAGAAAATTAACTAATGAGAATTCAGTTGCGTTATGGTACAAGAGATTGGGTCATATCTCTAGAAGAAGAATAGAGAGACTTGTGTCAGACGAAATTCTCGACCCCTTAGACTTTACAGATTTTGATATTTGTGCTAACTGTATTAAGAGGAAACAAACCAATAAAAGGAGATTTGAAGCCAATAGGATTTTGAACGTCTTAGAACTTATACATACAGACATTTGTGGGCCATTCCCTACGGCTTCTTGGAATGGTCAATAATATTTTATAACGTTCATAGATGATTTTTTCAGATATGGCTACATATATCTCATTCATGAAAAGTCACAGTCGCTGGATGTGTTCAAAAATTATAAGGTTGAAGTTGAAAATCAACTCAGCAAAAGGATTAAAAGTGTCAGATCTGACCGTGGTGGTGAATACTATGGTAGATATAACGGTTCAGGTGAACAACGTCCAAGACCGTTTGCTAAATTCCTAGAGGAAAGCGGTATCGTCCTACAGTACACCATGCCAAGTTCGCCCACTATGAGTAGTGTTGTTGAAAGACGAAATAGGACGCTTAAGGACATGGTGAGGAGTATGATTTCTCATTATACCTTACTAGAATTACTCTGGGGAGAGGCATTTAAGACTGTAGCATATATCCTTAACAAGGTCTCAACTAAAGCAACTGCCAAAACCCTTTACGAACTTTGGACGGACAAGAAGCCTAGTCTAAAGCATCTGCATGTTTAGGGATGTCCAGTTAAGGCAAGGCCTTATAGGCCTAATGAAAAGAAACTAGACTCAAGGACGGTTAGTTGTTATTTCATTGGATACTCTGAAAGATTCAGGGGGTACAAGTTTTATGATCCCACGACCAAATCGATATTTGAGACGGGAAATGCCAGGTTTTTTGAGGATGTCGAGTTTGAGGGGGGAGATATGGTTAGGGACTTTGTCTTTGAAGAGGAATATGCTGATATTTCCACAGCTATTATTGACATTGATCAGGTTCCTACTCCTGACATCGTTCAAGAAGTAGACCCAAATCAAGACAATGTCGGAGAACTTCCCATTCTAGAAATTGTTTCAAAAGGACAAACTCAACCACCTCAAGAACCTAAGCCATTAAGGAGATCCACCAGAGAAAGGAGAAGCACGGTGCTAGATAATTACATTGTATTTCTTCAAGAACATGAGTATGACATTGGTATGGTGGAAGATGATCCAATCAACTTTCGTCAAGCCATGGAAAGTTTTAGATCTCAAGAGTAGATTGATGCCATGAATGAAGAGATAAAGTCTATGAAAGACAATGATGTTTGGGATCTTGTCCCATTGCCTGAAGGTGCGAAACCCATTGATTGCAAATGGATATTTAAGACCAAGAGGGATTCGAAAGGTAATGTGGTGAGGTATAAGGCTCATCTTGTCGCTAAAGGCTTTACACAGAAAGAAGGCATTGATTATAAAGAGACTTTCTCTCCAGTTTCTTTGAAAGACTCTTTTAGGATTATAATGGCATTAGTGGCACATTTTGATCTTGAGCTTTATCAGATGGATGTTAAGACTGCGTTCCTCAATGGTGACATTGATGAAACAATCTATATGGTGCAACCGGAAAAATTTGTGTCGGGAGATGCAAAGAAGATGGTTTGCAAATTAAAGAAATCTATCTATGGCTTAAGCAAGCTTCTCGTCAATGGTATTACAAATTTCATCAGGTTATCATCTCGTTCGGTTTTGAGATGAATTTGGTCAATGATTGTATATACCACAAGTTTAGTGGGAGTAAGTACATTTTTCTAGTTTTATATGTCAATGACATTTTGCTTGCCAGCAACGATATAGGCTTATTGCACGAAACTAAGAGATTTCTATAAAAGAAATTTGAGATGAAGGATCTTGGTAACGCCTCTTTTGTGTTGGGTATACAGATACACCGGGATCGCTCTCGGGTTATTTTAGGATTATCACAAAAGGGCTATATCGAAAAGATTCTTAAGAGATATGGCATGCCGGATTGTAAACTAGGTGATACCCCTGTGGCTAAGGGAGACAAGTTTAGTCTCAATCAGTGCCCTAAGAATGATTTTGAGGTTAAGAAAATACAGAAGATTCCTTATGCGTCAGTAGTAGGGAATTTGATGTATGCTCAGGTTTGTACGCGTTTGAATATTGCGTACGTTACAGGGATGTTGGGCAGGTACTTAAGCAATCCTGGAAAAAGATCACTGGGTAGCAGCCAAAGTATCGGAGGTCAGAACAGCTTGAGATCATTGGGTATACTGACTCCGATTATACTGGATGCCAAGATAGTATGAAATCTATATTGGGCTATGTCTACCTTATGGCTGGAGATGTTGTCTCTTGGAAGAGTGCTAAACAGTCTCTTATAGCATCTTCTACAATGACGGCAGAGTTCATAGCGTGTTATGAGGCGTCCAATCATGGAATATGGCTGCAAAATTTTATCACGGGGCTGTGTATAGTGGACAGTATTCAAAGACCACTCAAGATATTTTGTGACAATAAGTCAGTAGTTTTGTATTCCATGATTGGACGCCTCATAACCTTGCTCTGATATCACTTGTTAGAATAAAATTGTGATGAAAACTATCATCACCCAGGATCGTTCATGTCAAATCATCAAGAATATTAATAAGATGTAGAAGCTAACCTGAATACATGGATTGAATGTGATTCTTGAGACTGTAGGCTGAGGATCTTTCAAGTCTGGTACGTAAATCCTCATTCTCAGAATGCTCTGTAATTTCTCTGTAGATGGGTAATAGAAAAATAATGTACGTACTGACTTAGGGACTACAACCCCTTTATATAATTGCCAAACCCTAGCAATTATTCTTAATTACCAATTTAGCCCATCATAAAATTAGTAATTATATTTTTAGTCTCTACACATAGGAGGCCCACACTTAATGATGCATTAAAAGCCCAAAACCTAAATTTGGTCACTTTTAATTGGGCAACCTTATTGATAGCCTTTAATTCACATTTATTTAATATATTAGCCCATATATATTGGATTTTGATCTAACAAAATGGACATCTCGAGCATCGTCCTCAGAAAATGTGATTTCCATGTTGATTCTTCTTGGAAACTTTCATGGTCTTTCTTCAATCTTCATTAGATTATGGAAAGGTCTAGCCATAGTTTCTTGGGCATAATTCTTCTGTGCCCGTCTTGAATTCCGTCCAAGGTACAGTCTGCCGTGGAGGGTTCTATGACTCTTGCAGGCTGTTGGTTATTTCCTCCTTGAGGTGTTGGGTTATTTTGGTCAACACAAACTCTGCCAAGCCAATTCTCCCTAATGTACTCCCATAAATACCCTCTTATGATGAGGTCTTCTATCTCATTTTTTAAGTCGGTGCTCTCTGAAGTATTATGGCTAACCTCTCCATGGAACCCCATAGTGCTTGTTTTGGTTCCTCTTGGCAGGATCCTTCCTTACTAGGACTGGTCTCTTTAGCTGATTATGGCCTTATACCTGGTTGTATATTTCGTCAATATTCGCATTTAGGTAAGTGTATGTTTTGTACCTTTAGAAATGATGTCTTTGTCTCTTATTTCCTTATGTCACGCCCCGGAGTACGGGAAGTGACGTGGCGGAATGTTTAGATTAATTAAAAGAGAATTTAATTGAAACCGATGGTTTAAGAATCAAATTAAATAAGAAATAAGAAGATTTTCACTATATTTTATAAAAGAATTTATAAATATTAAACGAATAATAAAAATTAAATAAAAACCGCAAGTATGGGTTCCACAACCCACAACTTGTGCACACACATGGTTTTGACAATCTCATAAATACAATTACAGTCCAAGTACAAATAAAGTTAACTCTTACATGCCTTGATTAAATAATACAAAATATGATTTAATCCTCCTAATGCTCCTGAGTTCGGTCCGAAGAATCCTCTCCAAACCTAAATGGGAAACCACCTAGAGGGGGAAATTTAAAACAATAAAACATGAGCGAAAGACTCAGTAAGACTATGTTTTATAAATAATTGAATTTAAAGAAACAGTTCATTGTTATGAGTACTCAAAAGAAAAGTTAAATAAATAAATAAATAAATAAATACAAAATTTGAGTAGAGCCGTTCTGACACAGAACAGTCTACTCGTACAATCGAAAACACCATTTTTCTTTTACCTAGGCAAACCATGATATCACCACCGTAGTGGCCCAGCTGGGTTTCGGGACCTGCCCCCAAGGTCGATCGCTACACTACCCGATCTCTGATATGGCCTCATGCCTTAGTGTTTGTTATCATTATCATTTAAAACCCAATTATCGAGTGTTGTCAATTACGTTCATTATGAAGTTCATTTCATAATCACGATATATTAAAATATAACCGACAAATCTATTTTCAAGCAACCGTTGAAAACATTTTAATAGAAATCTTTTTCAAAGCCAAATCATTTCAAAACCAGGCTACCAAAGAAATAGGATAGAAGTCCTACCTCAATACTCGTGCCGGTGCCCCACACTGTAATCCCGGTCCGCTATACGTTAGCTCCACGGAACCACGAACGATCCTAGATACAAACTAAGTCGATCAATATCTAGTTCGAGACATTCTATGTTACTAAACCATTTCATGATGTCCTAGTGTGCCATTTGTACCTTTAAAATCATCCTATAAGGTTGGGATTTAAATCAGGGTTCAAAACAGTGAAAACGATGAAAATTACAAAATTTTCCATGCCTCGGTCGGCCTGCCGGACGCCCTGCTTCGGCCGGCCGAACTGCACAGTTCGGCCTGCCGGAAGCAAAGTTCGGTCGGCCGAACACTTCCCTAGGTTCGGCCTGCCGGTCGGAAGAACACCGGCCTGCCGATCATCACTCCGGCCTGCCGAACTGGGAAAATCCAGAAATCCCAGCCACGGGTTTCTCGATCCCCAAAATTTAAATCTTGATTCTAACCTGTTTTTCTCAAATCCCAGGCATGAAAAACAATCATAGTTGATAGAAAAACATACTAGAACATGTTTGGACTCATTTAAATAAGATTTAAACTCGAAATCCTTAAAAATCCAAAAATGAGAAAATGAGGAGAAAAATAAAAAATCTTGAATTCAATCCGTTTTTCTTCAATCTAAGCTTAGATTCTAGTTGTTCTAAGTTCATTTAACTCAAATCCACGGTTTTCTAAGCTTAAACAACCCTAAATTTCAAAAATGCACAAATTGAAAATTTTGTAAAAAGTTTAGAAATTTCGAATCTAACCTCGAATCGAAGCTTCAATCCGTGATCTCGATTGCTAAATCACGTCCCCGAGCCTCCTCCTTGCTAACCCGAAGCTTGGACTCGAATTTGGTTTCAAAATTTGAGAGAGAAATTTGAGAGAGAGAGGGCTGCCGAGAGAGAACCACGGGAGGGAAGAGAGAGAGTGTGAGGGAGCTGAGTGAAGAGAGAGAGAGAAGAAGGAAATAAATAGAGGAAATCGGTGGGCGGTTTTACTGTGCGAAAACCATGTGCCGCCCACGGTTTTGTAAAACGGAGTATTTTTTAACATCTTACAAATTGTTATGTTTTAAAACTCAAAACATCATTTTAAAACAATAAGAAATCATTTGAACGCATCAATTTAACAAAACAACCAAAAATTCAAAATCCAACCAAATAATCTAATTAATGTTAAAACGTTAATTATGGCACACTAATTCATCATTTATATTACATTAACATTAAATAAATTTCAGGGCGTTACACCTTAAGTCGAGGCCTATGCCGGTTGTGCCATAAGTGGAGCTGGTGTGGCAGGGCTAGTATAAGAGCTGGTGGTGGATAGTAATCATTAGTGCCTTTTCTATTATTACTCTGATTTCCACCGTTTCGATTCTTCCTCTTCTTGTTGTTCTTCCCACCATTTTGATTATGTGTAGGCCATGCTGGCTATTGTGCTGTAGGTGTTATTGAAGTGGTGGGATTGTAATATGGTGCTCTTATAGCCACTGATAACCGAGCGGCTTCCTCAGCGTTAATATACTTCTAGACACAAGATAAGAATTAGGCCCACGAGACTGGAGGCTTCTTATCTAGAGAAATTTGAAGACCTTGCTGTAATCCCCCCAAGATGAATGTAAGTGCTGCATCTTCCGAGCAGTTTTAGCGACCATCTTGCTTATGTAGAGATCAATGAAAGACTTCAAGGACTTGGTGGGCCCTTATTTCATGGCCTATAATCTGTCACGGGATGTTTGCTGCAACCGTCTTCCTATGAACTGCGTAATAAAGGCCCTATATAGGTCTTGCCAACATGTAATCGTTCTCGACCTTAAACTTTTTGAACCATCGCCTGGCCGAGCCACTACGAGTTGCATCGAAAGCACGAAAGTTAATTGCATATGGGCCCCGTGTAGACTCATATAGGAATTATAGAGTTGTTCATGATCATCGGGGGTGTCTCTTGGCTCTTGCCATAAAAGAAAGGTATGTTTGGCAATTTGAGTTTGCAGCATAGAGGCTTCGCCATGACTTTGTCAGTAAATGGATGTCTGTTAGAATTATCAAAGTTTAGCAATTTGATAGCCCTTTTCGTCCTCCCGCCCTTTCACTCATTCTACCAATCTGAGATGCTTCTGGAGGCTAACCATTGATCTTTTTACATCTTAACTTCTGGCATGTAGTGCCTGAATATGGTTCCTAAGGTCTCCCTCGCTTCAGGCCCTGCCTTGCCTGTTATTGACCAAGCCTGATGGGACATTTTGTCCCCGTGCCAACAAAAATAATCCTTATCGGCCTTGATTGTTTTAAACTAGTCCTCTTTGCTATGCTGTTGTGCATCTTCTCTTGGCTTTCATCTACTTGCTTCCTTGTGAGCTTGATGCCTGTGTATGTTGCGATTGTATGTCCTTAGAAACTCCTATCTTTTCTTGCAGGTTTCTCTTGTTCTCTTACACTGGCGAGGGATTGTTATTGGTTGGCTGACTAAGATTGTTTAGGGTGTTTTTAATGCATTGGAATGCCTGCATCAGGTCCTCATAGTTTTAGGTCAAGTTACCGATCTGGGTCTACATGGCCGCATTCAAGTCTTATGGGGTATACTCTAATGATGGTGGAAGATCTTACTATGGAGCTGGAGGTGCCGGAGGCGAAGGATCTTGCCTCGGGCCCTAAAAAGCATTATTGTTGCCTTCGTTCTAGTTAGGACAGTTTTTTGCGCCATTCTTGTTCTAGTTTGTTGCTTCGGTGTGCGTTCTTGTCATTGAAACTTTTTGAAGATTTTTCTTCTAGAATCTTTTCGGGCCCTTCCTTTAGCGTCAATTGTTGAAGGCCAAAACTCTTCAAACGAGAATCTCTCAATTCCTCACTAAGATAATGACACACAAACAGAGTAAATGAAGCATTAAGAAAAATAACGACTAGAGCACAAAAAAGATTTATAGCTGTTCACCTAAATTGAAGGGTTTGTCTCTTTTGGGTTTTCTCAGGTAGAGGAATTTCGCTATGAGAAAAATTGGTTCCAAAGCCAATGCTAGGACTTATGCCAAGAATTGGACTTAGGCTGCTCTCTAGAGCTAACCACTATATATAGTTTTCCAGGGTCGGTTGTAGGCTTATTTACTAAGTACAATTTAAATTCAAATACATGATAATCTCCTATCTCATTAGCTAAATGACGTTACCATGTTTCTTATAGGACTTATTCCTTCTAAATATCTTAGATTCGGTAAATTCTGATAAGATTGAGCTCTTATCACTAGTGCTAGGTGTGTTCATGGATTAGAATCCATATATTAGGGGTCAATCCATATATATTGGATTAGGATTTTTTCAATCTAAAACCAATCTGTGAAAGTCTCAATCTAATCCAATTCGATTTGCGAACAATGGGTTTTACGGATTGGAATTCGTGGATTCACGGATTGGGGTTTAAATTAATTAAAAAACTAACATTTATTTCACTCTAAATTAGAAAACACAACCCGTCTTCATTTCAATCATAATTCAAAATTTATCCAAAAAAAACCAACCTTAACTTCATTTATCTTTAAATAAGAAAATAAATTAAAAAAATCAATGAAAAAATAATCTTTATTTAACTCTAAAAAAAAAAAATCTAAAACCCCCTTTAATTTGTTAGAAGAACAACTAAACAACAATAGATATTGAGTCGAATGAAAAAAAGAGTAGTGGCTAACCCTCTGTGTAAAGAGAGAATAGCACATTAGCCAATAAGTGAAGCTTAGAATTGCATCAACAAGGTTGTGGGTTGAAGAGAATCATGACTTAGAGAAGAAAGAAACTTTTAATTCGAGAGTGAGCGACTGAAGCAAGGTTTGTGTGGCTGAAATTTTTGGGACTTTGAGCGTGAGAGTCATGTAGGGCAAACAGAAAATTAGGGAATAGGGATTATTTGCATTCTTTAGATCTAAACTGAAAAGTGAAATGGGGTGGATTTAGGCTCTATTTTGATTGGGGTTTTATTTTATTTTTTTAACTTAATAAAATGGGATCTTTACATATATGCCCAAGAAAAAAGGTTTGGATTAATTTATACCACTAAAAAAACTAATTGTAAAAATTGCCACGCCACATTATCTTATTATTCTTTGTACTACTAAATATACCCTCAAACATACACAATAATCAAATAAAAATAATAAAAATGATAATCAGATAAAAACAAAAAAAACTAAGAAAACGAAATTCGATCTCTGGTGGACTTCACGAATCTCCGGCGTTTACTTCACGAATCTCTGGTGGACTTCAATGCCGGATCTACCATAGGAGATGCCAGATTTGCAGCAGGAGATGACCTAGCCATCATGCGACTACCAATGGTGGCTTTAGATGGCAGCCATGCTCGTCGCGAGGCTTTCGAAGTCGGCTCTAGCTGGTTGGTGCTTGTCACGTCCCTCCCGAAGTCACGACAATGGCTTTGACTGGTTAGTGCTCGTCGCGTGGCTCCTGAAGTTGCCATGCACGTCACGCGGCTGAGTCGACTTCGCGGGTGAAGTTGCCCTACTTGGATTGAGAAGTGAGAGAAAGAGGAAAGGAAGCATGGGAAGAGAGAGACAGTTACGAGAGGGGCAGGGAGAGGGGGGGAGAGATGGCTGGCATTGACATTCTTTCGCACTCGGCGATGCTCATACGTTGACGACAAAAGGCAGCGGCAGTGATTTTACAGCGGCAACAATGGGGGCTTTGGTTGGTTGTAGGACATAAGTGAATCAGAGCAAGATAGAGAAATTGGAGAGAGGAAGCATGGTCTTTAATTTGTAAAGGAACTTTTTAGGGGTAAAAAAGACATTTTATCTACTAGACATGAAAGAGTGTGGTGCATATTACAAATAAATCGATCCTTTGTGAAAAAAGTAACAGTGATCCTAATTATCTCTAATCAAACTGTAAGAAGTTTTACTTGTAGCCTATATATATATATATATATATATATATATATATATAAAATTTAAGTATATTAATTTAGAAATTTATATATACATATATATATATATGTATATATTAATATATAAAATTTAAGTATTATATGTATATATATATATATTGGATTTACATATTACATGAATTGAAAGATACTCAATCCGTATATATCAGATCGAGAAAATCTCAATCGAAAATCGATCAGATTTTCTATAATTTAATCCGTTTCGACGGATTGGATTGGATCGAATGGATTATACGGATTAGCCGATTCAGTGAACATCCTTACTAATCGGTATCTTGGAGATCTTTTAATTTGAATTAAGATACGGTTTGACTATCTTGCCCTTCTCGGGTATTATCTAATAACACATTTTTTGGGATATTATCAAGAACATATGGGCCGAGATCTGTCTTGAGCCTTCTTGGGTCCAGTTATCGACTTGGGCCTTTCTTGGTGATCTGACCCTAATAGAGATCCCAAAATACAAATCAAAATAAACACGCATGTAATCATCTTGAAACCAGTATGTTTAATGTACTTTATCTGGTTGAAACCAGTATGTTTAATGTACTTTATCTGGTTGATTATTTGAGTATTCTTAGGTCAAATTAAGTATCCACTTAAAAAAAGAGTAAATTTTTGTATTAAATGTACATTTAATGGACTAAAAATGCAGGACTTCTCAATGGAAGGTGCCATATTCAATTCAGCATGGCTATTCTACTCCAATAGATTAGGCTTTGTGCCATTTAGTGGGTCCATTATATTTGTGAGTAAAGGAATTAAATCTTGTAGGGCTGAATATCATTTTTTTCCCTTTACCATCCTTGAAAAATTGACAACAATTGGTCTTTAGATCCGCATTCCATTGAATAATAATTGTCAAGGCTTAAATAAGAGAAGACTGGCTGAAAAGAAAATCCACATCCCATATTAATTGTCAATTGGTCTTCCATGAAATTGTTTTCCCCGAATGAAACAAGGTATATGTAGCTGGCTGGCTGTGTAATATTTCTTCGTATTTTTACACTTGATCGCCGCAGTAGGAGCAATCGAACCCATTTTGCGAAGAAGATAACAAAATAATATGTATAAACTTGTGCAATAAAGCGTATAAATATGTACTTTTACATAGTAAAGTGTAACACCCCGAAATTAATTTGATGTTATTGTAATGTAAAATGATGAATTAGTGTGCTATAATTAATGTTTCAACATTAATTTGATTATTTGGTTGAATTTTGAATTTTTGGTTGTTTTGTTAATTTGATGAATTCAAATGATTTTTTATTGTTTTAAAATGATGTTTTGGGTTTTAAAACACAACAATTTACAAAATGTTAAAAATATTCCGTTTTACAAAACCGTGGGTGGCATTTGGTTTTCGCACAGTAAAACCGTCCACAAATTTTTTCTATTGTCACAACCCGCCTTTTCGGGCTGTGATAAAACTCTTTCTATCTTACTTTGGGGTAAAAATTTAGGAATATTTTTTTTAAACGGGAATAAATAATTACCTTACATTAACTTTGGTAATTCCTAAAATACTTTCACATACTTGTGTTTACATAATTAATACTTTTACTTTTACAACATCTTTCTTTTAAACATTTCATTTCAAAATAACTTTAAACATACGTAGCGGAAAACATTACAGCAGCGGACTCTATACCCAATCTGCACATCATCCACCTCTCCGCCAGCTTACCATTTGAACTTATTCTGACCTTCTCGTCAAAATACCTACAACATGAAATACTTAATGAGCTAACGCCCAGTAAGTCCCATAAATCCCACATGGATATTCGCATGAATGCATGAATCAATTATGCTTTCTTATAAACTTTCTTTATCCTCATCATTTCTTATCTTTACTAGGGCCCAAGTGTTCGTACCATTGCGCAATTTCATTTAGGTCTACGTAACACCGTGACCGTAACATATCCTTTAAACTCCCCTTGAGTTAGGAGCCGGTACGACACTTTTCTTAACTTTTGGTGATTCGTTTACCAATTCACTTATTATGGTTATCATACCATGCATGAAGTGATAATCATATGTTATACATAACATAAATGCTCTTGTACGACACTGGTACATATTATTATACACATTGGTATGTAGCATAATGTACTCACAGGTACTTAAAATAGAATATACACATTGGTACACATTAATATACGCACATGTATATAACATAATGTACTCACAGGTACTTAACATAAAATATACACACAGATACCTACTTTATACATACTCAAGTATTTATCATTGTACACACAGGTACAAAATCATGATACACATGCTCATTTTCATTATTGTATACACAGGTACATAACATATTATACACACAGGTACAAAATCATGGTACACATGCTCATTTTCATTATTGTACACACAGGTACATAACATCTTGTACACACTGGTACACATTAATATGCTCACAATTATTCATACATGACTATACTCCTAGGTATTCATATCATGGCAAACATACAAGTTTACACTTAATTATACGCACAGGTATACATATACATACATTTCTTTCTAAACCTACATTTCATACTATAGGTGGGAAGGGTACTTACTTGATGCGAATGTCGGGCAACTTAACCTCGATTTCCCTTCTCCTAGACTCCTAGGATCCTATTGGCCAATTACAAAGCCATTAGCCAAATTCCACTATGTTTCGATACGAAACATCCGTTAGTTAATAAATTGAGTTGCATTACTATGTACAACTCTAAAAACCACTGTTTTTTTTCTTATTTCTATCTAACTTTACCCTATCGTTTCTAACGAAGGACGGGAACCTTTCTAGTCATTTTCTTATCCCATTGGAAACATTTTAAAACAGTTCAGGGTTATTTGGACAAAAATGACAATTTTGCCCTCCGTGGGTCCACTAACCTACCCGAGCTTGATTTCGTTATTTTTACGAAAATAACCATATACAAATTTTAAAATAATATCCTAGTGGGTCAAATCTCTTTATTTCTCAATTATGCCCCATTTTCATAAAACTTTGCGGTTTAGTCCCTGAACTGAAAATTTTGACGATTTTACCCTCGGGACTAAAATTTACTTCTTTGCATCAAAATTTCCTATTTTTCTCAAGGATTATTTTTACTTAAGGTACCATTCCTTAAATCATTTTGAAAAATGACATTTTTACCATTTAACACTTTTTCACTTTTCACATATTCTTGAAAAATCAAAAACTCACAAACAATTGAGTTTTTAGACAAACCGTATCGGGAGACCTAACAGTTTCATCGAGATCTACAACTTTATGTTTTAACTTTTTCCAAAATCTCACTGTTACAGGGGCGTTTTTGACTATTTTTAAATCTGCCGAGAAGGAACTTTTTCTTTCAATTTAGTCCCTATGACATTTTTACAAAAATCCGTTTCAAATTTGCAATTCTACCCCTGCAGAAACCATTCCATGCCTTAATCAACACATTCTCATGCTCAAACATCACTTTTGCAAAGTCAAACATCAAAATTACAAAAATAATACTTTTTTCAAAAATTACCGATTTGCACTAAAAACTAAAGTTTCACAACTTAAACTTACCATTCATCACATATACATAAAATTTCATCAAATACATGCTCAAAACCCCTATGGGTTTGAAAGAATAAAAATCAAAACAAAATTCAAAACTTTGAACTTTAAAACTTACCCAAATATCTCTTTTTTTTTTTATTTCTAGCCTTCAAAGGCTTCTTGAACTTCTTCTTGGACTTCCTTTTCATGCAAAAATACCATGGATTAATTTTTGCCCTTTACCCATGAAAAATCCCTTGAAAACTCATGAAAAAGTTTAGGATTTTATCTTAAAACTTGTGAAAAATCCTTGTACTTGCTTGTAAAACTTGTTTGGGGATATTTTTGCAAAGTTTGGGGGCTGAGAAATTTTTTTAGAACACTTGGACATGGCTGCCGGATCTTGGAAGGAAAGGAAAGAAATGAAGTTTTTGTGATAAACTTGTCATAAATGCATCCTTATCACATTTGGTGACTCATGGTAACCCATGAGTATACTACTAGGTGTCACAAGGTGATTGGGCCACTTTTCTTGACATGTGACCCAATAGAAAATCAAGGAGTGTCCACTTTGTAGGAGTTAAAAATTTATACTGTGTAATTTTTCACCACACAGTATTTTTCCTATACTGCCGTGGTCAATTCAGTGTACTTTCTATCCTTAGACTGTATAAAAATATTTAACTTATTTTTCGTTTACTTTTGGAGGCCAATCATAACATTTTTCGTATCCTGCGTTTTCATTTAGCAGTATTCTTATACTGCTCTGGCCTCAAATTCTACCCCCGGTTAGGGTTAGGACAACCTCTATGTCCTATTTACATTCTAATCATTCATTCGTTTATATCACAATTTCACAATTAATTGTGACATGAAATTCATTTTATGGATATTATGCACAAATCTCTGAGTCATCAAACTCATAAAATTTGTATTTTACAATATCCACCATTGCATTACATATGCCATAAAATTTGCAATCAATGCCGCTCATTCATATTTAATTGTAATTTTCACAAAAATTACAATTTTTACAAAATTTCATATTTTTAAGAATAAATTCATTAATTAAACCCAATTAAATATTAGGTTTTATTGATGACGTTTCCTCGGTCATTACATCTATTTATTTCCTTTTTCCCCTCATCTCTCTTCACTCTCCCTGATCTCACTCTCTCTCCTCTCTCTCTCGCCCGAGACTCTCTCCTACTCTCTCTCTCGGTTTCTCACTTCCCTCTCAAATTTCTTTGAGATTTTTGAATCAAAATTCGAATCCAAGTTCGGGTTAGCTAGAAAGAAGCTCGGGGACGTGAATTTGGCAACCGAGAATGCGGATTGAAGCTTCGATTCGAGGTTAGTTTTGAAATTTCTAAACTTTTTCCAAAATTTTTAATTTTGTGTATTTTTGAAATTTAAGCTCGTTTGAACTTAGAAAACTCTTGGTTTGAGTTAAATGAACTTAGAACAACTAGAATCTAAGCTTATATTGAAGAAAAATGGATTGGATTCAAGATTTTTCATTTTTCCTCATTTTTTCCCATTTTCAGATTTATGAGATTTTTGTGTTTGAATCTTGTTTAAATGAGTTCAAAAGTGTTCTAATATGTTTTTCTATCATCTATGATTGTTTTCCATGCCTGAGATTTGAGAAAAACAGGTTAAAATCAAGATTTGAATTTTGGGGGATCGAAAACCCATGGCTAGGATTTCTGGGTTTTCTCTGTTCGGTAGGCCGAACTACTTGTTCAGTAGGCCGGATCGAGGGATCGACAGGCCGGTGTTCATCTGTCTGGCAAGCCGAACCTGGGAATGTCCGTCCGACCGGACCTGGTTTCCGGCAGGCCGAACTGCACAGTTCGGCTAGCCGAAGCAGGGAGTCCGGCAAGCCAGCCGGGCATGGAAAATTTTGTGATTTTTCACATGTTTTCACTGTTTTGAACCCCGATTTAAATTTCAACCTTGTAGAATGATTTTAAAGATACAAATGGCACACTAAGACATCATGAAATGGTTTAGTAACATAGAATGTCTCGAACTAGATATTGATTGGCTTAGTGTGTATCTAGGATCGTTCGTGGTTTCGCAGAGCTAACGTATAGCAGACCAGGATTTCGGTGTGGGGCACCGACACAAGTATCGAGGTAGGACTTCTACCCCATTCCTTGGTAGCCTACTTTCAAATGATTTGGCTTTGAAAAGGATTTCTATAAAAATGTTTTCAACGGTTGTTTGAAAATGAATTTATCGGTTATATTTTAATATACCGTGAACTGAAATAAACTTCATAATAAATGTAAACGACAATAATCGGTAATTGGGTTTTGAATGATGATGAAAATAAACACATAGGCATGATTCCATATCAGAGATCGGGTCGTGTAGTGATCGACCTTGGGGGCAGGTCCTGAAACCCAGCTGGGCCACTACGGTAGTGATATTCTTATGGTTTGCCTAGGAAAAGAAAAATGATGTTTCTGGTTGTCCGAGTAAATTGTTCTGGATAAGAACGGTTTTATTTAAATTTATTTATTTATTTATTTATTCAAGGTTTCTTTTAAATAATTCCTGAATAATGAAATGTTTCTTTAAATTAAATTATTTTGTAAAATATAGTCCTACTGAGCCTTTCGCTCACGTTTTATTTATTTTAAATTTTCCCCCCTCTAGGTGGTTTTCTATTTAGGTTTGGAAAGGATTCAACGGACAGGACTCAGGAGCAGTAGAAGGACTAGTAGACTTATTTGTATTGTTTAATCAAGGCATGTAATGTTTTAACTTTGTTTGTACTTGGACTGTGGTTGTATTTATTATATTCTCAGTACCATGTGTGTGCACAAGTTGTGGGTCTGTGGGACCTATACTCCCTATGTTTATTCTTTAATATTTATTTTTCATGCAATGACTTTCTTTAAACTTTCACATTTTATATTTAATTCAAACCCCTAAACTCTTGATTTTTAATTAATTTAAATAATCCGTCACATCACCTCCCGTAATCCGGGGGTGACATAAAGCGTATTACATGTAGAGCCAAGTCCAACGTGGGACTTTTGTCTTAACCTTTTTGATAAGATACAAGATATGTAGGTGGATGTTTTGATGAGCATGTTGTATTTAGGAGATATCGTTTTCCCTCGCTTTTATGGTCGAACGTTATCTGTTTCCTAAAATGTTGGAGGGGTTAGTCCTTGTAATTGCCATCATTATTGGCCTTGAAATCCCATCAAAATTGGACTTGATCAATATTGACAATGCAATGAGTTGAACTCGATAAATGTTGACAATTCATTTATAATTCTTTATTATTCTAGTTTATTTTGCTTTTTTTCCTTAAGTTGAGATTCAATAAGAGCACCAATTGCCTCTTTTTTATTTTTTCCCCTATAATAGCTTGAATATTATTGTCCCACGACGTTGGAAGAAGTCCTCATTGTAATTGCCATCGTTAGCGTTTAAAATGCCACCAAAAGTAAATTCTATCAATATTGACAATACAATGAGCGAATTCTAAATATTTTCACTTGGGTGGCGCCTTAACAAATTGCCACTTGCTGATTTTTTTCTTCTTCTCTCTCCCTCTCTCATTCTCTCTCTCTTTTCTTTTCATTTTTTTCCTTAGAATATTGGGGAGTTGGCTCATATTGTACTTGTAATTATTATTAGGATTGACAATTCGTGTTCGCATGTCGTGTTTGTGCCAACACGTTTACAAGACGATACGATTAGACTAAAGACGAACACGATATAATTAATAAACGTATCTAAAATATAAACACGAATATGACACGATTAATAAACGTGTAATACGACACGATTAAACAAATTTACTATTTACTATATAATTTTTTTTAATTTCATACACTCTATAATTTTCTTTCAATTTTTACTAACAAAATTTAAAAAAGAAAGCCAAAATTAAAGCCAAAAATAAATTAAAAAACCTAAAATATTAGTGTAAAAAATATAATTATATTTAATTCTTAAACATTTTTAACTGTATTTGTTTCCTCAAATTTTTAAATTGGAGAAAAATTATTTCACCGCCACAAATTGCTTCACTACCGTTGCATGGAAAAGGAGAGAACTCAAAGAAGTTGATGTTTATATAGAGGGTGGTTGAGAGAAGGGCAACGTTTCTGTTCAATGTGAGAGTTTTGAAAAGCTAATGAAGAAAAGCCTATAAATAAATTAGAAACTATCATTTAAGGCCAAATCAACATTTGGTGTGGTGGTGGGTTGCTGGCAACCTTGACTTGGAATGCCTAAGTGCAAGGTTCGATTCATCTACCTGTATTGTCATAAGAATATTTAACGACCATGTTATTTTAAAAAAAAAAAGTTAAGCGATAAATGTGCCAAAAACCCATAATTTTTTATTTTATTTTATTTTATTTGCGAGAGTGAATCTACTCGTTGAAGGTATTGGACTGACATCACTCAAGGTTTGATGTACAATATGACACACACACACACACACATATATATATATATATATATATATATGTAGGATTAATTATAAAAATTCCCCTCTAACTATAGCTCTTATAATATTATGTTCATGAACTTTCAAACGTAATATTTATTCTCCTTGATCTATGAAATATTAATAAGAAAACTCCTTGAATTATGTTATTGAGTATAAATGATACAATACTACACAAATAATAGGATTGTTGAACATTTTTGTGAACCATTAAATTATTATCTTACCCTGATGTAATCGCATGAAAGTGAAAAGGAGATTATTTATTTTAAAAAGTTTTTTAGTTTATATTTTTAACAATTAAAATTTTAAATTATATCAAGCTTTTAAATTCAAATTAGCTTTTGACATAATAGAGTTGTTGGAAAACAAGTACACAACGAAATTTTAAAATTTTAAATTAGAGGATTTTTCAAAACACAAGTTAGACATGTGAAAAGAGTGTAAAAGTGTATATTTTCTAAGGTTTAAATAATTTATTTATGCTTTTATTTCTCATTAAATCCTCTAATTAATAGCATTTTTGAGTTAATAAGTATTTTTGTGTCTTAGTGTGAAAATGTGTTTAAAAATGTGTTTTTAGTGTGTTTTTATATTTAATAATATTTTTGGTAATTTTTAGAGTCGTTTCGGTGTGTTAAATAGGTGTTTAGTTTGTAAATAGTTAAAACTGTAAAAATAATGTGCGGTTATTTTATTTTAAGTTTTAATGTGTTTGATAGTGTGTTATAAGTTTGTAAATATGTCCTACTTTATTTTTACTAATTTCTAAAAATATTTCCAAGTCATAAAAATCATATTTGTGCTAAACCGAAAAAGACTGAAAATTTTATAAGTTCTTATCTATTTTTAATTAATTTTGTGTGTTTTAATGTAAAATAAATATTTTAGTATTTTTATATATATTATGTTCGTAAAATAATTAATTTTACTATGTTTGTGAATTTTAGATTTAAAATCTAGAGGAAAAAAGGAGCAAAATGACACCAAAACGGACAAAATCGGACATCAAATGCATCAAAAAGATAAAGAAAATTCAAAATTCATCTAGGTGGACACGTGGCAGAATTGTAACCGTCGGATGCACTATCGATTCAATCATGACCGTTGGATGTCTGCGCACGTCACGCCACGCGTCAGCTGCGCAGCGTGTGTCAACGCTGACGGGTGTCAGTGGGGCCCGTGAATCTCAGGCTGTGTCTAAGCGGGTGCTACAGTTCCACGTGTAACCGTTCTCTTGGCCATCGGATTGGATTACCAAGACTGATCCGATGGTCTTGTCTCTTGGTCCCACTGGTCCCCGCCGGATCTATTTTCGCGCGTGTCTCCAGACCGTCGGATTGTGTCTTCAAAGGTCCAGATCATCCCATTGCCGTGCTCCCAGCTGCCGAGAAGTAAAGAATCTCAACGAGCGCTGAGATTCTCACGCCCAGTGCGAAGAAAAAGAGAGGGAAATTTGGATCATTATGATCCGTTTTTCAACGCTTGAACAATATAAATAATTGAAAGAATCTCTCAATAGTAATTCTTAAGGCCTATAAATACCGAGGCATTTGCCTCAGTTCAGCAATCACTTCGGGCCTTTGGCCCTCTTTCTCTTTCTTTTCCTTTCTGCAGAGTTAGACTCAGCAGTATTTCCTCAGGTAAAAAAATAATAATAAAATAATGCTTAAATTAGCGTAAAGAGTTTAGTGAGGCAGAGAGATGATATTGTATGCGTAGTACTCTGGTATGGATTTTAACTTTATATCTGCTTTGTAATGCTTATATTTTTGTGGAGTAAATTATATCTTTATGTTTTCAATAATTATTGTTAATGTTGTTATGCTATCAATTTTTACATAAATTCAGCCATGCTTTTTTTTATGTAATTTAATTGTGTTGCATAATTAATATTAATAATACTGAAGTCATGCTCATTTATTAAGTTGAGTTTCTGCTGCATTATAGACATAGACTGGCACAGTAAATGCTTGGTAATTCTTGATTTATTGTAGACAGAGGATGACATAGTGTATTCCTAAACCATTTAATAAAACGAGGTGATGCCGAAATTAACGCAATAATTTATTCCATAAAAATATATCAATTTTGATTTGTTATTATATTTTCTATCTTAAAATTATGTTAATTATAATTGAGTGATAGCGGTTATAATTTTCATAATTAGTGCACCAAATCATTAGTGATAGATGATTATTTTGCTAGTTTTTATAGGAAAACTCTTACTACATTATCGCTTGCTATATTGTCGCTCTCGGTTGACCTATAGAATTAGTAAAAAGTGCTTGAAATTAATGAAAAAAGATATAATAAATCAAATACTTTAGATAATTATCAATTAGAGTTAAAATTCCATATCAGTTACAAAACATACAAGGGATTCTCAAAGCTTCACCGTTTTAATTTTATGCTTTAAATTTTGAATTAAATAAAATAAAAACCATAAAAATATTTATTTCATTTTACACTTTGATTTGAAAAAGTGCTTGCCTTTCTGAACGTTTATTTTTATCAATTTGTCGAGTTATAAATTTTCACCTCCTTGTGGATACGACAACTTTTCTATACTACAAACGTCCACCGTTTAAGAGAAACATTTTTGGGCGAATCAAACAACATGCTATATACATAAATTAATGATAGATTTTATTAACCTTTTGTATACTGATGAAGGCTCAAATTTGTGTAGAGAAGAACGTTCCAAAAGAGTCTCAACCAACTGGTTTTCTTTGCTATTCTCTATTCACGATCAGAGTGTGAGTGGTCACAAGTCGTACAGCTCTTCCTCCAGTGACTCTCCTTCCAACCACTTGAGAAGACCTAGAGCTAAAGTTTGTGATGTTAAATAGTAGCTCTCGGGGAGTTTCAGAGTTTATCATACTAGAGTACTCACTCTATGTTTCTTAATTGATTTAAATAACTAAGAAAACTCACCATTTATTTATAGTGGTAAAATTTGGGGTTAATCCCTATCAGATAAGGCCTTAAAATTTGACTCTAGATTAACTTTGGATGAAAAAAGCTATACAGATTATCACAAGATTGGCAGGCCGAACTGGGAGATCGGCCTGCTGAACTTACCCCATCGGTAAGCCGAACTAACGCATCGGCTTACCAAACTTGCGATAATTAATCCTTGAGAATATTTTATTTTCTACACGAGAATTTTGGATAAAGCCTCTTTAAATAACCCAATAAAGAAGTTATCTAACTAAAATAGTCATATCTAGATAATCCTATAGAAAATAAAATATTATCCAAATAATTTAACATGTTTATCTTCAATCAATTTGTAATATTAATTCAACTGATAAACTAATATGAATTATTAAATCTAATTTATCGAATTTCCGCTAATCTAATAATTTTAAGTCACCAATATGTAAGAAAACCATGTCGCATCGTTACGAAATTTATTATGAGCTAGAAAAGGGGACTCGATGGATATACATAGTTCAAGCTCATATAATTATAAAATACAATATCCTAGATATATATTTTATAATTATCAACTCTAATACTACTCCACTAAAAGCTTAAAGCTGCACTCTCTAACTATATAATATTACGAAGCTTTGTTAAGTTAACCGTCCATGACATATCATAATGTATTGTGTTCCCACAGGATATTTATAATAGGCTTAAGGATAAATTTTCTTTTACTTTTTCGATTATTTTTATCTTACATTCTATTAACACACCATTAGAATACTTACTATCTAAAAATAGTATATTATTTGGTTTCACTTATGTATCTAAATGGTTGAATGCTCCAGTTTTCTAATTATAGGATAATGCTTATAAGAGAATATCATTAACTCTACAAGAAGAGCTATGGATTCCACATATATGAATAACAAGTCTATGCAATCAAGAGTCAGGTCTCCAACGTACGAGTATACGTACCATCATAAAGTCAGGATGTCACCCTTTGGTACATTAAAAGACATAAGTTAAAACTACATGCCCATTAGTAATTTCATGATTAAGACACAATACATATGATTGTCTAAAGTGAATTGATTTGCACAAATGGAATTATTAATCTAAATTAATTCAACTTTTGTGTCCCTGATCCAATACATCGTCACCTATGATAACGCACAATGTTTCTACTTGCGGAGTTCCACTCCAATGACCAAGACAAGCTATCTCCCGTTAGGGATATAGACAACATAACAATCTTAGCATTAATAATGTGCCCAACTTTTATTCCATCGATTGCAGATTTTATGATTTAGACCATCACCTTTAAGATTCATGTCTTTTACATAATCTGTCCATCATATACATGATTCTTAAAGGTTTAGATAGACAGTCTTAGACTTTTGTTTGCTTATCATACATTCAACAAATATAAACATAAAGAGGACAATATTTGGTATATAAATAATAAATAAACTCTTTATTGATAAAATGTCTCTAAAAATATATTATAACATTTTACTCCTTAGAGTATCATGTCTAAAAAGAAACACTAAAATACTCTTATATGATGTACGAAATCTTAGTTAGGTACCAAGATTTATTAAAAGTTCTAATAGAAGAAGCTTTTTTGTTAATATTTTAAGGTTCAGGGGGAGCACTTGTTACCTTTTGAAATTATGAGACATGGGTTATAATTGAAAAGAAACTTTTGTAATTAATCCATATATGTATGTATATGTATTAAAGTTTTAGTACAAATTGGAAATCTCTTGTTTGATATCCATACTCTCATCTTTTTTTTTGGTGTATATTTTTCATCTTTTTTTTTTCTTTGGGCATGTTTTGGTATAAATTATGTATTAAAAAATATGAACAGTATTTGAAGAAAAGGGAGCACATAAAAGGAATGATCACGAGGTTAAAGTTGGTTGACATGGAAGAATATAGAATAGATGAACTAATTTTTATTTCTCATTACTTTCCTTCATTTTTCTCGAGCACACATTAAATAATGTTGAAATATCGCTGTGAGTTGTGATGGTTATTATAAGGTATTTGATAAGCATGGTTAGAACTAACATTTTGGTTTTAAAATAGTGTAAAGATCTCACATGCTATAGTAAAAAACAAAAAATTACTACAATATAAAGCTCTTACATATTACAATATTTAGAACTAACTACCATGCTTGTTAAACACCTTATAAAAAAGTAGAATTCAAGTATTTGGTAAACTATAAATTAAATTGTTACCAATGTAGAGTGATTAAAATATGAGGACATTACTCTGATGCATAAAAATATTTAAGAATACACATTTTTTGTTCCATTTTTTATTTCTTAGAAAAAGAATAGTATTTATAATTTCTTACATCAAAATTCTTCATATAATTTTAATTTTAATGTCTTAATATAATTAAAAACAAATCACATTTATTTAAGGAGATTAATGTTTATTTCAATATAAAAAAATATTACTGTTGCTATAAAAATACATTACGTATTTATATATTAAAGAAATTTAATAAAAAGTTTATACATTTTTTAAGTGAAAAGTTTATACAAATGTTATTTTTTCAAAATTAATTTTAGTAAATAGTAAATTTTGAAAATATTTGCTGTAAATGTCAAAATTTATGGTGTAAATAATTTATTTACCCCTTTATTTATAGTGTAAATAATTCTAATTTATAACACAACAAATAGATCTATTGTGAAAATAATGTATTTATCTTTTACTTACAATGTAAATATTTTTTATTTACATAGTAAATAATTATTTTCATTATAAATCTACTATTTACTATAAATATTTTCAAAACCTGATATTTACTTCAAAAAGTTTTAAAAATTTGATATTTCCATCATTCTCCCTTTTTTTTTAATTCAAAGTTTATGCGCCTTTGAGTTAACATTTTAAAAGTTTTTTTTTAATAAATTTGAATACCAGCAACAAAAATAGCTGCACCAAAGCAATCTTTATCGAGCTTTTCAAATTCGGACATGGATAATTCATTGTACGTTTTCTTTTTAACAATTTAAGAGCAACTCCAAGAAATAATTATGGCGGGAGGGAGAGACAGAGAGAGAGAGGGGGTGAAAGAGATAGGCACAAGGAGTGATCAAATCCTTGTTTGCTCTCCACTTAGGCATACCAAAACCACTCCTTTCAATGATGAGAGAATCCACCAAATCTATTTTATTTAAATTTGAAGAGACTATTTTACCTTTAATAAAATTATTAATAAATGATAAAAATAAACAATATAATAATTATACAAAAATTATCATTAATGCTTTCAACTCTTTCTCCTTTTTACTAAACAACTTAAAAATTGTTATAATTTTCTCAATCCTTTATATTCTTCATCCATCTAACTCTTTTTAGCCTTCTTACTCTCTATTCCTCCTAGAACATGGAGCCTAATGCATTAATTATTTACTTGGTCTTTAGTAAAAAGGTGTTTAGGAAGACCAACTAAAATTGTTAGGAAGAATATGTGGTAGTGTGCACTTTTGGTGCACTATCGCTAGTAATCAATCCAATGATAACAGAGTGAAATGGACCGTCATCAAACAAAATGCTCATTAGTTTGGTTGCACCTAATCCGAGCCTTTGCAGCAACAACCCTTGCTACCTAGTTGACCTAGTTAGCTGAAATGAACTCTCTTCTCTTTCCGCCAAATCTAGAAGAGAAGACAAGAAAAGAAATTTGGAAATTGGAGTTACAGATCTCATACCACCATTTGCAGTTCAGTTAACGGGGGTCTGTGAAAAAAAAAAGTGGTGGCTTAAGGAGTATGATGAAATTGGTAGCAAAAAATAGGAAAGTGGAAAGAAAAATAAAAACGTGTTTCAAATGATTTCACTTGTAAAGAACCAAAAAAAAAAAAAACACTGTTCCTCAACCATCTCAACCAAAGAATATTGGAATGAAAGACTTGGCCCATTTGATGTTATTTTGAAAATTTTTGAAAATATTTTTGTACGTTTTTTGACGTAAAAAATTCAAAAACACTTTCAACTCAATTCTTAAAATATTCTTATTTTTCAAAACAAAATTATTTTTATCAATTTTGAAAACACTACTAAACCCTCTCTTGTGTTTATTCTTTGTTTTTCCGGTTTTTAAAAGAAACAAACAAAATGAAAAGAAAATGCTTTGTTTGTCTTATGGGTTTCGGTCCTTTTGAAAGTGTGATTCAATTCACTTCGTTCCTTTTAATGTTTTGGTTCAAAAGTAGAGATTTTTTTTTTCTGCTTTTTTCTTTTTGTTTCTGTGAGTTGTTGGAAGTTACAGAAATTTGAAGGTAATGATGTTAAATTCTGGAGATTTTTATTTTTGGGAAAATAAGCTAATGTTGAGATGTTGATCTTGGAAAAGAAGCTCATGTTTGTGCATTTTTGGAAAAGAAATGTTATTGAAATTCTTCCATTAGATGAAAAAAAAAAGCTCATATGATCAGAATCCAAGCTATTAAATTCAAGATATGAAATACCAATATCAGAAAGCTTTCATTTTAATTTTCTCTTCCTCAACGACTTTCATCAATTTCAAAGCAGAAAATATCACTGTGTTGTGGATTTTCTAATGCAAGTGCACGTATCGTTTACAAGTAATAAAGTGAGAGTAGAGATCGTTCCCTCGAGGATTAACTATCACTAAGTACCAAATTACTCTAACTCTAATTTTATTTGAACAACTAAAATATAGGAAACAATGGAATGATAAAATGGTAAAAGTAAGACAAACTAAATGAATAAAAATTGAGAAATTGCAACTTTAACATATAAGAATTTAATATATTAAGACTTCTAGGGTTTCCGATTCACCGGATTAATCATATTTACTTTATCTAATTTAATCAATTGACATTTATTCCTATGCCGATAACGAATTTCTCTTCGGTAGTCATTAATCTTTCTTAAGCATTAATAATTTATCCTAGTTAGCAAATTTCCTACATCTCTATGGAAACTCTAAACTTACCAAGATTCATTACAAACAAGAAATTCATAATGTTACACAAGTCTCATAGATATCTCTATCCTATGATGATCTCATGGCATTCAATCATGGTCTAATTTAGTTATTACTTCTCAGCCTCAAATTAAATCACAAATCATGCAAAATGTGCACAAACTTTTACAAGCATTTAGATTAGATTAAACACTTAGCATAAATAATGAATAAACATCGAATTGAATTAAGTTAAATAAAAGTGAACATTCATAATCTGGCTACATCTTAGCCCTAGAACAGAGAAAGTTAGTTCATAATGAAATTAGAAATCATCCTAAACAATCTCTTAAACATGAGGAGTAGAAGAAAAGAGCTGTATGTTTGGATGGGAAGATGGATTCCGTCTCCGGGTTGCACCGATCTTCTTCTCCAAAGTAGTGAGTCCTCTCCCTTCTTTATGCAGTTTTTCTCTGTGTCAAAATTCATGTTCCAACCCTCTATAATATTCTATTTATAGGCTAGGGTTTGAAAGGACAATTTTGGAACGAAATTACACTGAAATTTAAGTTAGAATCGCAACGGTGCCTAGGCTCGATTTTCTGGCACCTAGGCTTCGTAATGGCGCCAAGATTGTAGCCCCTAGATGAGTATGAAATTTATCGAACTGGCGCCTAGGCGCCACAGTGTTAATCAGCCTCCTTCATAGAATGGCGCCTAGGCGCCCACGTTATGGCCCCTAGGCGCTTTGCTCTCGGGTTTGTGTTCATAGAATGGCGCCTAGGAGCCCAAGTTATGGCGCCTAGGCGATTTGCTCTCAGGTTTTTATATGGAACCTCATTTGTACGAGCGCCTAGGCACCCATAAGCTGGCGTTTAGGCTCCATTTTCATCCCGAGTCCAATTTTGCTCATTTTCTGTCCACTTTATTTCGCACTTTGCTATTATGCATCATTTTCCTCAAAACCTACAAAAGAACACAGAACACTATCAAATCCTTATAAATTTCTCAAAACTAACAAAAATATTGAGTGAGAATTATCTAATTAATTAGCCTAAAACTAACTTATCAAATATCCCAAAACTTAAGATTTTGCTAGTCCTCGAGCAAAAGACACAAAAGAAGAACAAAGAACAAGACAAAAAGAACGGGACTGACACTAACACACGACATAGTTTGAGCATCAATTTAATTTTTCATCATACTTGGCCTCAAAGATTGCATAAAGTTTATTACTGAAAGGAAACTCTAACCATTGTGATCATGTAAAAAATCAATTTAAATATCAAGTTTACCATACTCATAATTCCTTGAGTGTGTGTGTGATGCCTCTAGCACTAATGTACCTACACTTGGATTAGTTTATGTTAACAAGCATATTATGAAAGATCTCTAGATTAGTGAAATTTATGAACTCCATAGGCCTATTTTTCAAACCCACTCTCCACTAACATAGACTATCGCAACATCAAAGATCATTAGGACTTTATTTAGCTTGTAATGTGTGGCTAAGGTAAAAAGGTGAGATAAAGGATATAATGTAGCTCAAAATTCACCCATAAACACACAATTTGTCTCAGGACCTTATGAGAACATCATTTTTTTTTCATTTTTTTTCTTTCTAAGTACACCCGAAAACTTATGTTGCACTCCCTTTGTCATTCACATTTATTTGATGTATGTATCATTTTTTTTCTTTTTTTTTTCTTTTTTTTTGTTTTTTTGTTTTGTTTTTTTTTTTTTTTTGCACAATGAATAAGCAAAAATACACAATCCCTTGATAGCAATACCCCAAGCTGTAAACATCACTATATAATCTCTTGATGACAATACTCAAAACTTTACCCATGAATGAATGATAGTAAAACATATTTCCTTGATAAGTTCTTCAAACTCCACCCATCCTCCCGTCATCCCAACTATCTTAAAATAATTTCCTGGACAAACTAGTAATGCTTATGAGTGAGGGACCAAGTATGATAAAATTAATCAAAGGCTAGGCTAATTATGTGGGTAACAAAGAAAATGGACAATAAGGCTCAACGGGGTAACTAGTGATTAAATGATGTCAATGGTAGGCTTGAAACGCTCAAACGGTGCAAAAATGGCATAAATCATATCCTTAATGTTGTGTAGCCTAGGATTTTGCCTCAAGTGGTTATCAAATAGGTTCTTGCGTTCATTTGAGATCAAAAAATATCACTTAATCAACATGAAAGTCCTCTAAATGTAGAATACTAAGGTGATCAAGGCGTGAGTGCGCAAAGTGCTCAAAGAATCACAACATGGCAAACCCATCACAAGAAAAACAAGGATAGACCAACAACAATTATTATCCCCTAAAAGCCATATTCAATTTCAACCATCGTCTTATCATTGGCCTCCTATGATGCAAGTTAAACAGTGCTCAAACGACACAACTTTCCTATCATAATTACTAAACAAAAAACAAAACCTAGCTTAAAACTTAAGTAAACAAAGATAACTGATTGACATAAACCAAACATGAAGCAGTACACCACTCCTAAACGTGAGCAGTACATTGTCCTTAATGTAAAAGAAAAAAAGAAAAAAAATTAAACATAAACTAAAAATGGAAGATGTTAAAATAAACGAAAATAAAATAAAAGAAAAAGAAAAATAAAAATAAAAAGAAAAGAACACTCCCTAAAATGAAGATTGTTGAAGTCTACTCCTCCTCGTCCTCTTGCACTTCGTTCTCGTCATTGAAAGTTGTGACTGTCAAAAAATTGTCCATATTCATATTCAGGTGCCGTGCCATTTGGTTCATCATTTGCGCCAAGTTGCAGATGTTATCATCAATGTGGTCTAAGTGTTTGTCCATGCGATCTAGGCGCTTATGCACCGAGGCTTGACTTGGGGATGCGGGGTGGTCATATGGGTCGAGGTGGCCTAAAGGAGCTGGCTTCTGCTGTTGACTCTTGTGCTTCTAGCTCTCTGTATGATGCGAGGACCGAATCATTGATGACATGTTGGGGTCCCACCCATTCTTCAGTTGCATCCCAATGGACTCCTGTTTACTGCAAAGCTCAGTAATAAGTGAGGGAAAGTATAAGCCCAGGTGTGCATGTAGCACACTAATACCAATCTACCGAGAAATCACCCGGCCTACATCAATGCTCTTCCCTGTTACAATAGCATATAGAAGCACCGCTCGTTCCTTCAGTACATCACTAACGTGAGACACTGGCATGAAGTGAGCATGGTCTTGTCCACCTTAGCCTTACAATGAAAACACTTTATCATAATTGCTTATTTAAGAAGAACTTTGGCTATCTTTCTTCAAGTGAGAAATCGGATCGAGAAAGCATCGCCCAAAGGTGCTCATTGAGCCGTTGGCTAAGAACCATTTCTCACTTGTGAAGCCGCATATCAAAAAGAAAAAGATTTTTAGTGTTCCGTGAGTGAGGATATCGAGATTGGCTTAAAAATGGAATCGATTCGATCATTCAAGTCGTATGATAAAATTATGCCATGCCTTGTACACCCTATTTCGCAAAGCACTAGGGGGAATGAGATGTGCTCACCATTGCGTCCCATTTTCCAACTAGTGCCCGATGTGCACAACCTGTTGAGGATTTCATTGTGGTTAACGTTTTCCAAATAAGCTTGATATTCATCATTATCAAAATTAGGTAGCTCAAAGTATTGGTTGATAGCAGCACGATCAAGCTTCACCCATTTTCCCCTCACAAATATCTTTCCATTATCACGCTCAGGGGCATTGGCATAAAATTCTCGAACCACTATAGTTAGGCTCGAGCCCGGTTGTTTCACAAAATTGGGCCATCCACGACCTAAAATTTGATCTTGTATCACCCTTTCACATGTATTGAGTTCTCGTTTATCAATTGGAGTCTTTCTTTCCAATGAGGACTGATAGCGATTAAAAGCGGCCTGTGAGACAAATTTACTCGTATCATGCTGCACGGATGTCGAACCCTTCACATGCTTCTTTGGTGCCATGGTTGCACTTCACACAAATCCCTCTTCAAAAGCCTCTTTTTTTTTTCTTTACAATGGCACTCCCAACTCTCTCTTAGACTTTCCAAATCAACCGCTAATGTCACAAAATGATCTCAAATGCCCCACATGTAATGTCTACTAACACCTTTGATGTCAATTGGCAACAACCAATACTTCTATCTCTCTCAGACTTTTTGTCAAACACTTGGTATGCACTTAATAATCCCACTCTAGATAAACTCCTCTTTATCAATTAAGTCTCCCCAAATTGCAACAAATCTCAGGCAAAACAGAAAGAAGAGTGGAGTTACCTGTTGTGAGCAAAGAAAACCCCAATTTGTGCAGCCTAAGTTTTGGAATTTTTGTTGTTGTTTCGCCGCCAATGTTCAACTCGTGAAGGAACTTGGATGGGGGTGTTTTGATGTGTGGGTGAGGAATTTGGGATGATGGGAACAAGGTAGAGTGATGAAAAGATGAAAAAAAAAAAAGAATTCAATCGCAGGGTAGTAGGGGGGATTTGTGTGCGTGAGAAAACCAGGGGGGGCGAGAGGAGTGTTTCTTTTTTTTTTTTTTTTTTTTTCGCTGATTGTGTTTGAAAACAGGGTGAGCAAGTCTATAAATGGTACAGCGCCTAGGCGCTAGTTCGAAATCAGCGTTTTTTTTTTTTTGCTCAGCGCCTAGGCGCTACTTTGAATTTTTTTCTTCTTTTGAATGAGCGCATAGGCACCCCAGAAGTGGCGCCTAGGCGCCTTCCTCTCAAGTCTTTTGCACCCTTTTATAGAGCCTAGACGCCCAATTTTAGCGCCTAGGCTCTTTTGGTTTTCTCTGCAATCCATGTTATCCCCGAGAACACCTACAATCACCACAAAAATAAACTGCATCAAAATTAGCTTATCAAATACCAAAAACCTATAACTAACTAAAACACTAAATTTACAGGATAAAAACTAAAATAGATAAGGGTAAAGAGCTTAGGTTGCCTGCCAAGAAGCGCTTGTTTTATCGTCATCACTCTGACTTTTTCTTCTTTATGGTGAGTTGAGAGTGATGATGGACTTGTTGCGATCAATGCCACTATCAAAATATGGCTTCAAACGCTATCCATTAACCTTAAAGGTTCCTTTCTCTTCATGATTTAGTTCAACTGCACCATAGGGAAACACCTTGGTGACTACAAACGGGCCCGACCATTTGGATTTAAGCTTTCCAGGAAACAATCGAAGCCTGGAATTATATAGTAGCACCTTCTGTTCGGGTACAAACTCCTTCCGCTGGATGTGCTTATCATGTCAAGCTTTGGTCCGCTCCTTGTAGATCTCACCTGCTGCTTGCATGTCCATATTCAATTGTTTCATTGCCCAATATGCTCGATGCTCTAATTCCATTGGAAGATGGCAAGCCTTCCCATAGACCAACCTATAAGGAGACATTCCTATAGGTGTCTTAAATGCAATTCGATAGGCCCATAATGCATCATCTAACTTTTTTGACCAATCCTTGTGAGAGCTATAAATGTTTTCTCTAGAATCTGCTTCACCTCTCTGTTAGATATCTCTGCTTGCCCATTAGTCTGAGGATGGTAAGCAAGTGCAATTCGGTGTTTGACTCCATATTTTGACAAGAGAGCCTCAAATTGCTTATTGCAAAAGTGTGTTCCCTCATCACTTATGATAGCTCGTGGAGTTGCAAACCTTGTAAAGATGTGTTTCCTGAGAAAATTAAGCACTCCCTTGCCATTGTTGGTTTAGGTTGCAGTCACTTCAACCCACTTCGACATGTTATCCACTACAAGGAGAATATACTTGTTGTTGTAGGATGAGGGAAACGGTCCCATGAAATCGATACCCCATGCATCAAAAAGCTCTACTTCTAGAATACTCTTCAAGGGCATCTCATTCCTTCTTGAAATGTTTCCCGATTGTTGGCATCTATCACAAGCTGCAACAAAAGCATGAGCATCTTTGAACAATGTGGGCCAATAAAACTTGGATTGCAACACCTTAGCCTCTGTTCTATTTCCTCCAAAATGTCCACCACACTCAAGGGTATGGCAATGTCTCAGGATCTCCTCTACCTCATCTTCTGGCACACATCTTCTTATTACTAGATCAGCACAGTGCCTATAAAGAACTGGTTCTTCCCAATAGTAGTGCTTTACATCAGACAAAAACTTCTTTTTTTGTTGATATGAGAGTTCTGGTGGCATGATCTTTCCTACGAGAAAATTCACATAGTCTGCATACCATGGGAGAGAGCTTGTAGATGTGATGACAAAGAGTTGCTCGTCTGGAAACTGATCACCAATGGGAGGCTGTTGCAACTCTTGTTCTTCTGGTTGTTCAAGTCTTGAGAGATGGTCTGCCACTAGATTTTCTATACCCTTGTTGTCTCTAATCTCCAAATCAAATTCTTGGAGTAAGAGAACCCATCGGATGAGTCTTGGCTTGGCATCTTTCTTGGCCGTAAGGTATTTAATTACAAAATGATCTGTAAAGACTATTACCTTATTGCCAATTAGGTAATTAGGTATGATCTAAGCTTGTCGAAAGCGAAGACGATGGCAAGTAATTTCTTATCTGTTGTGGCATAGTTGAGTTGGGCATCAATGAGGGTCCTGCTTGCATAGTAAATAGCATGAAATATCTTATTCCTCCACTGTCCTAGAACCGCTGCTATTGTATAATCACTTGCGTCACACATCAATTCAAATGGGAGCTCCCATTCCAGAGCTACAACAATGGGTGCAGACACAAGCTTTTCTTTTAGGGTGATGAATGCCTTCTCACACTCTTTATTGAAGTCAAAAGGAGTACCTTGCACAAGTAGATTCGAAAGAGGCTTGGAGATCTTGGAAAAATCTTTGATGAATCTTCTATAGAAACCTGCATGGCCAAAAAACTCCGGATCCCCTTGACTGAGGTTGGTGGTGGTAGTTTCTCAATTGTCTCTATCTTCACTCGGTCAACCTCTATCCCCTTTGATGAAACGCGGTGGCCCAAGACAATTCCTTCTTTTACCATGAAGTGGCACGTCTCCCAATTAAGCACAAGATTGGTTTGTTCACATCTCTCCAAAACCAATTCTAGATTAGTCAGGCATTAATCAAAGGAGTCACCAAAAACAGAGAAATCATCCATGAATATTTCTATAATCCACTCCACCATGTCTGAAAAGATAGCCATCATACATCTTTGGAAGGTTGCTGGTGCATTACAAAGGCCAAACGGCATCCGACGGAATGCAAATGTACCATAAGGACATGTAAATGTGGTCTTCTCTTGGTCTTCTAGTGCAATAGCTATTTGGTTGTACCCTGAGTAGCCATCTAGAAAACAGTAATACTCATGACCTGTAAGATGATCTAACATTTGATCAACAAAGGGTAAGGGGAAGTGATCTTTCCGGGTAGCTTTGTTTAATTTTCGGTAGTCTATACAAATCCTCCATCCGGTGACAGTCCTTGTTGGAATTTGCTCATTATTCTCATTTGTCACTACCGTCATACCACCCTTCTTTGGCACTACTTGCACCAGGCTAACCCATGAGCTATCAGAGATCGGGTAAATCACTGTCGCATCTGACCACTTCAACACCTCCTTGCGGACTACTTCCTTCATGGTAGGATTTAGTGTCTGTTGTGCTTCTACTAATGGCTTGCTATTTTCTTCCTTTAAGATCCAGTGCATGCACATTGTTGGACTTATCCCCTTAATGTCTGCTAAGGACCACCCAATAGCTGACTTATATCTTCTAAGCACCCGTAAAACTTGTCTTCTTCGTTAGAAAGGCTAGAAGAAATAATTACCGGTAAAAATGATAACTCACGAAGAAATGCATATCGTAGATGATCTAGTAATGGCTTGAGCTCAAGAGTAGGTGGTTTCTCAACTGAAGGAATTGATGAGAAGGGCCTTGTCCCAAAGGTTCAAAATACCTCCGATTGTTGGGGCCAAAAGAATCCATCCAACTAACAATCTCCATGACGTCTTCATCTTCAAGAGTAGATGGAGTGGGATGAGTCAAGCTTGCTTCCAAAGGATCTTCTGGTTTGCTAAAGTACTAAGAGACTAATGTATTCAATGCATCGATGCAAAAGCAATTATCACTAGCTCCCAGATATTTTATAGCCTTTAAGACATTGAAAGTTACATCTTCTTCCTATACCTGAAGCCTTAATTCTCCCTTCTGAACATCAATGAGCGCCCATCCGGTTGCTAAGAAAGGCCTTCCCAATATGATAGTGATCTTTTTGTCTTCTTCCATATCTAGTACCACAAAATCTGCAGGGAATATAAACTTGTCTACCTTGACGAGAACATCTTCAATAACTCCCCTTGGATGCTTAATAGACCTGTCAGCCAACTGCAAAGAAATAGTGGTAGGTCTAGCCTCACCTTTTCCAAGCTTTCTGAAAATAGACAAAGGCATTAAATTAATGCTTGCACCAAGATCGCACAATGCCTTCTCAAATATAGAATTCCCAATGGCACATGGAATAGTGAAGCTTCCTAGATCTTTGAGCTTTTGAGGCAACTTTCTCTAGATGATAGCACTGCACTCTTCAGTAGGTGTAACAGTTTCATACTCCTCCAACTTCCTCTTGTTTGATAGGATGTCTTTCATGAACTTCACATAGCTTGGCATTTGTTCAAGTGCATCGGTGAAAGGAATGTTAATGTGGAACTTCTTGAAAACATCAAGGAATTTAGCAAATTGTTTATCTAATTTGCTCTTCTTGAGGTGCTGAGGGAAAGGAATACTCACTTCTGGCTGTTGAGGAGGTAATGGTTGAGCTTTAGACATTACTTCATCCTGTTCTTGATCAATCTTTTTGAACTTTTCACCACTTGAAGGCGTCTCCAATTCTTTTCCGCTTCTCAAAGTGATTGCCTTGCATTGTTCTTTAGCATTCACTTCCGTGTTGCTAGGCAAATTACCTTGTTGTCGACCACCATACATGTTAGCTAATTGACCAATTTGAGCTTCTAGATTTTGGATTTGAGTAGCTTGATTTTGAAAGTTGGCCCTAGTCTTAGTCATGAACTTGTCGGTGTTGTTAGTCAACTGGAGCAAAGCGGCTTCTAAATCAGTCTTCTTCTCCTGTGGTTGAAATCCCTGTTGAGACTGCCCCATATTTTGATTATTTCTCCATGAAAAGTTTGGGTGATTACGCCATCCTGGATTGTATGTGTTTGAGTAGGGGTTGTTTTGTTGTCTGTTATAGTTCCCAACAAATTGTGCCTGCTCCTGCCTGAGGTTGTTGAAACGGATTTCCCACTTGACAATCTTCTTTAGGATGGTTGCCTTAAAAAAAATCACACATAAAATGAGGAGTCTGAATGGCATTGACCTGCCAATTGGTTGTTTTGGAATTACTTAGTAAGAGCTGCAACTTGAGCAGTCAACGTAGATAGAGCTTCAGCTTCATAAACCCTAGCTACTTTCCTTGTCATTGACCTATCATTGGCCACTGAAATTTATTGGTGGCCATATCCTCCAGCAACTCATATGCTTCATCCTCATTTTTCTTCATAAATGCTCCCTTGCAGATGCATCAATTAGAGTTCTAGTGTTACCTGTCAACCCATTGTAAAAATTGTGGACTTGCATCCACTTAGGCAACCCATGATGGGGACACTTCCTTAATAGCTCTTTATATCTCTCCCAAGCATCATATAAATCTCACCTTCATATTGAGTGAAATTGTTGATCTCAATCCTCATCTTTGTTGTTTTTGCAAGAGGAAAGAACTTGGCTAGGAACTTGCGAACCAAATCTTCCCAGGTGGTGATAGAATCTGCAGGTAAAGAGTTCAACCAATTTTTTGCTTTATCCCTCAAAGAGAAAGGGAACAACCGAAGGCAAATGGCATCATTAGAAACACCTTTATACTTGACAGTATCACAAATCTCTAGAAAATTTGCAATGTGAGCATTGGGATCTTCAGTGGGCAATCCAGGGAATTGTATTCCTTGAATCATTTGCAAAGTCACCGGCTTCAGCTCAAAGTTATTAGCTCCAATAGCTAGCCTTTTTATATCTGGTTGGATACCCATCGTAATTGGTAATGCATAGTCCCTTAAGGCCATTGGTGGATGGGCCTCATTTTGAACTTCATTAAGATCAACAATGGTGTCTTGCAACTGCTTGAGAGCTTCTCTTCTCTCCTTCCTATTCCTCCGACAAGTGCGTTCTATCTCAAAATTGAGAGGAAATAAGTCACTGCTCCCAGACCTTCACATACACCTAGATAGAATTCCTGCGACAAAGAACTACAAACAACTATAATTAATAAAATTGAAAGACAAATCCAAAGCAAAACTAGAGTTATTTTATTCGATATTAATGAAAAGCAAATAGTCATAGGCAACGGCGTCAAAAACTTGTTGTGGATTTTCTAACGCAAGTGCACGTATCGTTAACAAGTAATAAAGTGAGAGTAGAGATCGTTCCCTTGAGGACTAACTGTCACTAAGTACCAAATTACTCTAACTCTAATTCTATTTGAACAACTGAAATATAGGAAACAATGGAATGATATGGTAAAAGTAAGACAAACTAAATGAATGAAAATTGAGAAATTGTGACTTTAATAGATGAGAATTCAATATATTAAGACTTCTAGGGTTTCCGACTCACCGGATTAATCATATTTACTTTATCTAATTTAATCAATTGATATTTATTCCTATGCCGATAACGAATTTCTCTTAGGTGGTGATTATTCTTTCTCAAGCATTAATAATTTATCTCAGTTAGCAAATTTCCTACATCTCTGTGGAAACTCTAAACTTACCAAGATTCATTACGAACAAGAAATTCATAGTGTTACACAAGTCTCATAGATATCTCTATCCTATGATGATCTCATGGCATTCAATCGTGGTTTAATTTAGTTATCGTTTCTTAGCCTCAAATTAAATCACAAATCATACAAAAGGTGTGTAAACTTTTACAAGCATTAAGATTAGATTAAACACTCAGCATAGGTAATGAATAAACATCAAATTGAATTAAATTAAATAAAAGTGAACATTCATAATCTTGCTACATCGTAACCCTAGAACAAAGAAAGTTAGTTCATAATGAAACTAAAAATCATCCTAAACAATCTCTTAAACATGAGGAGTAGAAAAAATAATTGTATGTTTGGATGGGAAGATGGATTTTGTCTCCGGGTTGCACCGATCTTCTTCTCCAAAGTAGTGAGTCCTCTCCCTTCTTTATGCAGTTTCTTTTTGTGTCAAAATTTGTGTTCCAAGCCTCTATAATGTCCTATTTATAGGCTAGGGTTTGAAAGGGCAATTTTAGAAAGAAATTACACTGAAATTTAAGTTGGAATCGCAACGACGCCTAGGCTCGATTTTCTAGCGCCTAGGCGCCAAGATGTAGTGCCTAGGCGCTACACAAATGAGTATGAAATTTATCAAACTGGCGCCTAGGCTCTAGGATTGTGGCGCCTAGGCGCTGTAGTGTTAATTGGCCTCCTTCATAGAATGGCACCTAGGCGCCCACGTTATGGCACCTAGATGCTTTGCTCTCGGGTTTTTGTATGGAACCTCATCTGTACGAGTGCCTAGGTGCCCATAAGTTGGCATCTAGGCTCCATTTTCATCCCGAGTCTAATTTTGCTCATTTTCTGTCCACTTTATCATGCACTTTGCTATCATGCATCATTTTCCTCAAAACCTACAAAAGAACACAGAACACTATCAAATCCTTATAAATTTCTCAAAAGTAACAAAAATATTAAGTAAGAATTATCTAATTAATTAGCCTAAAACTAACTTATCACACCGTAAATAAAAGAAGTCTAATGTAGTATGGGTGTGTGCATAGGAGAATGTCTACACCTCCTATATTTTTGCCATAGAATTGTTTTGAACGGCTGCCAAGCGCCCACTACCTGTAGTGCACCAAAAGAGAGCACTACTGCATCTTATCCTAAATTATAATATTTTTCTTATAAAATTTGAGTTAAAAAATTAATTTGAACTACAAAATATAACTCTAACTTAGATTTTAAACCACATGTAACTTCAGAACAAAAAAAAGCATGTAACTTTCACATCCTTTGCAATAACGACATGTTTGTTTCATATATTCTTTAGATTTAATAGATTCAAATTTGGATTCGAGTATCAAGAATTCTTTAGATACGTGTTTGTTTTCTTGAAAACCAGATTCAAATGAGTATCAAGAATTTAAGAGCCCGTTTGTTTCGAGAACTCTTCAGGTTCTTTGAACTCAAATTTAAATTCAAGTATTAAAAATTCTTTAGATACGTGTTTGTTTCTCCAAAAATCTCAATCCTTTGAGTATCAAGAATCCTATGTTTTCAGAGTTTTGACTCCCCTAAACTTTTGATACTCGGATATCTCTACTACGGTAAAAACTAAAATTCTATCTCCTATATTTGAGAAAAAAAATCATAAGTTCTTCATTTGTTATCCAGTTAAGGTGATTCTTTTTTTATTGTGTTCCTAGTGAAGAGATGAATAAATTAAGATCCATATTGTATCTTTTTTTAGATCATTAACTTTAAGATTTTATTAAATTTGTTGATAAATTAAAAACTATTTTCACTATCTCTGCAAACACAAATTTTAATTTTATTCCATATTCAGATTAAAACTTAAATACACATCGAAACGTCAATTCGGATAACAATTCAAATTACTAACTCAAATTCTAATTCAAATTACACTAACTTAAATCAAATCACTAATTCGAATCCATTTACCAAACGGACCCTAAGATTTCAGAGTTCTGACCCCCTAAACTCTTGATACTCGGATATCTTTGCTACATTAAAAACTAAAATTCTCTCTCCTTTATTTGAGGAAAACAATCATAAATTCTTCATTTGATATCTGATTGAGATATTCTTTTTTTTCATTGTATTCTTGTGAAGATATGAACAAATTAATATCCATATTGCATATTTTTAAGAATCATTAACATTAAGAATTTATTAGATTTGTTAATAAATCAAAAACTTTTTTCACTATCTCTCCAAACATAAATTTTAATTTTATTCTATATTCAGATTAAAACTTAAATACACATCTAAACGTCAATTCAGGTAACAATTTAAATTACTAATTCAAATTACACAACTCAAATCAAATCATTAATTTAAATTTATTTATCATATAGACCCTAAATGTCCTTTCTATTGTTAGTATTATTATTGTTGTTGTTATTGTTATTATTATTATTATTATTATTGCTGCTGAAAATGAATACTTTTTTTCACAACTACGTTTACATTTTTTTTGGTTGCTAAATAGAGCAACGTTTACATGATTGCATGAATAACACTTTTCACGAACCATAGGATCTAACTGGCCATCTAGACCTCATGCACCACATCTTTAACCAGCTTTGTCCATCATCCAAATTCTACGGTCAAGATTTCCCCTTTATCAACCCAATTTCCACGTGTTTGGTCAACAAAAATCTTTATTTTTTTATTATTTTTTTACCTCCAGTATTCAGATGATCACAATTTTTGCCTTTTATTCTCATCTTTTTTTTGGGTCCCACTCCCCTGTTCACAGCACTGACAGCAAACGAAACAACAAAAATAAATAAATAAATAAACAAACAAATAAATAAAATAGAACACAAAAAATAAATAATAATGAGTATGAAGTGGAAAGAACAGCCTCCTTTCTGAAGCTGCTATTCCTTCTTCTCGCTCACGATCTCTCCGCCTGCAACTCCCGCCGCTCTTAAATCTCTCTCTCTCTTCGATCCTCCGGCTTCGCCATAACGACCGCGAAGTTTCTGGATTTTTGGATTTTTTCTTCCGAGGACTCGTATCTGGAAAATGCTGATCATCAGCTGAGCCGTCTTTTTTTTTTTTTTTGAGGTAAAACTGCTCTCGCCTCAGTTCCCGGAAAATCGCCACCGTTTAGGTTTCATTTCTGCTCTTGTTTCTCCAGCTGCTTTGAACTTTCTGTGTTGAATGTGAATATTTGATTCTTGAACCGTATTTTGTGAAAAGATATTGCCAGATTTTGAATGCCTGTTGTCCATTATTTCAATTTCCTGATACTTTTATCAATGTGTTTGCTTCAGGACTTTCATATACTTACTGCCAATCACGGGATTTTATTACTACCAAACCAATGGCCACTTTTCCAGTTTAAGTTGGTGATAATTGTGGTATTATCACATCATGAAAAGTTTTATCATAAAATTATTATGAATATCATGAATTACATGTGTTAAAATTTATGTAGATTCTGCAAAACTGAAATTACCATTTTGTTTAACTTGTTTTGATAGTCTCATGATGCACATGAACAATATTTTAATGGGGTTGGTAGATCTGAATCTTCTGGGTTGTGTTTTACATTGGCTAAAAAAGAAAAAGAAAAAAAAATGACTGGACGATATTGTGCCTTTTCAGGGTAAGCTGGTAAATTGTCATTGTATTGGTAATAGATAGCCTTGGAAGGATGACTCCCTATTTTGTTGGTTTGGTTGTTCCTCTGGTGGTTACTCTTATTCTTCGCAATTCCAAGGGTGTGAAGAAACGAGGGTTGCCGGTTGATGTTGGTGGGGAATCTGGATCCGCAATCCGAAACCGCCGGTTCACTTACACGGTGCAAACGGCATGGGAAGGTGTCTCAACTCTTGCAGAGCTTTTTGAGCAGTCATGCAAGAAATACCATGATAAGTTCTTCCTTGGAACGCGGAAGCTGATATCAAGGGAGATTGAAGTAGTAGAAGATGGAAGATCCTTTGAAAAGCTTCATTTGGGAGAGTATGAATGGCTTACTTATGGTAAAACATTTGAAGCTGTGTGTAACTTTGCTTCAGGTTTAGCTCAACTTGGGCATAAAAAGGAAGAGCGAGTAGCAATCTTTGCTGATACAAGAGAAGAATGGTTCCTTGCACTGCAGGTTAATGCGATGTTTTTATTTTTATTTTTTTTCTCCATAAATGCTAATTTTTCTCCCTTGAATAACTACACACCATGGTTTTTTTTTTCCTCTCATAGTTTCTTTTAACCTCTAAAGAAATATGTTTGATGTATTTTTCTCCTTTATCAGAGTTGCTTTAGACGCAATGTCACTGTAGTCACCATATATGCATCTTTGGGGGAGGAAGCTCTGTGTCACTCATTGAATGAGGTAATCTCTCATTTCTATATCTTCATTTAGTTCTGGTTACTTCGTCTCCATAATTCTCATTATTATTTTTAACATTTTCTTCTCTCCAGACAGAGGTTACAACTGTAATCTGTGGGCACAAAGAACTGAAGAAACTTGTTGAAATAAGTGGACAACTGGATACCGTGAAACGTGTAATTTGTATGGATGATGAAATCCCATCTGGTACCTCCTCTACCTGGAGTGTAACTCTGTTCGCTGATGTAGAAAGACTTGGTCGAGAAAACCCTGTTGATGCGGACTTACCTCTTCCTTCTGATGTTGCTGTTATTATGTATACAAGTGGGAGTACTGGATTACCTAAGGTATAAAGATTAAGTTAGATTAAGATCCACTTCAGTTTCCAATAAATTTTTCTGAATCTGTTGCTTGTCCTAATTTTTTCCCCAATAGTTAATTGTTGTACCAGAGGTTTTTCAAAATCACCTTGGAGATTAGTGTGACATTAAGTCAACATCGTTCTTTCAGTTCCTTTGCTGATATGGTTTGCAGTTCCATTTTCGTATCTAGCAAGACCGTTATACAAAAATAATATGGGTGTCCAGATGACCCTTGCAAAAAAAAAAAAAAAAGAAGAAGAATTTATAGGCTGCACTTTCATGCATGAAGTTGTGTTTGAATGTATATTCTTTATGTTGTTCTCTTATTTTCCTTTGGACTTGTGATTCTCTTCTGTTATCTCTCTCTCACTATGCGTGTATGTGTGCCTTGTTCGTTTACTCGGCATATTTTATGGTTTTTAATGGATTTTTTTTCCTATTATTTTCCTTCGGTCCAGGGAGAAGTAGTGTAATGTCTACATATTTGAACAAAAACTGATTAGCCGTGCCAAATAATTAGTCCCTCTCCAATTCTCTAATTTGTACAGGGAGTGATGATGACACACGGTAATGTCTTGGCTACAGTTTCTGCTGTCATGACAATTGTTCCTGGCCTTGGAAGCAATGATGTCTATCTGGCATATCTTCCACTTGCTCATATTCTTGAACTGGCAGCTGAGGTATGAATAATGCATTCATCAGTTGGATTATGTACCCATAGTACTTTTAAGAGCATTTTCTATCGGCGATAGTTCTTATTGTATGCTATTTTTCTACCGTCACTTTTAACTTACTTTTACTTTCATGTTGAAGAATGTAATGGCTGCTGTGGGATGTGCTATAGGATATGGATCCCCTTTGACTCTTACAGATACATCAAATAAGATAAAAAAGGGAACAAAAGGGGATGCCACTGTGCTATCACCAACTCTAATGACAGCAGTCCCTGCAATTCTTGATCGTGTTCGAGAGGGAGTAATCAAGAAGGTTTGTGAGCTTTGGCCTGCATAAAATGCCTATGTATTGTGTCTTTGAAAAATGCATAGACGTATATAGGTTACTCTTATTAAGCAAAAGAAAAGGAAAACATATAACACATACAGATCACGTGCCCGCGTGAAGATCTATTTCTGAAGTTTTTTCAGCCCATTGTTGAATGTAATAGCATGCTGCAGGTAAATTCAAAGGGAGGGTTATCCAAGAGATTGTTTGACTTGGCATATTCTCGTAGATTGTCTGCAGTGAATGGTAGTTGGCTTGGAGCATGGGGCCTAGAAAGGCTACTGTGGAACTTTCTTGTATTTAAAAAGGTTCGGGCAATTCTAGGAGGTCATATCCGTTTTCTACTATCTGGCGGTGCTCCTCTTTCTGGTGATACTCAAAGATTCATCAACATTTGTCTTGGGTTAGTACTGGCAGTAGTGCTAACTAATTTTATAACATTTGTCTTATGAGAATACATTTGTAATGCCAGTTGATATGAAAACTTTTCATTCTTAAATTTCATAAGTTAGTTTTTTTTTTTTTGCTTGAAATGATTAAAAGGGCATTGAAGCATTGGATTATCAAGTAGACCAGCAAATAAAAGGGAGGTAGAAGTTTCCATTTCCTTCAAAAAAAGCTTTTAAGATTTTGATTTCAAGTCATTTTAGACTGCTATAGCGTCTAGAATATCCTCCTAAACCAAATATTCCAATTTAAAAGGAAACAACGATGCACGATCTTATGCACGATTCCATTTTAAATTTTGGAAGAAGCATTATCACGATTCCCTTTTAAATTTTGGATGAAGCATTTTTCTTTCTATTCCTTTATGACCGCACCGAGAATTTAATGGGATAACTATTACAGTGTTCCGATTGGTCAAGGATATGGTCTCACAGAAACCTGTGCTGGTGGAACATTTTCTGAGTTCGATGATACATCTGTTGGTCGTGTTGGAGCTCCACTTCCTTGCTCATTTATCAAGGTAACTAAAATTTTAGTTTGGCAACATTGGTTCAAACGAATGGTTTAAACTGCTGTAGTGTAAAGCTCTCACGTGCTACAGCGTAAAGTAAAAGTAAACTATAGTGTAAAGCTCTCACATGCTACAATGTTTTAAATCAAAGTGGTTCAAACTATTGGCTTGAACCAATATTGCTAAACACACTATTGGTAATTATTTTCTTGTACTTTTTTTTGGGACGAACTTGTATTTTTGTTTTGTTCTTATTCATTTCTCTAGTGAAGATTAGTGGTTATTAAATCTTACTGTCTTTTTTTAAGGAGTTGATTTCTATTTTTTTTTTTTTTGGTATATGAGGTAGTGAAATACTGCACATTTATAAGCAATGTTAGTGGGGCGTATTTTATTTTTATTTTAATATTATTAGAGGATTTTTGTGCCTTCTATAATCTCAGAGTATTAGACAAGCATCAAGTACTTTTTTCACTTTTTCTGGAAGATTTTATAAATATACATGGCTGCTGAAGGTTTAAACATCTTTAAACACTGGTTGGAGACAAACCTCAAGAAACTCCCTATGGTGCTGGGTAAAGAAGTTAATTATCTGGTGTAAAGAAGTGCTGAAGCTTCCTAGTGGAGCTCTTTCTTTTTGACAGTGTAAACTTTCAATGTTTCTCTCCTTGTTGTTTGCCTTTTCCTGGTTTTCAAATAGTCAATGGCTAAAATTGAAGCCCACTTTTCCATTTTACCTCCATTTCATGTCCGTTAAAGCATTGAAAAACCATTTAAACTGGCCTGAGCTCCAAATAGATGTTCAGTGCAGCTAAAAAACTATGCTATCTGTATCAATTTTGCCAATGTTTTTTCACCAAAATATGTAGGGGGAAGGAATGTTCCAAAAGAAACAAATTTAAAGAGAAAAAAACCCATCCACGAACAGTTGATCTTTTGAGAGAGGGTTTATTACAATGCAACAGTATACCTCTGTCACCCCTTTATCCTCTAGCTGTTTCTTTTTAGTTGGTTTCTTGACTAATTATGGTCTGAAATGAAAGATAGGAAAAGGAGCAAGCTAATCCTTGGATCTGCAAGGAAGCTGCACTTGTAAAGCACTTTTTAGTTGGTCTAAGATTTATCAAAAGAGAGAAGGCTATCTGTGGTTTTGAAACCAGAAATTACCAAGCCATTTGCTGTCAAATAATTTCCTTTTATCTCATGACTCTTTTCCGTTCAAATTATTTTCACTGCACTTTTTGTTGTTTCGGTCACGTCCTAAGTAGAAAACCGCCTGACTATAACGATCTTAATATTTTGTCCTAATATTTTCGTTTTCTTTTATCTAGTTAATCGATTGGCCTGATGGTGGATATCTAACAAGCGATTGCCCAATGCCTCGTGGGGAAATAGTGATTGGTGGTCCAAATGTTACACTTGGTTATTTCAAAAATGAAGAAAAAACAAGAGAATCGTACAAGGTAGAATCTCAAAATTTGTACCTTTATCTCTTAAAACAAATGTTATGTAATTAGATTTTTAATAACTACTGTATTTTGGTTTTTGAAAGGTTGATGAGAGAGGAACGAGGTGGTTCTGTACAGGTGACATAGGGCAGTTTCATCCTGATGGTTGCCTTGAGATAATTGACCGTAAAAAGGATATAGTCAAACTTCAGCATGGAGAGTATGTCTCCTTAGGAAAGGTATGAACTTTGGCAGGTTATATGTAAACTTCCGTTAGATTTCTTCAGGGACTAATGGTACCATGCAGGTTGAGGCTGCACTCTCTGTGAGCTCCTACGTCGAAAGTATAATGCTGCATGCTGATCCTTTCCATAATTACTGCGTGGCTCTTGTGGTGGTTTCCCAAAGTATAATGGAAGATTGGGCCTTAAAACATGGAATAGCTTTTACTGATTTTGCGGAGCTGTGTGAGAAAGAAGAAGCTATCAAGGAAGTGCAGGCATCACTTGTTAAGGTAAAAAATCCAGATTTCCTTTGCTCATCTTTTAACTTGAGCATGAAAGTAGAGTGTTTAAACTTGGGCATGAAATTGGAGCGTGCTCATTTCTGCTTATCATGGGCTCTTCTTTTACTTGTACAGTTGGGTAGGGGTCTCTTTGAACAAAGACTGGTCTTTCCCTAGCGATGAAGATTCTAAATTTATGGTGTTTATCCTATCCAAAATTAAGAGTCAAGTTTTGATAATCTTAAATGGATAAGAGTCAAGTTTTGATAATCTAAATTGCTCTGGGAAACAATAAACAACATTACTTAAGTTGGTTGGGCATATTATAGACTTGGATACAGTGGTTGCTTGGATGCATATTGAGCATACAATGTTCAGACTATTTCAGCGCCTTTATAGGCACGACTTTTGTTTTTACACTGAATTTTGTTTGCTTGATGATGATGTACCGACCTTCTCCCTGAAGTTTAAAAAAAAAAAAAAAAGAATTCACCGACCATTTATCTTTGTGCATCAAAACCTCAAATACAGTACCACAATATAGAACAGAAATTCTTGCGTCTGTAGTTTTAACAATTCTTTTTCCAGTTTGTAAGTCTATTATTTTGTACTAATTTACAGGAAGCAAAGAAGGCTCGTCTACAAAAATTTGAAATCCCTGCAAAAATCAGGTTGCTTTCTAGCCCATGGACGCCTGAATCTGGACTAGTTACTGCAGCTCTCAAGATCAAGAGAGATGTCATCAGGAAGGCTTTCTCTGAAGACCTCTCTAGGTTGTATGCATCGTGATTTATTCTTTTCATATTGTCTCCCGACTCCTTCAATTTTGTCCTTTCTTTTTTGGGGGATTTTGTAGATACTTTTGGTTCTGCTATAATCATGCGTGCATGACAAGAGTGTTCAGTAGGAAAAATCAGACGCACAAATTTTAAATTTTGTAGTGTTTAGTCTTCCTCGCAATTCAATCAAAAGGGTTCATTCCCATTTATCTTGTCTAAGCAATGCGCTAATCTGCAGGATAGAATTTGAGAAATTTCCATCTTTACCCACTTTTCCATTTCTTATTCTCTGTCCAACCTAAACTACTCTATTATTGAAGAGTACACTACAAAAAATCTCAATCTGTTACATGTTCATTGGAGCAACGGAGAGATGTGTGTTTCTCACGGCTGGTCATTTTTAGTCATTGAGGGAATTTATGCTGCCTGGTAGAAACATCAATGGTATGTGAAATATCTTGAATTTCAAGGCTTAAAGAGTGCCTCTGGCCTCTTTCAGGAACATAAAGAATTAAATGTAGATCTTTTTATTTTTTTATTTTTTTATTTTTTATTTTTGGGAGAAGAAATTAATATTTACGCACATATAAACGTCGCTTCACTGTTGACATACTCTTTTCTATTTCCTTGGTTCTTATTTTCTGAGGATTCCTTTAAGAAGCTGGAGACTACCATACTGGACCAAAACCCATCAACCAACTTAAAAATATATTGATCAATATCTCACCTTGATAGCATCTTTTGCCCACTCTGCCTCCGCCGGTCCGCTTCCAGTAGCTTGATAGAGATTGACAAAGAACAAGAAGCTTCCCTTGATTTTTCAAAGTATATTCAAAACCCCACCATCACCACCCCAACTACCCCCTCACAGTTACTAAAAGGTCTAAAACGTACAACTACACTCTTTTTACATACAAGGAAAAGAAAAGAGGGAAAACCCCATAAAGATGTGTAAACTTTAAGCTGGTAAAGGGAGGAAATTGAGTTAAGGGAAGGGACTGCACAGCAAGGTGGGGAAGAGAAAGGACATCTGTAATCCAATTTTTGGTCCATTGATGTGAACCTCACTTAAGGCCAACCGATTTAGAAATTGCCCCACAACCCTCTCCCCCATGTGACCATTAGTTTGTTTGTTTTTATCACTTTTAAGCATTATGATCTCCTTTTCCTCTTACCTTTTGTTTATTTGGTAAAAGTTGTAGGAACCACTTTTTCAGTTATAAACAGTGTAAAGTTTTTATATGTTATAATAACAATAAAAAAAATCGTTACAGTATAAAGCTCTCATATGCTACAGTAAAAATGATTTTAACCACCTTTTCAAACACTTAATATAGTAGGCTCTCTTTCTCCGTCTTCCTCACAAAAAGCCCAGACCCACATTGTGTCCAAGGAGGACGAATGCGCCGACCAGTGACAACCTTGTGAGGAGAGCAGATTTGATAGGGAAAAAAATAATAAGGGGCTTTATTGCGCATAAAAACATACACACGAAGTTATATATATATATATATATTATATACATATATGGAGATATACTTAGTTTATTGGTTATATTTCTATAGTTGCCCACCAATAGGATGGTGGTTCCTAAATCCCAACCGGGAACTGCTGCTTCACTTGTGAGTGGAAACCCACTTTACAGTCGTGGCTTAAAAAGGGGGGAAAAAGTCCATGAGATGCCCATGCCAGGATAAGTACCTAAACCTTCCCCTTGTTTTATGGGAATGCTATGTTGCATTCTATGTTCTGAGGAATGTTGCACCACCTATTTTTAATTCCGTGTTAAAAAAAATTCCTTTCCGACGAATTTGGTCAGACTTAATGTGTAAAAAGACCATTTTAACCGTAAAATTGGCTAAATTAATCGAACTTAACGTGTTATAAGGTCTCTTAAAATGGTCCAAGTTCTGTTAAAATGGAGTTTTTAATTTGAAATCAAAAGAACAAAGAATGATTGAAACATGAGGTAATATGTGACATTTCGGTAAAACATAAAATTGTGTAGTTAAATTGACCACAAGATGGACCAAATCAATCAAATTTAGGGTGTTATAAGTTCTCTTAAAGTGGTTCTAAGTTTTTTCAAAATAGAGTTTTGTCGTGAAATTAAAAATACAAAAAATGATTGTTCCATTCCAAAATACACAAGGTAAAGCATAACATATTAGTAAAATATGTGTTTTAAGTTCATATCCTATAAATGAAAGCAGTTTTTTGGAGTTTCTTTGCCAAGAAGAGGACAATGTGAGGTAAGATTTTTCTGTTTATTGGTTGCTAAATAGAGACAATGTCTTCTTTTCCAACTGAGAGAATTCTTTCTTACAGAAAAAAAGGGGAAGACTTTTCAATTTGGCTGTTGAATTTAAAAAAAAAAAACCATGTTGTACCTTTTTTTTTTTTTTTTGGTGAATAAGCTACTATGTTGTACTTGTCACAAATTCAAGAAACATATTCCTCGATCTAAGGGTAATTACAATTTAGACATTTAACATTTAGGTATCAGTCTAGTCACTGCAATGAAAATTGTGGTCTTGGGGGAAAGGAATACTAGAGCATACTTTTTGAGATGCAAGGAAAACCACAATAATATTAAAACTCAGGAAAAGGGAAAAAAAAAAAAAGAGAGAGAGAGAGAGAGAGAGAAAAATAAGAACAAAAACCACAATAATGCATTTGCTTTAAAAAAATATGTACACATGTAGAGGTCCCTATTCTGACAAGTTCTAAGACTCAAACTCAAACACCCTCCTGCCCATTCCTTCTTTTCTTCTCTCTAGAACCTAAAAATCATTTTTTTTCCTGATTTTTTTAAGGTATTGTTATGATACAAAGTTGGAACTCATCAAATGGGAGTCGCAAATGTTGACCCAACATGCACATGAATATATATATATATATATATATATATTTTCCATGAACAAAATGTTACGCCTAGGACTTGGCTTGCCTTGTTTGAGGCACTAATGGCTTCACCTAAACTAAAGTAACATTTAGACTTGGCCCAAATTGACTATTTAAACGCGTTAGGACCAGTAATGCTAAATACTTTCATTCCCTAACAAGCTAGGATTTTAAATCCTTTTTATCTCCCTAAATGCATGTCCAAAAGAATAATTGACATTCCTTAAAAAAAAAAAAGAAGAAGAAATTGAGGACAAAGAGAAAAGGAAAGAGGAAGTTTATGAGCAAAGCAGATTAATATTCCGGATGATTTTTTAATTTCCCAAGCTGGTGCATGTCTAAGCTTTTGTCTAAGACCTCTCTTGGATGTCAAAAAAGAAAAAGAAAAAACAGGAGAAAAAGATACTTTTTTAGGGGTATCATCTAAAGTGATGCTCTTGAGTTAGAGATAGCTATCTTCAAAGAAGAATAATGTCTAGCATAAAAACTTCTCCAATATTTAATTGAAATGGTATTGTGATTCATCTCTTATGTTTTTGGAAATATTGTACTTATTATCTAAGCTTTAATACCATTTTTTAGAGAAGTTTTTTGAACATGATTAATTTGTAAAACGCAGGGAATAATTTTAACACGATTTATGAACTATAAGGGATAGGGGCATAGTGTTTTAGAAATATAAAGTAAAATCATAGATTTAGATGTAAAAAAACATGTTATACAACACCTCTACTATGCTACTATTTTTCTTAACCAAATCATAAACTTGTGAGTAAGGTTTGAGACTTCTAAATTATTGTTAAAAAAAGTCTTGCGTAAGGTTCTTCAACATGACTATTTCTAACTAATTGAAAAACCAATGTATAGCAGGGAAATTTTCTTCATATTTAACATTTTCTTCGCACTTTTAGACTTTGATATATATATATATATTTATATATATATGTTGGTGGGCCAAGCTTATTGACCACCAGCTCCTTGAAAATTTTATTTTATTTCATAATTTTAAATAACTTTCACTCCATATAAATGCACATACATTTTGTGTACTTCTCCCACTAATTCATATTATATTATCTTTCTCAAGTCTCACATTTATTCAGAATTTCCAAGTTCTTCTGTTCTTCTTCACAATCAATTATAACATGAACAATGGGTGCAACGAGGATAACAACTTCTGTTATTTCCATCCAAGAGAGGTTGTCGTTGGTGTTTGCCCATTTTGCTTGAACGAGAGGCTTCTCATCTTGGCCTCAACCCAAGGCCGTCGGCGTTCATCATCAAGATGCAAGTCAAGTACTACTACTGCTTACAAAGCTCATCAGAACGACAATAACATTCACATCAACAACAAGAAGCCCCCCATTAACTTCCATAAGATCTTCGATTTCAGCTCGCTTCTTCACCGGCTCGAATTCCGGCCTTGGAAACCTGATGATTTCTCAGACGATGATCATGATGTTTCCACCAGTCAAGAAGGTACTGCTAATTGTTTATAGTTTTATCTCAATTTGTTGTTACTTAAATATTGTTAATTGATTAGGACTTGTGTTAAGAAATCCAAGAGAAGAAAATGGGAAAACATGAAGGGAAAAATTGGTGATGGACCCACTATTTTTTTTTTCGAAAATCAGTTCTATCCAAGCGTTTTTTCAACTTTTCGCAAAATTAATTTTTAAGCAGTTTTTTTAATTTATTTTTCAACAATCCAAAAACATAAAAATTTATAAATATATAAAAAAAACATATATAATTGTAATAATCTCCATTTTGATATATTTGAGAATGCTAGGGACTCGGATAATTAAAGGTTTGATTATGAGGATGTCATTGAGAAATTCTTAGATCAGCATGGTGAGAAACATCACCAACAAGAGTTTCTCACTTTCTCACAAAGTCGTTAAGATATCATTAATCATGCTTTTGCTTTTTTTTTAGATAAATGCTTTAATGATAAGTCAGGAGAGTCTAGAGAGAAATAATATTTTAAGGCACTGAAGTGAAGTTTATAAATTAGATCAACCAATGCCACGAAAAAAGGATCGATTAGTTTGTCAAACGTGTTGAAAAAGCAGCGTAGTTTTTTCTTCTTTCCTTTTCTTGTTCTTTGGACAAAAGAAAAGAAAAGAAAAGAAAGGAAAAGAGCTTAGCAAACAACTACTTTTACTTCGATTATGCAGATTCGTGCAATGAAATTCATGGAGGGGACCCTTTGGAACCTTTCTATTTATACATGATATAATGATTTCTTTCGTGCCATTAATTTCTCGTTAATAATGATGACCTTTCTATGTATAATTGTTGCCATAAAGAGTGGCTTTTTCTTAAACTAACAGTTTAAAAAATACCAAAAATGCTTTAAAATATCGAGTCTTATTTTTAGTTTTTTTTTTCAAAGTAATTATATTATAAGGGATTAGTTTTGTTAATTTTTAAGTAAAATAGATTGAAATATTACTATGAATAGAAAAGTGTTTTTGGTTTAAAAGTGTATATATATATATTTATAAAAGTGAAGCATATTTGAGTAATAAAGATTTTAATCAAAAAATCAGATAAAAAGTTATTTAGAAAGTATATTATGAAAAGTGCTAAAAGAAAAAAAAATGAATTAAAGTAGGGATGCATTTGAAAACAAAATTACTTTAACAAGAGCAAATTAGAGAAAAGTCATAATGCAAAAATACTAATAAAGAGGATTGCATGAAAAGAAAATGCTTAAATATGACACATTTTAAAAAAATTATTTTTATAGGTCATCTTGAAAAAATTATAAGAATTTCGAAAACAAAGTGCCCTAAGAAGAGCAAATTTGAGAAAAATATTTCAACAAAACACCTAAAATTTAATAGGAAAACAAAAGTAGAATAAACAATAAAATATATTGAAATTGGTATTATTGATAGATATTTGACATATATATCTATTAACTTAGATTGGGGCATATATATATATATATATAAACATGTAAAAATATATATACATGTAAAAATTTAAATAAGTATATATATATACATTTAAAAAATAAAAAAATCCAGGCATATACATGCCCCGGCCCCACCTCCCTCCCCCTCTGGTCATGAGCATAAACTTGAAAGCGTACGTATGTAAACATTATATACAGACTTTACGTATAATACAGCCACCAAATAAATAAAGTAGGAGAATTCCTTGGTATGTGAAAGAAAAAAAATCCTATTCCTAAGAACAGTTTTTAACTGTTCAGATATTTTTCTGTTAAATTGTTGAACTTTCAGTTTGCTATGAGTCTAATATGATCGACTGTTTGAATCTGTCTTACTTACTGGGCTTTTCTTTTTCTTTTTTTTCCCGAATAACACGCAATTTCTCCAATAAATTATAATTCCACTGCTTAATTTTGGTAGTATGATTATTTAAAAGCTACACCATAAAAATTAATTGCAAACCCAATTCAACTTTCCACAGATTCTTTCATATCAATCAAGTTTGAGGACAATGGAGTGGCCTCATGGGAGAAGAATGACACCAACAACAACAACAACAATATGGTGTCAAAGGTGTCACTACAGAATTGCAATGTGTCATGGAAGAAGAATCACAGCATTGGCAAAGAGGAGGCTAAGGAGACCAAGACTGTGATAGAGCATGGGAAACCACGTGCTTCGTCTCTGAGGTGGCGCAAGCGGATTGGTCACCTCTTCCAGGTCATCAGATGGAAGAGGTCCAACAAAGGGACAGTTTGCCATGTTAGCAGCAAGGTTGAAGGTGTCAAGGTAAGGAAGGGCTGGATAAGAACTCTGACAAAGAGGAGGACCATGGAATAAAGAAAGGGACACCAATTAATGGGTTTATTTTTATTTTTTTGTCCCAAAAATTGACTGTAAAGTCATGTATTATTGGAAATGTGGTAGAGTCAAATTGGCACTTTAGCACTCCTAAAGATTGTGTTTTCCCTTTTGCTTTGAGCAATTGGGGTTTCTTTGTGTTTTCCCCTTTTTTGTTCTTTTTTTTTTATTATTCTTTATAAACAGTACAGGCTGTAAAAGGATAATATTCTTGAAGCATGCTTTGGCTTCAAATGGTATATATATTGTTATATATATAAGAAGTAAATTTGTATGTATAATATATTCCTTTTCACATGCCAAACATTGCCAAAACCCCATGTTGGGCTCATCTATATAGTGAGAAACACTAGAGCAAATAGAGGGCCATCGTTATGGTGCTGCAACTTGTCTTATAATTGTCCTTGGCGATAGACTATATCTTGTTCCTCATCAGAGAGAGAGAATTTCAAATTGAAAATTGTACACAACTATCAGTTAGCTGTAATTTTTTTTTTTCCTTCTATAACATGTCCCATGAATCAAATTTGTGCTTACTGTTTTATATTTTTAGTGATCTAAGCCACTCTTCCCACGTGCCAGACATCCCAAGTGTGTGAAGGGTGATGATAAGGCCTGATTTGTTTGGTTGTCCCCTTGATTGGGGCAATTTGTCCCCATGTGGCAGCTCTTGCTCTAGATTGGGCCATTGGTATTGTGTTAGGACCACTGTAGAGTTTGAAAAAAGTTCATATGTAGTGGACGAAAATGACAAGACATGAATCTTCATCCAACCTCCTCAATAACTACTGCTGTAATTGCAAAAAAAAAAAAAAAAAAAAAAGGTGGAGGGATATGGAGTGTGGCTCTCCATGTGCCTCACACGTACACCCACGTAAAACAGTTGATTTATATAATATATGCCCCCATAAGGCAAAATGTAAAAGTCTGTGGTGCCTAACAAACAAGTTAAAAGCTCTGCTACAAATACAGTTTTGTGGGGTTTTGTAAGAGATGTAATAATTGATAAACATAATTTGCTAACATGAAGATCAAACCAGAAAAGATCATTATTTGGGTTACAGGAAGTCAGGGATATATGGATATGAAATATCCAACAACTGAATCTCATCAGATTCATCAGTCCAGAATAAATGAAGTACAAAAACTTTATCATATTCCAAAACATGCTTTAAGACAGAAAGCAAACAAACACTAGAAGGGGACGTGATGTGCAATCATGTATCATGCAATTAAACTGAGCACGATGAAATTAAACTCACTGGTTATTTATACAAATATACGAATTATATGACTATTTATTTTTCACGACAAGATTTTACGTTCAAGTCAATCTCGGTGATACAATAGGTGAAATATATGGAAAATTCATCAGTATATGCCACACGAAAATGCATTATTTCTTGAAATTATTTGGGTGGTGTAACGCCCTCTTTTTCTTTATATATTAAATAAAATGAGGGTTCATCTTTTTCATGCTAAGGAAGATAGCCCATGTATTTGGTCAGAGCCTTTGTTAAGGGGGAAAAATTCCATGGACCGAACTTGGGATACGTGGCAACTATTGGTAGAGTGCCTGAATTATTGTGAATATGAAAGGCATAGGACCAGAATAAAAAAGAATACAGATCCAATTCAAGGTAAGAAACACAAGGGCAATTCCAAATATTAGTTAGCCCAAGATCAAGTTGAACCAATATAAATACATCAAAATAAAAATCTTCATAAGCTGATTGAATAACGTAGACCCCACGTGGGATCATCAGAAATGACGTTGACCCCACATGCATGGAGATTGCGGAAGTAGTGAATTTCTAACACGTAGCCTAATGAAAAATTATTGTGCATTAATGCTTAGTATCTATATATATATAGATGCAAGTTTATTTTTTTTCCTTTTTTTTTTTTTAAAAAAAGAAAAAACTACAAGTGAAAGTTAACTCGGCAAAACTACAGATGCAAGCTGGGTCAGGATTCAACTTGCCATCATATTAGTATGGGGCATTGTGTAAATGGAGGATGGCCTTGGCCCAGATTCGCCTAAAGAGGGAAAAATCATGGGCTTAGATACTTGTCATGATGAGAAAGTACTTGCAAGCACGACGTGCAAATTTAATTTGTTGAGTTTTTTTCTTTTTTTGAAAGGAATTTGTTGAGTGTTTAAATCTATATATATATATATATATATATATACACAGAGAGAGAGAGAGAGAGAGAGAGAGAGACTAGTCGGAAATGCACTACGTCGATGTGTTTTCCACTTATTTTTTTTTGTACAGTACATTTTTAAAAAATATAAAATAATAAATGTATTTTGAAATACATTTTTTTGACGGGATTGTAAAATACATTTAAGGTGCTTTATAAGGATTAAAAAAAGAAGAGCAATAGAAAGATGAAATATATCCTGTGTTTGGTAGCGATGATTTATACTATTTTTTCAGTTATAAACAATATAAAGCTCTCACATGCTGAAGTAATAAAAAAAAATCGTTATAATATAAAGCTCTTACGTGCTACAGTAAAAACAGTTTTAACCAACAGTTCTCACCACCATACCAAACACCTAAATAATTTTATATAATAGAAAAAAGAAAAAAGATGTGATAAAGAAAGGAAAAGAAAAAAAGAACAAAAAAAAAGAAAAGTAAATAAAAAAAGGAGAGAAAGTGATGGAGTGACATTTGGCACACATTGGAGAGCGTACCAAAATATACATTTTATAACAAATTAGTTTTAACTAAAATTTTTAGTTTTTATAATGTAAAGCTCTTATATGATATAAGTGATAAGAAAAAGTAAGCTATAATGTAAAGTTCTTACATAATAAATTTTTAATTCAAATGTTTTAGTTTTAACTACACTTTCTAAACACACTATATTTTTATATAGGTGATAGATAGATAAATAAATATAAAAGCTTTATTTACTAATAAAACCTAAAAGAATTGATAGACTCGACAAGCAGTATTCAGTGCACAAAAATATATTAACAATGCTCTGTAAATACAATAACCAAAAATAATCACTGTGTAAAGCCATGTGCATGAAAAATAGCAAAAATAAAAATAAGAGTAGTTTACGTGGCCAAAAACCTTACAGGAAAAATTAGGAGTGCTAATCACACTAGATATAAAAAAGAACTTACTTATATCAAATTACAATTACAGCGATTGAAATTATTAAAATGACTAAAATCTACACCAAATATTTTCTTTTCTCGACTTGCCTTGAGACTCCTCTTACTACTCAGTCTTTAAAAGCTAACTTTTTGTCTAACTAACATATTCTAAGCTGCAATCCATGAATATCTGACATTCATTAGATTGGACAAATACACAGCAGCAACACGAGGTTGAAAGATAGGTTTGGTAAGCCTAACGGTCGCTAAAGTGATCAATCTAGTTTTCAAATTTCAGAATTTTTAAGGTTTCAAAATATTTTTTTAGATGTTAAAAATTTTCTATCAAAATTTCAGGAAATTAACACTGATTATCGGTAAACATGTCGATTGATGAGGTTGTGGTGTATTTTTTTTTTTACACAATTTCATGAAAATATTGGAGAAACTCACGATAATATTAGTAAAAATATCAAAGAATTTTTTTAAAAAACTATAAATATCGATAATTAATGATATTTTTTTCCATTTTGTCAATGTTATATTAGATAAATCATAGGTTGTTATTACCTAGTATACTTTACATTTTGTGGACTAGTATATCATTGCTCCAAATTTTATTGAATTCTGACGAGACCCTGAACATATGTAAGGCCTATAGAATTTTATCCATTCAAGTATGTTTTATGTAAAATTTGTTTCTTTGTACTTTTTTCTATGTTTTTTTGAATCCTAAAATATTAAAAAAAATATTAAGTTTTAAAATAACTAAAAATAGTTTTCATAGTTTTTTAATATTTCTAATAATATTGATATTTACTTAAACTTTTTTTTTAAAATTTAAAGTATCTATGTTTTTATTGATATCGATATTTTCATATCTAGTCACAATTTAGAAACAGTTACATGGTGCCAACTGCTTTCATATCAAATAACTGTACCTGGTGTTCTTTTATAGCATCAAATATGGACCTTTTGACATATTTTTTATAATTACTAGTTTCACCTACTGTTTAAAAATAATTAGTAGCTAGTGAGGACTTTAAGTGAGAATTAAAGCAGATTACCATTTCTAGAGCCAATATAAGAAATTATTTTATTGAATGGAGACGCTACATGTTTCAATTATTGATAGTGGACACAATTATAATTTTATTTATAAAATGAAGGCACCATAATACATGACACTATTCAATAAGATCACAGGGATACTTTTTCTCATCAAATAGGGTCCTTGCTAAAGTCTTTGTAAAACGTCATCCACAAAAATAAAAATTTTAAAAGTTACATGAGAGCACGTACCCTAACGACCCATATCTCACCCATAACCACACGGCTTTCCCCACTCAAGAAAAGGTATATATATGTATATATATATATATATATCCGATAATCTATTTTAAAGACTTGTAGCATGCACTTTTCAAAGGAATGGGTGGATCAGAGAAAGCCCCAGTTGATATTTGGTCAAATATGAACTTATTAGCTGCCTCAGTGTAATGAACTCCATCCCAATTTACTCTAACTGAGGCTTGTCCACATGAACCAACAAATATTTCGGTTCCATTAACTGTAATAGTTCCTCCACAACCAACACTATCACTATAGTTGTACTTCCCTCCATAGCCACAACAAGCAACTAATGGGAGCTCGAATCCTGCAAAGCCAAAAAGAAAGCCAAAAAGAATTCATATTTTATATATGTAGTTAATCACGATTTTTCTCACCAAATAATTAAAAGTTTTTGATTTTCTTACTTACCATATCTCTGAGGATCTGTAAATAAAGAGTATTTGACTGTGTAGATGTCCACGTAAGTGATAGAAGCCAAAGGAAACTCCCTCCTGAGTTTATTGATGGTGTTTAATAAAACGTAGTTGAAATACTCGGCGACTTCATTGAAAGGCTTTGCACAACCGGCCTCATCTCTCTCAGCCAACGGAAAATTGGCCAAAATATAGGGGAGACACCCTATTGGCCCTGTGTTGTGTATCCAAAATGACCTACCTTCGGAAATGTTGTATATGTTCTACATAAATATCATATCAAAACAACTTGTAAGCCTTTCAATAATTAGAAGAATTTACATAATTTTATTTTCTTAGCCAGTCCCTTGGGTAAGTTTGGTTTGATAGAATGACGGCTTGCATAGAATGACAATTGTTATTTATTAGAGTTTTGAACCTTGCATGTGTACATTGTTACACGTACATTTGTGTTGCCTTCTTAGGATTAAAAAAGATTGAATTTCGATTTTATCTCCTGCATATTTAAATAGATGATTGTTTAAAATTTGAATATGATTAATTGCCATTGGGTGTTATCATATTGGCATGGAATATTCTCTGGATTCCATTATATTCGAATTTTAAATCTTTATCCAGAATTATTATGTGGGTTATCAACCGGATTTAAGGAGCTTAAAGTTTGAATTTGAGTTGATCCGGTTTGTTTGGTTGCTTGTGTGATAAGTCTCTTTGAAGTTTACATTTAGTTTTGTGCAAGGAATATTCTGAGTTTATACGAATGAATTAACTAGAGATTGTGTTACATTTGAATTCAAAATTGAGCAAGATATTCTCTTATTTTTATTTCAAGTTTGTTGGTTAAGCTAAATTGCACATAAATTGAGTCTAGATTCTTTAATCAATTGGCTTAGCAATAACTGAAGGTTCTATAGAAATTTTCACTCATAAGATATAATTTCATTTGAGATTTAAGTTTGGGAACTAACAGGCCTCGTCTACAGTTTTAAATTGTTTTGAATTGTAGTTTTCCAGCGGTGCATATCAACAGCCCACGAAGATCGCTGACGTGTGGCTTCACCCGCAAAGATTGCAAACCGTTTACACAATCATTTTCAGAATTTTGGTTCAACAGGAATCAAGCTTATTTTCAACAACCAAGTACTATCTTTTTGTTGGATTAGTTAGGAACCAACCTTAGGATTAAGTGGATGTATCTAGATACTTCTTATGCCTAAGTTTTTGCTTAATTAAGGAGGTCGACTTATGACTTTCAAGTTAGAGCTTCCAAGTGAGAGAATACCATCATGTTTTTAGACCTCAAAAAATAGCTCTCACCCTATGTTTCCTTAATGCATTTATTCCAATGCAGAAAGTCCAAGGAGGAGTTGTTCGTGGATTGAAGGCTCGGAGTATGTTAGTTGGACATAAGGCAAGCAAAAGTCAACTTGGAGTAAGACGAGGAGTCTAAAGAAAGGCGAGTCGCAAAAGGAGATATAATGGGTTTCAACATTGATGTAGATTCTAGGCTTTCTTGTTTTTAATCTTTGTAATTGTAATTTGGTATTAGTAGATCCTTCTTATCTCTAATCTGGGTAGCACCTATGATTTTTTCTCATAAGTTCTTGGGCATGCTAAAGAACCATACTGTTATGTTCAGTTTTTTAATTTCTATATGTTTAGTTTAAACAGTGTTTATGATTGGTTATTGTTTACACATGGTACCAGTAACATGTTCTGTGTACACAAAATACTTTTTTTTTTTTTCATCAGGTCCTAACATTTCTACAATTCAATCATTTCTATGTTTGGTTAGACAAAAAGTCACAAAAATAGTCATTTTGATAGAATTGTTATTCCATCAAAAAGGTTGAATTATAATTCCTATATTGAACTAGTTGAACGATCATTCCGATGCAAAACTGGTTATCCTTCCTAAAGTTCTAAAAGTTACTCCAAATATCTTGTTTACTATCCCAATGTAAAGTCATATTTTTCTACCGACCCTACTGACCGGGTCACAAAAGTAGCTGATAAACATCTATCAACGCTGCCAACAAAAAGAACAACAACAAATATAATTGCAATTTGCAATGAGTTTCAATTTTTTGTCCACTATGCAAGTAGTAATTCGGTACTTGCAAAGTTATTTAATCCGATGCGATCCTCTAGTATGATATAAACCTCTAGTTTTTGTTAACAATAATTTTGAAGAGACATATTTGAATATTGGATTATATTGTACTATTTTGTTGATTTGATGAGTATAGGTATCAGATTTGAGACCCTTTATGTTAGGATGATATTCATCATGTGTTTGGTTGGATTTTAAACATCAATTTCCTTATACTTGCTCCAATAATCTTCAATAGAATGCTTGGAGTTTTATTGTCTTCGACTTGCCATTAGTTGATTTGCAAAGATACTATGAAGCTTAACCAAATAATAATAGAGATGTTTTTAGAGCAGCATAGAGGAGTAAAATAATAGGAATAGTGTGGAAGAATGAGTTAAAGGTCCCTCCTTCATGAATTTATGTTCTATTTATAGCGAGGTTGTTAAAGATCTAATGATTGTCTCAACAATCATTAGATCTTTGACACTTTATATTCATTTTTTAGGCTTAGGGCTCCTTTCAATTTTCCTTCTTTGAAAAAGCGTAGATAGAGAGTTCTTTATTCTTCTCTTTTGTCTTTATCCTCTTGATTTGTACATATTCACGTACTCTTTGTGACCTTGATGTGTTGTGTGACACGTGTCATCTTGGGAATGGTCACCCCCTGACACACAAAAATGTGTCCATCTTCGTACAGTCGGGCCGAGACTAATATAGACTTCTATTCTTTAGTTGATTCAATCTTCCTTTTGAGGAGAATATTTTACCTCGATAAAGAGGTTGATGTCTTTAGGATATCAGAGTTCTCCGACTTCATCCTCGATAGTTCTTGTTTATATTTGTTTTATCCTTGTGGTCGAGTGTCAGTTGTTAATCGACTAAGGATAACACGTGTCAAATTTCAATTGGTTTAATAACCCCCCCAACATCGTGCTTTTTATGTTTTATAAAGTTTACTCTTATTCATATATCAAAGTCCAAATTTTTTGAATTAGTCCTATATGAAATAAAATATTAACTTTTAAGCATTAAGAGAGAGAAAAAAATGACTCTATAACATACTTGAATTTAGTTTCACTATTATTATTAGACAATATACATTAGGTAATGGTTTCTAGTAAACCATTGTCATATATAACGCGGCACAAAACTCTTCGTGTTTTAGATTTTTATGTCATGCTTTAAAAGACGATTTTTAATAATTGGCATCTAATGTGTGTTGTAAAATGAAAAAAAAGCATGAGTTTCAAAATTCCATCAAAATCCTTCATGACAAGTTGCTCTTAGGCATTCCGCTCCATGACAAGTTGCAAATGTGATAAAAATTCATCAAATATCTCATTTTTGATTCTATTATTTTGTTATCATGGCCTACTTTCCCTTGTTCTGCTTATAGTCAATATTGATGACTTTTAACAGACTGAAATTCACTCAAACAGAGAACATTACTGCATGCAAAACATCATAACGTGTTGTGAGCTCATCCTCTTGATTTTGAGCAATTGGGACAACTATTAACCATTATTGGCCAACTTTGATCATTGTTGACTTGGTACTGCGAATGGACGATAACTACCGTCGATTTGCAAAGACACTATAACATAGAAAATACTTCTTGTCCTTTGGTCTCCCATCTCTCGTTGCTTATTTGGGAGTGTTAATATCAAGGATTGTAAACCCAATATAGCAACACGTATCTATCAAATGCTAGATATTCTGCTAACTAAAATTAACTTACTTACCAGCCATGGTAAAGTGGACATATGACAATGTTAAATAAGATGGCAGGATACTGCTTTGATACTAATTGTAATGATCTACCTTTTCAACCCATTGCTTAACTTGCTTAAAACTTATTTTCTTTATTTTAAAGTTACTTATTAGTTAGAAAAATAATGAGTAATTTATCTCTTAAAATCATACTTTAAAATCGTTGTAACTTATGTTGCAACATAAACTAAAACATAGGTACAAAACTTGATTTAATAATCATTCAAAATATTTCTTAAAACTTGTCGAGTAAACCTTTACTTTCTTAAAATCTATTACAACACATTCTGCAATAATTAAGCTTTCTTGCTTATTTTTCCTTCCTCATTAACTAACTCTCATCTTCATTTAATTCATACTTTACTTAAGACTATGGCATAATTTTTAATCTTAAAAATCATAAATTTATACTTATTAAATTTTTCATAAAAATTGCATTTAGACAGTATTCCTTAAGGCACTAATATTGCTCCTTAAGCTCTAAACAAAATTTTGAGCATAAAATTTAGCTCACAAAATTTATTTATAAATTACTTAACATAACCTTTAATTATTGCATATATAATGCAATAGAAATTCTCTGGTGTTACAATCTTCCCTCTTTAAAAAATTTTCTCCCCTAAAATTAAGACTGGTTCTTCTTCATGTCCTTTTCTTGCTTTCATGTTGTTACCTCTTCTTTGTGATTCCCCTACAAAACCTTTACAAGAGGTATGCTCTTATTTTTCTATCATCCTTCTTTTCATAACAAATCTTGCTACTTCTTTCATTAGTAATCTTATCAAGAACTGAGTCCCCAACTCGGAACTTCAAGGGTCTATGTCATTTTATTGGTGTATCTCTTCTAATTGTAGCACTATGCTAGCTTCTATTGTGCAACTCTGATATTATAGCGTTTGAGCGTAGTTTCCATCCATTGAACATGAAATAACCATATAAATGCTATGCTATACTTAAAAATAAACGTTTTACTCATTCTCAATACATCTTTTTCTAACCATTGAACATGAAATAACCATCTCGATCACGGTTGATAGTCAATGAAATCCCATAGTATATGACGATCTATGTAACATAAGCTTGGCTGTCTATTTTTTTGAACAAAATCATTAAGCCATGAACATAAAGTGGGCTTATTTGGATCAATTGGTCCATAATCATCTAAATCGCATCTTGATTATCTGAAGATCATGGCCATCTGACTGCAAAATCTTTAATTTCTAATCCTATATTTGTTCTAGATTCACATTTTTTTTTTATAATTCTCTCTTAACAAATTCGTCTTCAGCTTTCACCCTTCGTCCTGTAAATCTTTTGCTAACAAATTTGGCAACTTTCTACTTCCTTAGTTCCATGAAGTGAACCTAATATTGTATTCCGTAAACCTGTTCAAAAATTCACTTCTAGAAGTTGGTGAAACCATTAGGTTCTAGTACTATCATGCATCGTAACTTCACATAGAACTCATCTATTTACGCTATTGGAGCTATGGAAATTACCGAGCCTACTAGCGGAGCTTTCGCCAGTATTGGTAGTACATGGTTCTAGTGAGCTACCTGTCCTACAGTCCTTGAATTCCTTACTTCCTGTGCCATACATCCTTCTTACATGTTAGCAATGGAGTTTGTTGGTTTGATGTTTGGTAGTAATATAGTTTATATGTCGAGTGTAACTAAAATAGTAGATGTAAACACCACTATGAAAAGAATTCCCATAGTCTTTTTCCTCATTGTTGAAGTTGCTTACAGAGTCGTTACTAACTTAGTTGGACTCTAATGAGGTTGTTTGATGCTCATAGTAATCATCATCTTCATTGTGATCGTAATCCCCCCTTGGCTATTGTGAGCTCCTTAGCATATCTTGACTCAGCAGGCTATGCTCAAGCTCTAGAAATGTTATAATTAGTAAACTAATGTCTGATTATTCTCAAGCATTCCACTCCATGACAAGTTGACAATGTGGTAAAAAAAATTCAACGAAAATTTCATGTCGGATTCTGTTATTCTGTTTTTCTGATATGCTTTCCTTCATTTTGGTGATAGTCAATACAAACGACTTCTAACAAAGTGAAATTAGCTCAAATGGAGAATACCACTACGCGCAAAATATCATAATGTGTCATGAGTTCATCCTCTTCATTTTGAGCAATCGGGTCAACTGTTGACCATCATTGACCAAGTTTGATTGTCGTTGACCTAATATCACTGATGGATGATGACTATTGTCGATTCACGTAGACACTATAACGTATAAAATAATACTTGCCCTTTGGTCTCCCTTGTCTCATTGATCATTTGGGAGTGTCAACATTAAGGATTGTAAACCCAACAGAGCAACACATATCTATCAAATGCTGGCTATTTTGCAAACTGAAATTAACTTACTAACTTGAGCTATGGTGAAGTAGACATACGACAATGCAACATATGATAGTAGGATAACACTCTAAAACCAACTTTAACTTCTCTCCTTTTCAAGCTATTATCTAACTTATTCTTAACTTTATTCTTACTTATTATAAAAAAATACCGTGTAAACCTTTTTTTTTTCCCTTAAAATCATACTTTAAAATCGTTGTAACTTATTTTGCAACATAAACTAAAACATAAGTATAAAACTTAATTTAATAAACTATTCAAAGCATTTCTTAAAACTCGTTAAGTAAATCTTTACTTTATTAAAACTATTAAAACATCACTTCAAAATATCAAAAAGCTTCTTCTACTACGACGAAAACTTACAGTAGTGGTATACATAGTCTAACCATTGTATCTTTTCATTCAGCCATACTCGTTCCTTGTAGGACTTCTTATGGCGTGAAAGAACTTGTAATGAGTTTTTCCATAGTAAGTTCAAACATATCTCACAAGACAAGAAATTCATTCTTCATAAAACCTTCCTCATAAAACTTTTCTTCATAAAACATCATTCATGAAATATTTCTTGTAAAATAGTTTCCATAACACGTTTCATAAAACGTTCCTTCTAAATTATTTCTTGAAAGGAATGCAAGCAATATCATAATGCATGATTCCATTTTTACTCAATTATGAACTTCTTATCATCATTCTTATCTTACTTAAACTTGTAGGGTTAAATGTTCGTACTAACATCATCTATCATGATATCATAATTTTAATAAAACATGGTGCTTTCCTTGTGGAAGACTTAAGACAATCAAACAACGTGGTCATAGCTTGAACATAACATGTAAATCTCAGATCAAGGACACTGATATGACACTTAATTAACATCTATATTTTACCTTCTTGTAAAACTTAACGGACGTATCGTATGATGTGACAGATTAAAACAAAAAGCACAACATATGCTGAACATATTGTAAATCATAACTTGGTATTTAAAAATTTATGTATAATGACTGCAAACATATTTCAAATACTATATATATATATATATATATATATATATATAAAGCATATGAAAATCATTTTTTTCATGCCATAGGTGAGGCATGAAACTCACCTGAGCATCGCTCTTGTAATGACTAAGGGAAAGTCCCTAACAAAATATAATATTTAATTAGATTTAATTAATGAATTTACCTTTATAAATTGTATTTTTGTAAAAATTACGATATTATATAATAAATAATGTTAGTGGGAAGTTTCATTGTAAACCTAATGCAATGTTGGATATTGCCAAATATAGATTTTGTGAGCTTAATTGCTTAGAAATTTGTAAATAATATTCATAAAATGAATTTTATATCATAATTAGTTATAGAATTGTGATATAAATGGATGGGTAATTAAGGTATAAATTAGATAGAAAGTTTACCAAAACCCTAAAATAGTGAAAAAGGGGTTCGATGCAGTATAAGTATACTGCTAAGTAAAAACACAGATATAAGAAATGCTGTGGTTGGGTTCTGAAAGTAAACTAAAGGCAAAGTAGAATATTCTATATAGTCTAAGAATACGTCTTGCACTGATTTTACCACAACAGTATAAGAAAAATACTTTGTGGTGAAAAGTTACACTGTGTAAAGTTAATGGGTCCCACCAAGTGGACACCCAAAGGATGTGGATTAGGCCTCGACATCTATTAATGTGGTCCAATCACATTAAGCCAAGAGTAAGCAAAACTTTTTACCCCAAATGATGGCATATGGTGAGGTTGCATGGTGACTCACCAAATTTGTAAGAAAAATCTAATTACATAAGTCACAATTAAAGCTTAAGTATGCAAAAATTTCCTTCCATCCTCTCCCAATACCCACGGCCACTTTGGAAGCTTTCTCCTCAAAATTTTTTCAAAACCAAACTCTTTACATAATCATCTCCAACTAAGTTTCAAGTTCAAGATCTAGTTTTTTCAAACTTTCAAGGTAACAAACTAAACTTTTCTGTAAGTTTCCCTAAGGTTTTTCTTGGGTTTGAGGGAGGATGTTGACAAGGAATCTCTTTCTATAAAACATGTCTAGGGAGGTTGCAATCAAGTTGTTGGAAGACCTAAGCCTACCAAGCTTTTTGGCAAAGTTTACATTCCAATTTTTAAGTTGTTTTTACTTTGCTTTGAGTTGTTTTACTTAGCTTTTAAGATTGGTATGTAATTATTTGAGCTAGTTTATAGCATGTTTATATCATGTTCAAGTATGTGATGGTGATGAGTGGTATGACTAGAGGCTCTATACTTAAGATTTAATTTGGCTTTGAAATTGGGTATAAATTGCAAACTTTGAGTAATTTCTTAAAGGAATAGAATTTGCCATACTCAAATAATATTATTTGATAAAAAGGGTTTTCAAATTTGCTCAAAACAGTGGGTGTATTGTGTTAAAGCAGATTTTTGTAAAAGTTTAGCAAAGGACTAAATTGAAAAGATTTTTACAAACTCGACAGATTTTAAAAAAGCCAAAAACTCCACTGTACAGTGGGAATTTCACAAAAGTCAAAACACAAAAGTTGTAGATCTCGATGAAACTATTAAGATTTGTAGACTGTTCATTTAAAATCGCTTTCGCTTGTGAGTTACGGATTTTACAAAATTTGTTAAAATTGAAAAAAAAATCAAAGGACAAAATTGTCATTTTGCAAAAAGAATTTGGGTATGGTATTTTGAGAAAATTTGATCCTCATTAAAAATGAAAAATTTTGGTTTAAAGAGATTATTTTTAGTCCCGAGGGCAAAATTGTCAAAATTTTCAAATAAGGGATAAAATTGTAAAGTTTTGTTAAACTATGGCATTAGTGCAAAATAAGGAAACCCGACACCCCGGGTTATTGTTTCAAAGTTAATAAGTTGTAATTTTCATTAAAATAGCAAAATCGAGTTTTAGAAATTTAAAGGGCTCACTAAGGGCAAAATCAACATTTTTTCACAAAGTGTCCCGAACGGATATGAAACGTTCGAAATAGGGAAATAGGATAAAGTAAGATAAGAGAAAGAAAATTTGTGGCTATCGGGGTTGTAGACTGTTGAACAACCCAATTTGTTAATTAATGAACGTTTTGTATTGACGCGTAGATAAAATAGTGACAATTTGGCTAATAACACTATAATTGGCCAAACAGGACACTAGAAGATTAAGAAAAAGGAACTGAGGTCGGTTTATACAATAGTCTATACAAGTAAGTTCCAAACCACCTATAGTATGAAATAGTAGGTTTAGGTGTATGTGTATAGCACTCAATATTCCTATGCAATTATATTTGTGTATGTTACACAACTGAAATAGTATATATGTATTGCACTTAGTATTCCTATGCTAATATACTAGTGTACGTTTCACAATTGAAAAGTGTATATGTGTTGCACTTGGAATGTAAGTATATTGACACGCATGATATGATAACCTAAATAACTGGACTAGTAAATGGATAACCAGTAGTAAAGAAAGTGTCGTATCAGCTCCTGATATAGAGGGGAGTTAAGGGTTAAAGTGAAATAATGGTCTCTAGGTTACGAAGACCTATGTGCACATATGGTACGAGAACTTAGGCCCTAGTTAAAGATAAAGAGATGACAAGAATAACGAACGTTCATAAGAAAGCATAAATAGATCATGCATACTAGCATATGATGCATTGTAGCTAAGTTTGGACTTACTGAGCTCAAGCTCATTAGGTTATTTCATGCTGTAGAAACTCCTACAAAAAGGTCAGCGTGATTGTATTGCTGAGCGGGTAGTAGAATATGAAACAGTGTGTAGATATGGGTATGGATACCGCCACAGTTTTACTTCCGTTTTGCAAGGTATAATAAGTTATTTTGGAACTTGTTGTCAATGGAGATATAGTACGGTTTTGTAAGATAAAACTGTTTTTGAAAATGCTGAGTATGTGATATAATGTAAAAGAAAGTTTGTTTATATATACATTATTATAAAGAAGAGTTTTACTATGTATGTGTGCTATACTATTGGAAAAAAAAAGTATTTTTGAATTCTTCATAAGTACGTAAGTAAGGAAAAGTGTTTTAGCACAACCCATAATAAGGTGGGTTGTGACAGCTCTAGCATTCCCAGTTTATCCATTTCCTTTTATTAGTCGGCTTTGTGTCTATGAGAATTTTCAAGCTTTTGATCCTCCTCTTTGATACTTGAGATTTTCTTCATCCTCGATGTCAATATTCATGACAAAGCCTATGAAAATCCTACTAAAAACCTAAGTAAAAATACTAAATCTTGTAGATAAATTCTTAGGTTCTTACCTCTAAAATTGCATAATCCTCTTTTAGAACTCCTTTTCATACTTCTTTGGACGATTTGGAGGCTTATAATATCAAAATTTTGAGAGAGAACATCATAGGAAAAGGCGGTTTTTAGAGGAGAAAAATGGGTTTATTTTCTTCATAGTTCATGCAAAATGATGACAAGATTTTGCCTATGCTTATCACTTAAGCCCTTGACTAATAAAAAGACTTGGTCTAGGGACCATTTTGTGAGCAAAAAATAGCTCTCCACCACTCAACAAAAACTAACCAACATGGGAAGGGCGGTGGCACATTTTTCACCTTTTGGGTGTCACCAAGTGGGCACCATATTATCATTTAACAGTCTAAATTTACATTGCACTGTGTTTTTCTTATACTGTCTATATATTCTCCATATTGCCAGTATACTTTTTTATATTGTTTATGAAACCCCACAACCTTCAATATTGATTCACATCATCTATACAATATAATTCATATACTGCTTAACTTTATATAGTATTATTTCTACATTACATTATTTTTGCAGTATAATTTCCACGCGGCATAACTTTATCCATGTAATCTTTACATTGCATAATTTCTGTACTGCTTAATTTTTATAATGTATAATTTTCATATTTCTGTACAGTATCTTCTTAAATTGCATTTTTATTTTAAAAATCTATTGCAACATATTTTACTACAGTTAAGCTTTTTAGCTTATTTTTTCTTACTCATCAAATAACTCTCATCTTCATTTAATTCATACTTTACTTAAGACTATGGTATGATTTTTAATCTTAAAAATCTCATATTTATATTTATTAAATTTATCACAAAAATTGAATTTAACAATAATCCTTGTGACACTAAAATTGCTCCTTAAACTCTTAACACATTTTTGAGCATAAAATTTAGCTTACAAAATTGGTAGATAAAGTACTAAACATAACCTCTAATCATTGCATATATAATGCACTATAAATTCTCAGGTGTCATAGTTAGGACATGATTATACATATTATTTTTGAGAGTGCTAAGGTAGGGTATAAAAAATATAATACTAGTAGGCTCTATTATTTATGAAAATATTTGTATAAGATTTTGTTAATTTTATATATTTCTTTAGTTGATGTGATTTTGATCAGATTTAGAATTTAAGAAAGCTTCCAATATTTCTTTTAATTAATTAGTTTTAGCTCTCTATCTCTTACCCCATTTCTCTCTAAGGGCGAATGGCTTGTTGTTTTGGTGAGTGACGATAGGGACTAGGGAAGCCTTACTATGATTTTGCCTACCCAATGTCATCCCCACCTATGAGCAAAATTTTACTTATCAAGTCCCAAGGCAAAACTTGGTACACATTGAAAGTTTTAATTTTCTTATGAGAGTTCGAAGGTAAAGTATGAAGGGATATGTTAGAAGTAGACTTTTTGCTTCTTATTTTATTTTATTTTTATCGTAAGTCTTTTTTTTTTTTGTACTTTTTTCATTTTGATCATTTCAGTACTATAGCGACACATTACGAAAGCAAGCTCTCTTTTTTCAGCCTAAAAGTACTATTTTGTTTGTAGATTTTAAGAACAAAATTGGAAAAATCCTTGAAAAAATCACCTTAAAGTTCGTTGAGAAGCTGTTAATGATATCTGGCACAGATTGATTAACTTCCTGCAGGGACATATTAGCGAAGAACCCCTCGCCAAGATCATTCTGTCCAATATCAAATGTGTACAAAGCTTTCTGAAAATACTCATCTTTGAATACCGATTTCCTGTGTGTTTCATCTAAATTAAACAAGAAAATAACGGAGTTATCATATAATATTTTCATGGGATAGTTCCATTTTTGTTCTCAAAATACAATCAAATCCTATTTTAATTCTTGATTTTTTTAAAAACTCATAACGAGTCCGTAACCTACGAAGTTGTCCCAAATTAGTCTTTGAATCCATTCAATGTTAAAACCTCGACGGCAAAAGACACGACTTCTTTGTTAATAGTTATATCTTAAGATAAAAAAAAAAATTACAAAATCAACTTCTATTAGATTGTGCACAGTCCTTATGTGCCTTTCTTTCTTTGACTTTTAAACAGATTGACCATGAATGGATAGAATGACTAATTTGTAACAATTTCATAAACCATGAACTCGTTCTGCAATAATTTAAAAGTCAAGAATCAAAATTGAATTGGACCAATAACTTGAGAACTAAAAGTAGGATTAACCCTATTTAAACTGGTATCTACTAGTTTATAGTCACAAACTTTTTACCTTGATACCTTGTCGTTTTCATGTGTTTTGATTTTAGTCGAACAAGTTGTGTGTATTGGATGTCAAGATAGAAGGGACTAAATCCACCTGCTGGTATAATCTGATCGGGCAGTCTAATTGTAGAAGCCGCGGTGGCAAAATTTGCACCCTGCTTGTACTTGGTCCCCAGGGAATCCAAATATGCGTTCAAATATGGCAGATCAAAACTTTCCGCTGAATAATCACAACATTTTATCAAACAATATTTTAGAAATATGATTCTTGAGATTCTAAATATTGTCTTTGTTTTGTAATATTTTCATTTAGAAATATGATTCTTGAGATTCTAAATATTGTCTTTGTTTTGTAATATTTTCATTTAGGGGGTGTTTGGCAGTGGTGGGAACCACTCAGTTCCCACCACAATCTCAGTTATGAACAGTATAAAGCTCTCATATGCTACAGTAACAATAAAAAAAAAAAAAATGCTACAGTATAAAACTCTCACATGCTACAGTAAAAATGGTTTCCACCATTGGTTCCCACCATCTTTCCAAACACCCTATTAAAAAAAATATAAAAATGGTAGTGTTTCTTACCAATGCTTGATTAGTAAATTTTTACATATCTATTTACTATGATATTCATCAACTACATGTAACAAATCTGAGAGCTTGTCGATTTCCTGTTTGGGAAGAGGAAAAAGTTGAAGTGATAGGGATTAGAGAGTTGGTACAAGCATTTTGGAACTTATGATTTTTTTAGGAGGAGGGAAAAGGCGAAAAAATTAATTAGGTGAGAAATTTTGAATCCAGCAAAGATTCTCAATTTTAATCTCCTCCAATATGAGCATATTTTAGTGGCGGAGGGAGGCAAGGTCCAAGGGAGGCATATGTCCCCTGCATTTTTGAGATTTTTTCTTTCAACCCCTTATTTTGTGCTTTCTTTTCTTTTTTGCTTAATTAAATCAAAGGTGAACTAAAAAAATTCCTGAAATTCCCCATTAAAATAATTATTTTCAAATGTGTCCCTAATTAAGTATTTTATTTATACAACCTTTTTAATTATTATCTTATAAGCACTTTTTCTCTACTTTTTCTTTGTTGAAGTAATATTTATTTTTAAGTGTGTTCCCAATTATTATTATTTTTTTTGCAGCATTTTTTATACTACTATTTCCTTATTTCTACTTTATTACTTGAATAGAGAAAGGAGTTACTGCTTCCCGCATAAGTGACAAGGAGTGGTAGTCTCCTACTTGCTTTTGACATATGCTATCAACAGCTACAGTATAAAGCAAAAAATTGCTACAATTTAAAGTTCTCACATATTACAGTATTTTTAATTAAAATGGTTCAAATCATTGGTTTCACATATACTTCTCAAACACTCTATTATATAAAAAAGATCGTGGCTCATTTTAGTCTCCAAAACTTAAGCTTAATCCGTAAAAATGAATACTACAGATTGGAAAACAATCACTATTACGTTAAAAATTATAAAGAGGAGTTGGAAGGATATCGCGTTGCCTTTAAAAACTTCATATATGTCTATATTTCATGAAAGTGTCTATAAGCACATCACCTCCTCCAGATTGGCTTAGGTATTACAAAACTTGTCTACAACGTCAAAAAGTGTGGTGAAAAAACTTACCTATGAAATCAATTATGAGGCGGCCGTCAGAAAATCTCCCAGCAGGCTCATGAAAATAGGTCTCACCATAGGGTGGCACCATAAAGGAAGGAAATGCCGACGCCAACCCGCCGGTGTCGGAATTAGAGTCACCGAAGTTGAAGATTGCCGGAAAATCACATTCTTTCGCACTATAGACTGGATCCAACATAGGAATAGAAGATAAAAGGAAAGAAAAATAAACGAGAGACCTAGCAAATTTGTCCATTGTCTTAGGAGACTCCATCTTGGAGGGGAGGCCAATAGATGCTCTTCTCATAAATGTTTGATTTTAGGAGCAAGATGGACGGTCAAATTTTTCTTTGTTTCTTTTCTTTGTTCGCCCTTTTTTTTGATTCCATATTTGGTGTGACATGAAAGAGAATCTTAACAGACATTCAAATTCATATAGAAGTGTATGGACAAATGTAGTGTTTGGATTGGGGGAAACTACGGGTCAGAGACTTGTGGTTGGATTGGACCAACATTAATTATTGATAATTTTAAGGACAAATGTAGTTACGATGTCAATTGGAGAAATTTTTGGGTCAGATACTGGTGGATGGATTGGACCAACACCAAATTATTGATTATTTGTACAAGTGACTTCGTAACTGCTGGTTTTTCTACACATCTCATATAGCACGCAAGCGCAGGAGAAAGACACACGCATGAAACTCTTAGAATAGCACCTCATTAATTCATTTGGAATGCGGACAATTGGATAGTCAAACTCTCTAAATAAACGTAACGCAAGATGTCACTATTTTTAGGAGTCAAAATTTTAAAGCAACTCTAATTCGAAGGCAAACTTTAATTTCTAATTTGAAAACAATTTAATCCTAAAACAATGATAATCATAAAATGGATACCATCTTGGGCTGCCTACTTTTTGGTCCTAAAATAAAAATCATAAATTTAAGAGCTTAATAATCCTAAAATAAATAACAAAAAATAATCTTAATAATTTGAGAAGTGCTTTTCTACTGCATCATTCTCTATCAAGTAATTTGCACCAATGATCCCTCAACTTTTTAGTAAATAACACTTCAGTCCCTTAACTCTTGTGTAATAATACTTCGGTCTCTTTTTCATTTTTTTAATTTTGACAAAATAATCTCTGAACTCTTGAAACCCTGGCAGTTAACGTTCTTTTGTCAAATTATATTACTTTTTTGATGTTTTTATGTTCTTTAATTTTTCAACAGTTGCAGAGCACAATATAGGTTATGGCTGCTCTTTCTTTATGTTTTTTTCATTGTCTTTATTTTTTTCATGAGTGACAAACAATTTTTTGTTAAAATGAAAGCACATAGAACAAAATTCCGTTGATATACCGTTGGCTCTTCTCGCTCCCTCTCTAATTAAAATCAAATCGATCATGTTGTCAGGTCACCAAGTTAAGCCCAGACCAGGCATTGGGACTTGAGAAGGCCTAAGACGGATCTCGGCCATATAACCTTGGTGTATCCTTGAAACTTCCTTAACATATGATACCTGATAAGGGTAAAATGGAGAATTCACATTTGAATTTAAATTAGAAGATCTCATGGATGACGATAAGCACTCAAGTTGATCAAGATCTACTAAATCAAAGATTTTCAGAAAGGATAAGACTTATAAGAGATCACAGTGATGTTATATAGCCAATAAAAGAAGAAATTATCATATATTTGAATTTAAATAATGCTTAAAGGGTAAGCTATAGATGACCCCCTGTAACTATAAATAAAGGCCAATTCTAGAGAAAGTTCTAAGTCTAATTCTTGGCACAAACATTTTCTATTCATATTTTCTCATAGTGAAACCCTAACACCCGAGAAAACCCTTAGTGGATGTAGCCCTCAATAGATGTGAACCACTATAAATTCCTATATTCTTGCTATTGTCTCTTTTACTATTTTATTTACTTTATTCGTGAGTGACTATTGCGGTGAGGAAACTAGAGATTCTTGTTAAATGACTTTTGCCCATCAATAATTAGCACTAGAAGGAGGGCCCAAAGAATTTTTCAGCCTTTTTCCAGAAGAAAAATCTCTCAAAACAGTCTCAATGGTTAGAACGCATACCGAAACAAACAATGAAAACAAAAATGATGGAAACAACCATCGTGGCTAAAATGATGGCAATAATGATGCTTCCCGAGGTGGAAGATAGGACCCCCTACCTCCTCCTCCTCCTACTGCTGATGAGAATAGGATGCCATCGCTTGAAGACGCATCTCTGAATTCAAACATAGCCTTACAAGCCCAGGTTGGAACCTTGAATCGAAACTATGATAATTTGATGCGTGCCTTTGGATGCATGGAGCACACCTTGAACAACCTCGCTCGCCCAACCAATAATGATCCCTCTTGTACCAAGGGATGGAGCAAATTTGCAAGAGGGGGTTGCAAACTCTGATTATGTGTAGTCTCATCGGGCGTGGGCATTAGGATCAAAGGGGAGTGGGTAGCGAAGAGCCTAGAGAAGACGCACGCCCAGAGAAGGAGAAGGAGCACTAAACAATCAAGGTCGAGATATATTACTGCCTTTAGCACAAAGACAAGATGCTCCATCGGCTCGGTAAATAATAAGAGAGAGATGGTGGTTCTATCGCCCAAAATGTTTCATTAAATATGGATGTTTGTAGTATAAAAAGGTCGTTGTATTCACAAGGAGGTGGATTTTTGAAAGATTGAAAATTTTTGGTTTAAAGTGGAAAGGGATTTTTCAAACCAAACTTAAAAGAAAAGATAAGATTTTAAAACGGTGAAGCTTCAAGAATCCCTTGTGTGTTTCGTAACTGATATAGAATTTTAACTCCAAATAATTATCTAAAGCATTTGATTTATTATATCTTTTCTCATTAATTGCAAACATATTTACTATTTCCATTAGTCAACCTACAATGACAATATAACAAGCTATAATATAGTAAGGGTTTTCTTATAAAACTTAGCAAAATAATCATCTCTCACTAATGATTTAGTGCACTAACTATGAAAATTATAATCACTGTCACTACAATTATAATTAACATAATTTTGAGATAGAAAAAATAATAACAAATCAAAATCAATATATTTTAATAGAATAAATTTTTTACATTAATTTCAACATAACCTCATCTTATTAAATGGTTTAAGAATATACTATGATATTTGCTGTTGACAATAAATCAAGCATTACTAAGAATTTATTGTGCTTGTTTATGTCTATAATGCAGCAAAAACTTAACTTAATAAACAGGCGTGACTTCAGTATCATTAATATTAATTATGTAACACAATTAAATTACATAAAAAAGCAGGACTGAATTTATGCAGGAATTAGACAGCATAACAACATAAACAATAACAACTAAAAACTTGAAAATATAATTTATTTCATAAAAATATAAAAATTACAAAGCAGAAATAAAGTTAAAATCTATACCAGAGTACTATACACATAAGATCATCTCTCTATCTCACTAAACTCTCTACATTAATTTAGACGTTATTTTAATATTAAAAATGGGATTGAATAAGTACCGTGACAACATCTCCTTCTAAAATAGATACTGCTGAGCTAAAAGCTTAGCAGTTAAGAAGAGGATAATATGGCCAAAAAGCCGTGGGTATAAGGAGGGGAGACACCCCTTTTATAAGTGAATAAAATTCACTATTCACTTATTATTATTGTTATTGTTATTGTTATTATTATTAGTGTTTATTTATTTATTTATTTTTATTGTTTTCTTTACTTCTGTACAATCCGAATCAAAATGCATTTAGAAGAATAAATTTCTTCCATTCTCCACGCTGATCTGCACTCAACACTGTGCAAATCTGGGTTTATGATCCAGTGTAGAACATGAAAGTGATGGACGTGTATACAGCCTCATGCTTTGACCGAGTGATGTCCTTCTGCTGGAGTTCCCGAAAAGCAACTGGGGCTGAGGAAAATGATCTGGATCGTAGACCAGGTCAAACTACTCCAATCTTGCAGTTAACAGAACAGATTCACGTGAAATGTGCTGTACACAATTCAAAGTTTAATCCGAGATAGTGGAAGATACGCGTACGATGGTGATCCATTTGGAGGTGCGAACGGATGGCTGTGAATACACCACTTGTCATTTCTTTAAAATTTTGAATTTCTCCTTGATTTCTTGCGCATTTGATGCCTTTTTTGCCCATTTTGTGTCATTTAGCTCAGGTTTCCTTTAGATTTTAAATCTAAAATTAACAAACATCCTAAAATTAACTATTTTACAAACAAAATATTTACAATAATTATTAAACATATTTAGTTTACATTAAAACACACAAAAATAATTACAAATTTTTAAAATTTTAGCACCTTTCGGTTTGACACAAATATAATTTTTATGATTCAAAAATATTTTTAGAAATTACTAAAAATATAATAGAACATATTTACAAACTTAAAATTTATTTACAAGCATTTTAAGACTTAAAATAAAATTACCGCATATTATTTTTATGGTTTTGATTATTTACAAACTAAACATATATTTAATACACTAAAACGACTCTAAAAATTACCAAAAATATTATTAAACATAAAAACATAATAAAAATACATTTTAAACATATTTACATACTAAAACAAAAAAATACTAACACAAAAGTGCTATTAATTAGAGGATTTAATGACAAATAAAAACATAAAGAAATTATTTTATCCTTTTAAAATGTGTACTTTTATAATTTCATTACACCCCTTAACCAACTTATTGCAAGTTCCTAGCAATTAAAGAGATAAAATTTTGAAATGATTTTTAGAATATTTACACAATGCAAAACATTTCTCTAATTTGACCTACCTAACTAGATAGACTAACAAAACAAACAACTTATTTGAACACTTTTTATGCTATTTAACAAAATGTATGCAAGCCAGACTTAGTGTAGAAAGGGATAATAAATAATTATGAAGTTTTATGAAAAACTAAGAAAAAAATTATTATGATATTTTCATTCAAATCACTTCTGCAAGCAGCAACATTTAAAATTTATTTATTAGAATAATTAAAGAGCAAAAATATAAAACATAAATATATACAAAATGAAACAAACTTTACAACTATGGATAATACAATGTCTGGTTCCCTTAAACTTTTTCCATAGCCCATTTAACAGGCTTTTGATTAGTAATTTCTGGACCAGTTGGCCAAAGGTACTAAGTTTTAAAGCACCCCTTAGAACTTACTTACTTGAGTTAAAGAGGCTATGAAACCAAACTTATCCAACATTATTAATTTACATAATTACACACTTTATTTATTTACACTTTTTTATTTCTTTCTATTTTTTAATTAATTAGTTAGTTAATTTTAAAAATGTTATTGCTCTTAGTTGTTCATCTTTACAAAATAACAAAACTTAAATATTTATAGCTTTGATTTACCACCACAATTAAGCATTATAGTGTGTGTGTGAAAAGAATCGCTTACAAACACTTTGAAAAATAAATACATAAAAATGTTAAATAAAACTGAAGTTTTAAGAGTCCATAGAGTTAGATAATTCAAAGAACAGAAAAATGATATTGTATTAATATCAAAGTCAGAAATGAAAACAAAATAATAGCACATTAACTACTAAGAAACTAATATTTACAAAACTTTTTTTTTTAATTTTTAATTTTATGGCTCACACAAAAATGAAAAACACACAAAAATTAAGAGCAAAAATAAAATATGGGCAAAAATTGAAAAAAAAATTCGCACAAAAATGAAGCATAACTCTCTCTCCTAATAAATTGTACATTGTCCCTAATGTATAAAAAGAATAGTGAGAGTAGAAAATATTATCTGAATTAGCACATATGCAAGGATGATCTATAACAAATGTGACAAACAAAAATAAAAACTAACAAAACATACAACAATATATTACAAATTGGGTTTTTTAAAGTCTGATTCTAAGACTTTATTTTTTGTTTGAAAATTAAAGTCACTTTTCAAATTCTTCAAAACGTGTTTCAAGAGGCCATAAAAACAAAATACTTGTTAATAACAATGACTATATCATCCTTAATCTCAGTCATTTTAAATGAACTATCAAGCGATCTAATTTAAAAAAAAAAATTAAGGAGAATTAAAATGTGAAATCAAAACATATATTTTTTTCATGAAAATTTATCTAAAAATCTAAACAAATTGCATTTACAAAATCAAAATCACTAGAATGCATCTTGAGAGAAAATTGAATACAATTTTACTCCATAACTCAGCCATTCTAAACAAATTTTATTTTAAGCCTTTATTTTTAATTCTCAAAATAAATTTCAACATTTTCTTATTATTTTTAAAAGAAAATCAAAATAGCACACAACAACACATAAAAATATATTATAAAAGAAAAAAGATAAAGATATTACTTTGAAAGTGTTTTCCTATCGTTTGATGCTCTAAATCCATCAAATCTTTTTTTCCAACTCTGCTCTTGGTGAACAGTCAAAGAAGAACAGCTTCCTCTTGTAGTACATGTCAAAGGACACCACATACGGGTCTTTTGTGAACATGCTGTTAAGATTAGCAAAGGATGAAACATTTAAACTTGTTAAACTTGGTCTCAATTTACGTTCTTAGTAAGCCCCTAAAAATGATGCTAGAGGTGATTGAGGAGGTGGTGGCTATATAAGATCTTAGTAAGAATTGTATTTGGTAAACTCTTGTGGTAACTGAGGTTGAAAATCTAGGACTAAGGGTGATGGTTGTTCCTCTTCTATAGCTAAGTCTTCATTCTCTTCCTCGCATTCCTCTTCTAACGTTTGTTCCTCAAAATAGGTGAGTTCCACATATTCCTCTTCATTTTCTAACATACCCTTCACAAATTCCAAATATTTTCTTAGGATTTCTAAACTCTTCCTATTTGAAGTATCTAATAAATTTTGCAGTTCAACAGTTGACTCTAAAATTTCAAGCTGAATTTCAGGCCAAGATTCCAAAAAGCTTAAATTGTTCTCCCAACCTAAGTCGCTTTCAAAACTATTCAATCTCCTATAATTATACTCGGCTATATCTTCTAACTTATAATAGGCTTCGTCTATTGGTAATGGTATCATCTCCTTTTTCTATCTAATTTCTAGTTTCAGGACTTAACCTGTCATTAAAAATTCCTAAAAGATAATCCCAAAAAGAACTGTGGTAAGAAAACCTATCAAGCAAATCCTTATACCTCTACCAAGCATTATAAAGTGGTTCTAAGTGTTGTTGGGAAAAACTTGCAACAAAATGTTGATGAAGTTCTTAAAGCATTTATTTTATTTATTTTATTTTTGAAATTTTTTAAAGAAAATTTCAAGCAGAATATGTTAGATTAATCGGATTCCTATATCATTGGGGGTCACACAAGACACACTTAGAATTTCTAGCCTTTTTAGGCAAAAGTTTTAGCCTTGTGATCGTGGGCTTGAGTCCTAACGTTGGGCCTTTTTATAGAATTTGAAAAAATTTGCGATTACCCAAACTTATAAAACAAAAGAGAAGATGCAAAGCTTTGCTTTATCTAGAACGATTAAAGTAGTGAGTGAAAAGTATCCACTTTTTTTTTAATTTTTAATTTTTAATTTTTTTGATTTTTTTGAATAATAAACACACTATTTAAAACATGCAAATAATTAAAATAATATTTACATAGGATAAGGATGGATCACTTACCTGTTTTCCCTGCTTAAGTTGGCAATCTCATAAAATGACGACACCTCCACAGCAACGGCGCCAAATTTTTGTTTCTTTTAACGCGGACATTTGCAGTATAGAAAAGTTGTTATATCCGCACAGATATTTTCCTTCTTTGAAGGATATGGCGTTTCCTTCGAAAACTTCATATATGTCTATATTTTATGAAAGTCTCAATAAGCATATCAGCATTTCTAGATTGGCTTAAGTATTACAAAACTTGTCTATAATGTCAAAAAAATGTAGTGAAAAAACGAGTTTTAAGAAATATTTTGAATGAATATTAAATCAAGTTTTGTACCTATGTTTCAATTTTTGTTGCAACATAAGTCACAACGATTTTAAAGTATGATTTTAAGAAATAAATTATTCATTATTTTTCTTACTAATAAGTAAGTTTAAAATACATAAATAAATTTTAAGCAAGTTAAGTAACGGCTCGAAAAGACGGGTTGTTACAATTGGTATCCGAGCAGTGTACCGCCATCTTATTTAACACTATCGTATGCCCGCTTTACCATAGCTAGTGAGTAAGTTAATTTTAGTTAGCAGAATAACTAGCATTTGATAGATACGTGTTGCTATACTGGGTTTACAATCCTTGATATTAACATTCCCGAATAAGCAACAATAAAAGGGAGACGAAAGGACAAGTATTATTTTATACGTTATAGTGTCTCCATGAATCGATGGTAGTTATCATCCATCGGCAATATCAAGTCAACGATGATCAAACTTAGCCAATAATGGTTAATCGTTGACCTAATTGCTCAAAATTAAGAGGATGAGCTCATGACACGTTATGATATTTTGCACGCAGTAATGTTCTCTATTTGAGTGAATTTCACTCTGACAAAAGTCATTCGATATTAACTATAAGCAGAACAAGAGAAAGTAGTTCAGGATAACAGAATAATAAAATCAAAAATAAGATTTTCGGTGATTTTTTTTATCACATTTGCGACTTGACATGGAGCAAAATGCCTGAGAGCAACTTGTCATGAAGGATTTTGATGGAATTTTGAAGCTCATGCTTTTTTTTTTTTTTTTTTTTTCATTTTAGAACACACATTAGACGCTAGTTATCAGGAAATCGCCTTCTAAAGCACAACATGAAAATCTAAAACACTTAGAGTTTTGTGTTGCGTTGCATATGACGACAGTTTACTAGAAACCATTACCTAATGTATATTGTCTAAGAATAACAGTGAAACTAAACCTTGACAAAGCCACCAACGATGGCAGCGACAAGAAGGGAGTCATGGGACTCATACTAGGTGAGGTTGTAGTGAGGGAACACCAAGGGGGGCAAATTTTGCCGTCACTAAGGGAGAGGAAACCGCAAGGGGGTGAATGTTATCATCGATGAGCGAGTGCGACCTGCAAGGGTAGCAAAGTTCATGTTCAACAGGCAAATTTTATTGTCTGTGAAAGGGAGTGACCTACACTGGGTGAAGGCCATTGTAATCCAGACAGGGGCCATGATGCAACGGAGTGCTAATTTGAATAAGTATAGATGGATGTTTCCATGGTACCAAGAAGATATAAAAAGTAATAAAGTGTGCAAGTTGAGGAAGCTAGCTTGGCATTGTTGTGCTATAGACTAGAAGCAAGTATTTGTTTGGAAAATTGTTTCATAGCCTTTGTAAATATCAGAAACAAAATTGCAGGTAGTTGGTAAACTACGAATAAAATTGGTGGGGTGAAGTCTATCATCAGTGAGAAAGCAAGGGCCAAGGTACGATGGAACACTGGTTTGAATAATTATGGACGGATGTTCGTCCATGGTACCGAGAAGATATCAAAGGTAATGAAGTATTCAAATTGCAAAAGTCGCTCTATGGTTGAAAAGGATCACAAAAGCCATGTGAAACTGTGGCTGTCCTTAAAGCCAGGGTGATCATACTTTATTCATCAAGATTTTTGAAAGAAGAGAGAGTACAACCCTAATTGTACATGTAGATAATTTTATTGTAGCGGGTGATGATCATGAAGAGATGACTGGGTTGAATGCTTGTTAGGCAAAAGAAATTTGAAATCAAAGAACTAGGGAACTTAAGAATTTTCCCCGGAATTGAGGTTGCTAGATCGTGCTACGGAATATGAATGTCACAACAAATACAAACTCAGGATCTCTTACAAGAAATTGGCATGGCTGGTTGCAAATCAATCAACACTCTATAGAAGCCAATTAGGAGATAGAATCAAAAGAGAGGAACTACGGGACAGGGAAGAGCATCAAAGAATGGTAGGCAAGCTCATTTATACTTGTCTAACACGAGACCTGATATAGCTAATGTTGCAAGTGTTGTTAGCTAGTTTATGCATGCTCCACTAGAACCTTGTATTGAAGCAATGTATCGGATTCCAAGATACCAAAAAGGATCTCCAACAAGAGGCTTGCTATTTCGGAAAATGTGGGACTTAATTTGTAAGTTTAAATTGATGGAGGTTGGGCTAGTCCCAAGGTCGACCAAAGATCAACTACAGAATATTGTACTTAGCTAGATAAAAATTTGCTCATAGGAGAAGCAAGAAGCAATCAGAGGTGGCTCGCTTGAGCGCCTAAGCAGACACTGAGCCATGGCTCGATGATATTTGAGCTATTTTAGGCGAAAAGGAGTAGGAATACACGGACCCATGATGTTGTATTGTTACAACACAACAATAAACATCGGACACAACATTGTTCAACATGATTAAATGTAAATGTATCTAGTTAGTAAGTGTCGTAGTTAGAAGTTGCTTTAATTGCTAATCCCGGTATATTTTTTATGCCTCTTTGATCAATTAAATAATAGAAAATAAAAGGAACCATTCAATTTTTACTTTAATTCAACAAAACTATGTTTAAATGGCATCACAAACGTCTGGTCTGTTACAAGGCAGTCTTCAATGCTCCAAGACCTTCAAGCACTTCGACAAAAAACGACAGTTAAAACTTGAGTTGGCAACGTGTAATAAAGCAAAGATAATGAAAGGACCTAAAGGGAGCATTAGAGAAGTATTGGGACAAACCAATCACTTCCTATCATCCTTTTAAACTTGTGATGGTTAAAACAAACGTAGTTAAAAAACCTGTATTTATGGGCATAACGTAAGAGAAGAAGATAAATGTTACACACAATATCAAGAGGGTGATAATAGGGAAATAATAAGATCTAACTGAGTGGTATAAAACCATGCATTTAGGAAGCATCATTGATTCAGAATCAATTCTGCACAACTATTTGGTTAAGTATGAATCAGACTCGTTGTGCAGCTAAAACAAAAGCTAATCGTCCACCCAATGGACAAAAAAGGCCAGCAAACTAATGCTTTAATGAAAGCGGGCAAGCAAAATGCAAGAGCAAGGAGATGACACTAAATAACTCTAACTATATATCAAAATACTAACCCACTCAAAGTACAGATTTGGAAGCAAGTTATTTATGAACTCCGCTCAATCATTCAACTCACTAGAAAATCCCACACCACCTATTTCCTTTCAGTAGTTATTACTGTTATATACAAATTACAAACGATTCTCTAAATACATAGGATTTGGAAAATTCAAACACATCCAAAAAGTGAAATCGTTTATACAAATAGTCTCAAATGCAAATACCTCTCTTCAGCGGATGTATGATGCTTCTTTAGCAAACACAAAAACACAATACAAGCTTGTTCCAATTATCATGCTGATGCTACCCACAAAGCAGTTTCTTCAGAGGATAAAGGCTGTAAAGCACGGATTCTGATATCGTATTTTCTGCGTTTTGAAACTTCATGGCCTGAGGACGAATCTGATTCCTCTGATCTGATGGGGTGAGACGAAGTAAATTCATCATAAGCAATTCCAATATGGTTATTGCATTTGCGGCAAAGAAGCTTGATTCGCTGTTGGAACAAACCCCATGAATGCTTGGAGAAATGGGGTATGCATTGGATTTCATCAACCTGAGTAAATCTGCTATCGTCGACGTAGAAGAACGATATGATCCCTCGCTTGATAGATTTTCCGTACTTTGAGCCAATTGTTGAGATGTTCCGGTTGGAGGAGCATAAATTTAGTGCATAACCACAAGAGCCACAGCTGTAAGAACAAAAAAATTCTCATGCACCATATTTGCACATAAATCCAAACAAAAAATAATTATAAAACTTGCAAGAAAACGTTTACAATTCAAGAGTAAATAGAAATTCAATCCCAACATTGATCGTTTGTCGCAGCTTCTTTAGATGAATTTCAACTTTTTTTTTTTTGGGATGTGGGGTACCTCAGAAATCCCCCGACCCCGGGCTTCAATTTGCAATTGGAGACCGGGATTGTGGCTCTGAGGAACTGAATCCCAAGCCATGTGAGAGCAAACCACCTAATCGTTGTAACTCCGTCTACTGTTATTTAGAAGGTGTCAAAACTTTATAAAAAGTAATACATTTAGCAAACCAATATTCTAAAATTATGTACAATCTTGGAAGAAAAACTGCTAATCAACAACTGGAGGATACTTAGTTGGAAAAAAAAAAATCTCCAAAAAGGGTTCCCCATTTTTATTTTATTTTTCTTTATTTTACTAGAGATCTAAAAGGGTTTCTGATAACGACATGGAAAGATGCTTTCTCCAAAATGTTGTTGTAATTTTCTGGAAACCCTTTAAAAGGTATAGCAATCATTCAATATTGCGGGAACCAAATTGATATTCAATCAACATCTTCCATGAACTTTCCAAGCAATCCAGCTGTAAATAAACGGTTAACCACTAGAATGAGAAAGGATAAGTCTTGCAACTAAAAAAAAGCCAAAAGATATCCTACAAAGAATGGAGAGGACGAGATTGAAAAAGACAAAACAAGAAAACCACAAATTCAATAATATATAGATTCACCCAATGTCAGTATCAAACACCGCCTGAAAATCAATTTGCATTGCCATTTGAGAAATACTTTGGGCATGTATAACTCCTTTAAAACCCTCCTTAAAAAATAAATAAAAAAATAACCTTCCTTAAAATCCTTATATCCCTCATTTTAAGCACCAAGTGTCCAACAGCAATCATCTATTAAGAAAATAGCTTCTCCCAATTTTTCCGTAGGCCGAGATAAGACTATAGCTTGTTACTAATTCCAACCAAGATGCAATGCAAGAAGACATATTAAAAAAAATAAATAAATAATCATTTTATTAACGGACAGAAACTCCATATTAATGCAACAAGAATCCATTTGTGCATTTATCCAATTGGGGGGGGGGGGGGGGGGGGGGGGGGCGGTGGTGGTGGGGGTGGGGGTGGGGGGTGGTGGCGAATGGATAATCCCGGAATAATTTCAGATTAAGGCTGCAAGGAAAGCACTTATCTGATCCAAAAGTTGAAGATTGAATCAGTCGTCAGCCATTATTTCTCTTAATTTTCACTTTAAAAAAATCTAACAATCTTAAAATAACGCATGACCCACAAGCCAAAAAAAATCAAAGATTTAAAAGGATAAAAAAAAAGTGAATCTATAATAATGATCTGCACAATCGTGCATCATCCCCAATCGCTATTTTCCAAAAATTTTCTCACACAAACAACTAAAAATCGGAATCAAAACAAAACCCAGGTAATAAAAACTTGTTCTTTTCTAAAAATAAATAATTTTCCACAAAAAAAAAGGCGATTGAGATCGAAAGAACGAAAGAGATTGAACCTGTAGCTAACATCTCTCTGGGAAGAAGGACAAGTCAAGGAAGGACGATGAACTCCATTCTGAAACCCATCTTTTATATACGTCAGTTTCTCCATAAAGTGAGCTTTTAACTTCTTTAAGTCTTAAAACTCTGAAATTTTTACAGTTAAAGACACAGAAACCGAGCTCTATGAAGAGGTTGAAGACGAACGTGGACCGTCTGATTCGGGTCAACTGTAACTGTAGAAAATCGCAGCTTTCAGATACGGTAAGACGGATCCAAAACGACGCGGTTTCGCGAGAGAAAAACAGGTTCAGAAGGCTTCGAAGAAGAGGAAGAAGAAGAACCAAAGAAGTTTAAGGAATCAATGTATTAAAGCGCAAAACAGTGAGAGGACGGTGGCTCTTAGCTTTCGTGTTTCTTTATAATAATAATAATAATAATAATAATAATAATCTATTTATCTATTGATTTTCATTTTCCTAAGAATTTATCTATTTATTTATTTTCGTGCCGACGTGGTGGGAAATATGAATGGGTTGGGAAAGTTTCTAATTTATAGTATTAAAATTGGGGAAAAGAAATAATAATGTTGATTAAAAAAACTAATAATGACTTATTATTGCCAAGAGTGATGATAACGTTCATTAAAAAATATTTTAAAAAAAGGGATGGCAATATCAAAAGAAATAACAATTAAATTGAATAATTTAACAGGAATGGTCTTCTTTTACGTTACACGTGTATTTGTTTAACTCGGCTGGGATGACAAGGCTGGCCAATGTGAAGGGGTTAGGAATTTTTCTCTTTAGTTTATTTTTAAAAATAATTATTTATTTTCCTATCAATAACTTGTGTAAATATAAATATATATAGTTACGTCTTCATTAATAATTACTACTATAATTATAGTAATAATTATAGCTACTAATATAATAATTTGGTTTTTATATGACCTGTTATAATAGATTAAGCAACTTGTTAATCTTAAACATTAATTAAAATTTGTTTTTTTCTATTTTTTTTTTTTTGTGATAATTTCATTTTGATGCCATTTAGATAGATTATGACTTTTGATATTGATATTAATGTTGGGCTTGCTCGGGGACTATTTGAAAGAGATTTTTTTTTTTTTTTGGGGAAAAAGAATTGCATCTGTTATCAGATTAAAGAATTATACGATGTTCATCTAAAAAAAAATTACGAGGCACCACGGATTGAATTAATGAATCTTCAAATTCTTGCATTATCAATGTATCAATATCAAATTTTAATATTTGTATAGAAAAGCCACTTGCAAGCTATTAGTTGATGTATTTGTTATATTATATAATTATCACAGGATTGCCATCTTTAAGTTATTTTACAACTAAAAATTTACTTTTACATCATCAAACAAAATTCCTTTCAGAATTTTTTAAAACTGCGTTTATTTCGTAGGTTTAAATCATAATTCGAACTATTTTGTTTTAGTATTTTCTTTTAAAAAATTTAAATTTATCTTTAAATTTATGAACCAAACAGGTCTTAAACTATAATGATTATGACAAAAAATAGATGTAGTACTTGAAAATAACTGTGCATTTTGGAACACAAATAAAAATAGCATATCAAGTAGATTATTTTAACACTTTTTCAAAGTTAAATTTAGTATTAACATAATATTTACGTTAGAGATAATCTTAGTGAGGAACATCTTCCAACCGCAATATTTTCAACAATTCTAACCGGATGGGCGACTTGATTAGCAGACCTTGAAATATGGTTGACTATACAACCTGAAAATATGGACAGAATATATTTAACACCAAATACATGATTTTTCAAACTCATAAATGATAGGATAATTGGAATATAAAGTCTGAACAAGTGTTAAAAAAAATCAATTTCTATAAAGCTTAAACAGTAAGCCAACATTTATGGTCCATTTGAAAAGAAATATCTTTATACCACATAATATTTTCATTTCATCTAATGGGATGGAATTAACAAAATTTTTAGTATTATTAAATAAACAATCTGGAAATAAAGATGAAAGATGATTAACATAAGATGCAGGATTTTCAAACTATAGAAAATAAAAGAACTGGAATACAAAAGCATGAAGAAATTCTACAAAATTAACCACTACAAAGGTTAAGTGGCCCGTCAACATATATGCAGTTCATATATGATGTCTAATAGGGTGTTTGGAAGGGTGGTGAGAACCAGTGGTGGGAATCACTTTTACTGTAGCATGTGAAAGTTTTATACTGTAGCACATTTTTTTATTGTTAGAGCTTTACATTGTTCATAACTGAGATTGTGGTGGGAACTGAGTGGTGTCAGTTCCCACCACTGTCAAACACCCCTAAGAGTAGCAACTTTAGCTTCTTTATATGAAAATTTTCCATTGAGTTTAGATGTTACGGTTGCCTTAACAAACCTCTATGGTTTGGATCGAGGCAATCATTCCAATGGTCAATGTATTCAATGAAAATCTTGCATCCATGTTTAGCTTGTAGTTACCAACGAGCGAAGAGTACATCTTAGAGTGATAACTGCCGCACAAAGTTTTACTTGGTGAAAATCTTGTATCCATTAAAAATAGAATAATACTATGTAGATTGTTTCTATGGTGACAACAAAATTAAAACAAAGTTGTATCTCTAATAAATTAAGCTAGATTACTACAGAATTTTATGTCGAAATTATTTTAGGTGGACTAACATAATTACTAAAACTTATATATTAATGTAAAATATCTTGTACAAATCAGATAATTAACGACAAATTTTTTAAACCATATTGGTCTTGTTCGAGTATTGCTTGCGCCAAAATGGGATATAATTATTTACTTTAGGGTTAATTTCACTTTTGACTTTTAAACTTTATAACATTACAAAATACGCCCCAAACTATGCAACTTGTTTTATTTTGACTTCTAACTTTAAAATGCAACATATGGCATTTTGAACTATGCAATGTGTCTCATGTTACCCATAAACTTTAAATGTGACAAATCAAACCCTTAAAATATGCAAACTAGGCCATTTTGACCATCATTAGTAAATCAATTAAATGTTAATAGGTGAAGATAAATGACTATTTTGACCTTTTGGCCTTATACTTAATTTCAACATATATTTTGGAGGCAAAAATCCTAATTTTGATGTTGATGGTAGAAATTCATCATTTAAACTCTCGGAAATAAATCCTCAACATGGTGCAAACTTTCTCAAATTAAGTGTGAATTAATTGCAAAAAAAAAATAAAGACAAAAAGGAATTGTAGTGATTCACTTTAAAAAACTACGTTCACTTTGGAAAGGAGAAGAATTTCCTTTAAAGAGGATTATACGCTCCAATGCCAATGTAAGACAGGACAAATTTGTGGGTTTACCCCATTTATAGCCTTTTAAAATTAATTCAAATAAATAAAATAAATTAATTAATAATATCATGGAATTATCACTTTCTCATTTAAATTGAGGACGTTTTCCTTATCTTCCATGATTGACAGGATCTTCTGGGCATGGGAAATTCATTTGCTTTTGAATTTGAATTCAAATAACCATTTGTAGAAGCTGGTCGTTACGTTATGTCGAACACAGTTTGTCTAGCTTATCCCATCCATCTAGTGAGACTAACAAGTCTTGTCTATTACCTAGCCTTGATATCCATGTTGGCCTTATATTTGTGGACTATAATTGGCCTTCGATAGCGTGAAGTGACTCCTTGAGTTGTTTCGCGCTTATATGGTCAAGGCATGGTTAGGTCTCTCACTTTAACGTCACGACGACCAATACTTAACTTTCTAGACTTGCTTCTTAGCAAAGGCTTTGATCGATGTAATGGTTATGATTTGGGCTCTTGATCTCCTTGGGCAGTCAAACATCCGCATCTCTAACGTAATCGTCACATCAGTACATCAAGCGTTGCTTCATATCCTTAGAGGTTCAATCCAAGTTGTTGGATCGATTTTCTTTTTCTTGCCTAAAACCTAGATTATACGATGAAGACCTTTAATCTCAGCTGTTAGATCAAGATCGCCAGTTACTTGATCTAACAGTTCAGATTAATCCCCCTCTAATGTTTACATAGGGGCTTGAGAATCTGTTTTATTTCTCTTCTTATTTTGATTTCAATACCAAAAATTTTGCTAAAATTTCTCCAGACCATCATCTTCGTGATTCCATGCATCCTATGACCTCAATTTGACTGTGCTCAAAGATTCAATACTCTCTTGTGTATCATTTGTAAATTTCATGAAGTTCTCTACCATACCCGTAAGTCCAAATCTATGTCTCCTTGTCATTGTTGAGCATTGTGTTTACATTCTTCACGCTATTTTTCTACAAAAATAGGTTAGGAATAATGAAATAGCAATAAGATAAGAATTTACGTGAACCTTGCCTTGTTTTAGTATGATTTTAGACGTTTCCTAGGCTGTTTAGACCATTTTTCCATCCACGTTCTTGAATAGGTTGACCCTTTCTTGAAGTTATCAACCTCCTATTGAATAGGTCGACCATTACATTCAATGGCTTTAGCTCCTAGGACTTAAATTTTATGTCTTTACCTATTAGCTTTAGGATTAACCTTTCAACTTAGGCTCGATTTTGATTTTGTTTTTCCTTTTACTTCTTCAGATCTAAATGGCAAACCTAGTGGTTAAGAAGTTGAGTCTTCCTCCCTAGTCCAGCCTAATATCCATGATGTTGCTAAGCCTTCTTGTCTAGGCGAAGTTGTTGAGTACAACGACAACCCTCTTTTTAGGGACATAGAGGAGTTTGACACGGTCCCCTCAGATGAGGTTGTACGATCAACGTTGGTGAGATGGTGAACAGTGTCCCCATCCCCTTCACCACGACTGGGCCATCGCCCGCTCAGTCTTTCGACCCCTAAATCTGCAGGTCTCTAAGGATTGCAATAGTAGGTTTGTTGTTCAAAAGGTTGAGCCAATAGCCTCAGCCTTTAGAGACTGCATCCCAACGAAGGCAAGCGAAACTGCATTGGCTATCAAGACGAGGTATATCCAAAAGGCCTTCAAGGATGGTCACTTTGACGGGCAATATTTTAGATTCTTCATCTCAAATGCGATGCCCATCCACTTGGAAACGTCACCGTTTATACCTATAGCATCAAAGGGACGTTAACCTTGCCTCTTCACCCCATCGTGAAAAGGCTATGTTGCAGACAGTAATCCAGATGTCCAAAACAAGCATCAAGCTACTAGTCTAAAGTAGACAAGTGAACCTCCAAAAAGAATAGGAAAGCTAAAATTACCCATGTGGCAAAATTTTAACTTGAGAGTGTAAGCAAAAAAATTGATAACATGATCAAAGGGACAATTTATATACATTACAAAACAGATCTTTCTTTTGAAATACTCTAGCGGAATGGGTGATTTAACACTAGATGGGACTCGTGATACTAAGCAATCCTAACTCATTGTCAACCCAAATGGAAATAGGCTAAGTACTTAAAGCTATGTGTTAAGAAGCGTGGAGCTAAATTCAACATCTTTCAGAATATCACCCAATGCATAGAAGAACAAACACAAGAAAAAACAAGTTTTTTAACCCGGGTGCACGCCCCCGTGGTAGAAGAATTCGTGTGGCCACGAGGAAGGACACTAGCTATGTGCCCCACGGAGAGGAAGGCGAATGGAGCATTACAAAAACCATAGCACGATCACGTGCTAGAGTTTGCATTTTGCGTTTTTTAGGTTTTTGTTACCCTTTCTTGTTGAAACCTATATATAGGTAGGTTGTGTTCCTTTTTTTGTAGAGTGAAAACTCAAAAAATTAGAGTGAGAGAGGCTAGAGAGAGAGTGCAATTTTTTTCTTGTAAACTTCTTTATCATCATAGTGAATTATTCTACAACAGCTAAAAATGGATATAACTCTCACATCGAGAGTGAATCATTATAAATTTTATGTGTTATTATTTATTTTTTGTTTGTATATTTTTTATTCTTAGTAGAATTAGGACTTCTAATTCACAACAACTGGTATCAAAGCCATTGGTTTTGAGGGAGAGTGATTGCTAGCGACGAAAAAATTACACTCAGAATTACAAAATTTGATGGAATGAACTTTGCATTTTAGAAGATGCAGATGGAAGATTATTTATATAGCAAAAAGCTACATATGCCCCTTTTGAATAAGAAACTATAAGGTACAAAGGATGAAGAATGTAGTCTTCTTGACAGACGGGTCTTGGGAATGATTTGGTTAACGTTATCCAAGAACATAGGTCACACTATGAGAAAGGAGACAACTACTGCAAGGATGATAAAGCTTATGTCAAATATATATGAGAAGCCTTCTGCAAACAATAAGGTACATCTCATGAAAAAGTTGTTTAATTTAAAGATGACATAAACCACACCAGTAGTGGCAATCAATTGTCTTTTGTTGAAATTGATTTTGATGATGAGGTATGTGCCTTTTATTTTTTTGGCATCTTTGCCAAATAGTTGGGAACCAATGAGAGCTGAAATTAGTGACTTTATAGGCAAGGAGAAGTTGAAGTTTAGTGATGTGAGGGATCAAATTCTTGCAAAGGAGGTTCATAGAAAAGATTTTGGTGAATCGTCGGCATCGACATCGAGTTCTATCCTAAATGTTGCAATAGGGGTAGAACATTTAAGAAAAACTCTAACAAGAATGGCATATGGAGGTCAAGAATGGTATAAGCAAGTCCAGGTCCAAGAGGAACATGGAACGTTAGAACTGTGGCAGAAGTGGTCATCTTAAGAAGAACTATAAAGCATCAGAGAAGAATGATGACAAGGGAAAGGAAGTAGCAAACATGGTCACTAATGAAGTACAAGATGCTTTACTTTTGTTAGCTGATAGTCTTGTTGATTCTTGAGTTTTAGACTTTAGAGCATCTTTTCACACTATTGCACATCATAAAATTATGGAGAACTATGTTGTTGGAATTCATAGAAAGGTTTATCTTATGGATGGAGAACCTTTGGATATTGTCAAAATTGACAATGTCAGATTAAAAATGACAAACGAGTCAATTTGAAAGATTCAAAAGGTAAGACACGTGCCAAAGTTGATGCATAATTTGATTTTGCTTGGGCAACTTGATGATGAAAGTCGTAATGTCTTTCAATAGTGGTGGTTGGAAAGTCACAAAGAGAGCCATGATTGTGGCTTGAAGGAGTAGAACTAGGACTTTCAACATCACTTCCAATTGTAGAGATGCCGTTGTAGTTGCAAACTCCACTACAAATTTTGATTTATGGCATTGCAAGCTCAGGCACTTGAGTGAAAAGGGAATAAAGTGTTTCATTCCAAAGAAAACCTACATGAGTTGAAATTTATAAAGCACAAGTTATGTGAAGGTTGTATCTTCGGGAAGAAAAGGGTTAGCTTCTCCAAAGCAGGTAGGGAGCCAAAAGTAGAAAAATTGGAGTTAGTACATACAGATGTATGGGGGCCTTCTACTACCACTTCTCTTGGAGGCTCCAATTATTATGTGACATTTATCGACGACTCAATCAGAAAGGTATAGGTTTATTTTCTGAAATACAAATCTGATATGTCTAATGCTTTCAAGAGATGGAGAGCTATGGTAGAAACGAGACAGGTTTGAAGATTAAGTGCTTGCAGTCAGATAATGGGGGGACGTATGTAGATAAACACTTCAAAAGATACTTTATGGATAGTGACATCAAGATAAATAAGACAATTTTAGGTAAAATTCAACAGAATGGTGTGGCTGAGAAGACAAACATGGCCTTGAACGAGCATGCTTGGAGCATGAGATTGCACACCAGGCCGCCAAAGATGTTTTGGGTCAAAGTGGTTAATATTACAGCCTATTTGATCAATAGGGATCCTCAAAACCATTAGATTGCAAAATTTTGAAGGATGTTTGGTGCAGTAAAGAGGTAAATCATTCTTTTCTAAAAGTTCTTGCTTGTCTTTCTTATGTTCATATTAATTCTACTACTAGAAGTAAACTTGATGCTAAGGCTAAGAGGCATTTCTTTATTGGCTATGTTGATACCGAGTTTGGTTATCGTTTCTAGGATTACAAAAATCTGAAGATTGCTAAGAGCAAAGATGTGATCTTTAATGAAGGAATCCTATATAAAGACAAGTTGACAACAAAGACTTAGAGCCCAAGCACAAAAGCCAAGGAGCCAGAGGTGATTCTGTTGAAAGATCTTCTGGTAATTGAAGCACAAAGTGAAGATGAAGAGAACATAGCCCCCGAAGAGTGTCAATGTACTCCTGTCACTCTAATCAAGAGATTTAGTAGAACTATAAAGCCACGACAAAGGTACTCCCCATTATTGCACTATATGTTATTGACTGACAAAGGTGAACCAGAAAGCTATAATGAAGTCGTACAAGTCAATGACTCAATTAAGTGGGAGTTAGCCATGAAGGATGAAATGGATTTTCTAATGTCCAATCAGACATAGCAATTGGCAGAGTTACAAAAAGAAAAGAAGGCCTTGCACAATAAATAGGTGTACTAGTTTAAAGAAGAACATGATGATAGCAAGCAGTACAATGCGAGATTAGTAGTAAAAGGTTTCTAATTAGAAGAAGGTATAGACTACACAAAGATTTTCTCCCTGGTGGTTAAATTTGCTATAATTAGAATAGTACTTGGGTTAGTGGCACAGGAATACTTGTATTTAGAGCTGTTGGATGTTAAAACTCCCTTTCTTTATGGTGATTTGGAGGAAGAGATCTACATGATGCAGCTATAGGAATTTGAAGTGTCGGGTAAAGAGAAAATGATGTGCAAACTACAAAAGAGCTAGTACAAGTTTAAACAAGCTCCTAGACAGTGGTATAGGAAGTTTGATAGCTTTATATGTAGTAATGGATTTCTAAGGTGTTAGGCGGATCATTATTGCTATATAAAGAACTTTGGTGACTCTTATATCATTTTATTAATATATGTTTATGATATGTTTGACTTTGCAATGACGAAAGAATGTGAATAATCTTTCTGAACACTAATATCTAAGCTGACCTCTACACCTATCATGCAATCCCTTGTTTGGAGTTTACACTTTGAAATCATGTGTCATGCAAGCAACTATGTTGTAGAATCTATTTTGGGTTAATGAAGGGAAGAAAAACTCTTTGTAGCTGTAACACCCGAGCATTTTTACTACATTAAAAATGCAATAACTTAAGGATTATGTCAAGACAAAAGTACGGGTTAAGAAAAATATTGTATAGAATATGAAAAATTATATAGTATTAAAATAATACAGTGTAAGGAAGTATATTGATAAAGTCATGTAGTATAAAAATTACACTACAAAAGTAATCCAGTGTAGGAAGTTGACTGTTTAAGGTTAAACAGTATAAAAATTGGACTGTTTAAGTTAAAGCAGCATAGGAAAAATATTGTTTGGAGAATATGGATGAATAAGGAATGCTATAGCGATATAAAAAATATACCGACAGTATAAAAAAAATATTGTAAGTATAAATTTAGGCTGTACAAAGTTAGATACCGTTGGAATTACATTATGTGATAGATGTAAATAAGTATAGAAGGTTGTGGAACCGCATGAGTAGTATAGAAAGGAATACTAGCAGTATAAGAAAAATACTGTTAATATAAATTTAGACTGTGTAAAAAGTTTTATGGGACCCACCAAGGGGACACCTTGAGAGTTTTGATTGGGCCACCACATTTACTAATGTGGCCCAACCATAAAAGGCAAAGTTAACCCTAATAAAAATGAGGGTGATTAGTCACCAAAAAGAAAAGAAAAAAAAAGGAAAAAAAGGAAAAAAGGGGGGGACGCTCCATGGGTGTAGAAAAGGCCACCTCACCCCTTTGTTTCCTTTATATTTAGCTGTAAAAAGAGACCAAAGGTTGGTCTCTACCATGCAAAACGTGCAAAGGAAGGAAGGAAGGAAAGAAAGAAAGAAAGAAAAGAAAAATTCCCATTTTTTCCCCACGGACCTGGTAGTTCTTTGGGCAAGTTTCTATCAAAGTTTGATGAATACAAACCTCCAACCAAGCTTAAAGCAAGCCCTAGTGCTTTAGTGCAAAGTTTTGCAACTTTGGAGGTGAAATTTTAACTTTTTTCTAAGGGTTTTAGGGATTTTTTCTTCAAAGTTATGGATGGGTTTTTAATAGAATTTTGTTATGGTTTATAACAAAGGAATCTAAGCAAGTTTAGTCTCGCAAGTGCAGAATCAAAAAGGTTGGCAAAGTTTAGGTAAATCTCTAACCTTGTTGCTTGAAAATTTGTGCTAAAAATATGCATACTAAGTGTTTGATGAAATGTTTTGGTCTATGACATGTAAATGGATATTATGGCATGATTGGTTTATGATCAATGTTGATGGTGATGATGATGGAAAGAAGAAAGCAAGGGTTTTCATGAAATTCCAAAAGGGACCAAATTGCAAAGGAAAGTGTATTCTCGGTAAATTTGAAAATCAGCCATAAATTTTCCCTAATGTTAGAATTTGAGGAAAGTTAAAATATGAAAGTTGTAGAACTCATCGAAACTATTAGGACAGTGTAGATAGTTTTCCAAAATTCTGCTTAGTTTAGGAGCTATGAATTTTACGAAATTTTAAGCATAAAATTTCAAGACATGGAAACGTTATTAAATGTATTGAATTCGACCATGGTGCTTTTGTAAGTTTTATTCGTTGTGAAAAATTGAATGTTATGGTATAAATTGGTCACTTTTGGTTATAGGGACAAAAATATAAATATATTTGTATTTTGGGCCAAACTATAAAATTGTATGAAAACTGGGTTTTCATTAGGGAACGTTGATTTCCTACACCACTGTAGGCAGTAAGTAATTATAGATGCTAAGTTTTAAAGAATTTAAAATTTAGGCAAGGAATGCATGAAAGAAAAATAAATTAAGAGCAAAATGGTCATTTTATGAAAAATGGCTAACACAGACCTGAAACGCCCGATGTTGGGAAACATTCCTTAGTGGGACTTTTTTTCGTAATACATAGGTAGTAGAACGGTAAAGTTAAGCAATGAGTTTTATAAAGTTACAAAATAGACGAAAAACCTGTTAGGGGTAAAATCGTTATTTTTAAGAAAACGGCTAAAACGAAGTCGAACACTCTGAATTAGTAAAACACTCTTAGGTGAAAAATATTCTGTAATACGCTAAGTAGCGAAACCGTTGCATGACACGAGAAATTTAATAAGGGATGTTCAAGTAAACGAAAGGTCGACCAATAGGTTACAAAATCAAGTAAAGAAAGAGATAACCTGGTGGGTTACAGAGCTAAACAAAAAGAATGGTAACCTGGTGGTTATACAATTAAGCAAAGGGAAAGGTAACCCGAAGGGTTACAAAATTAAGTAAAGAAAAGGGTAAACCGATAGTATACCAAGTTAAGTAAAAAGGAATGAATGTTTAAGGTTTAAGTTAAGTTATCAATCAAGTGGATTAATAATAAAGAAAGTTAACTAATAAGTTGGTTGTCGTTTGATCAGGACACAAAAGCCGACTAATGAAAGGAAAAGAAACGGAATAGAGAACGCTAGATTATAGTCCAGGTAAGTTCAGACCTCACCTACAGCATGAAGTAATTGATGTTTAAATATTTATGTATATGTTTATAAATAAGTTTACTATTTTTATGCATGTTGCTTTTAAAGTATGTTAACATTTGTTATGCAAAAAGTTTTAAAGTTTAAAAGAAGATTTGCAATGAATTTGCAATTACTATGTTTAAAGTGTATTTGCTTTTGATATGCATAACGTTTTTAAAAGTTCAAGGTATGATTTTCAATGTATTAAAAGTATGTCGCATGTGTTATGCATATGATTTAAAGTTTAAGTTATGATATGCAACATGTTTGCATTTGCCAAGCTAAATGTTTAGAATGCTAAGTTATAGCACTATAAAGTGTATGCATTTGTTATGCTCACCAAGTTAAAAAGAACGTAAGAATAAAGATAATAAAAAAGAAAGTGTAATATCAGCCTCCTTGTTGTGAGGTATTGAAAGTAAAGTTAAAGTTTGACCTCTTTGATGTGAGATACATGTTTCGGTGTTCGATGGTGTCAAGTCTTCTGTAACGGAAGTATCATGTTTATGATTTCATGATTAATGATGGTACGAACACTAAAGTAAGATAAGGAAAGTTAAAAAACAAAGATAAAAGTTAAAGTAAGGAAAGAATGTTCATAAAATGCTCATAAATGAAAGTTCATAATTGAGCATAAATGGAAACATGCATTTTGATGTTGCTTGTTTTTCTTGTTATGAAATATTTTTATGTTATGAAAATTATTCTGAGGAATGTTTTATATTAAGTGTTTATGAAAAACATTTTCATGTTTACAAGAAAAGGTTTATAAATGACGTTTTATGAAAAACATTCAAGAAATGTTTTATGAAAAATGTTTTCAAAAATGTTCATGAAAAATGTTTATAAAAATCGTTTTAAGAGAAAGGTTTTTATGAGAAAAGTTTTTAAAGCATGTTAAAATGATTTGTGAGTTTATGTTTGAACTTACTGAGTGAAAGCTTACTAAAAGTTTCCTCATCTTCATGCTATAGGTAGTTCTACGAGTAACCAGTAGAACCTGTTTAGGGAGCCTAATGCTAAGGAGGGCAGATGCAGAGATTTTGGTATGGATACCACTATGATATTCTTCTACTATTCAAAAGAAATGTTTTCCACTATTTGATATAGTGTTTTCAAAGTTCTACAAAAATCAAAGTTTTACGATATATTTACAAAATGTTTTATTTACTTATAAAGTTAAGTTTTAATTAATGATTCAGTTAGTGTTTCTTAATAAGTTTTGAGAAACAATTTAAAATGGTTTTAAAGTCAAGTGTTGAGTAATATTTTAACTTAAATTGTGACAAAAGTCACAACAGTTTTTATGAACGTTATAAAGAATGTTAGAGGAATTAAAAAAAATTCCAGTAATTTCTTACTAAGTAAGTAAGTAAGATTAATATTTACGTAATGATATTTAAAAAAGTTAAGTGACTGCTCGAAAAGGCGGATCATCGCAGGTGGTATCAAAGTGGCATCCTGCCATCCTATCTCGCGTTGTCATATGTCCGCTACACGATAGCTCACGGAACTAAGTTAAGTTAAGTAGGAAGAAAAGTTAGTATTTAATAGTTACATGTTTATGCCAGATATAGCCTTTAGTGTTGGCACTTCCGAATGAGTAATGAGAAGGCAAAGGTCTAAGGATGAATGTAATGTTAGATGTTATAATGTCCTCGCAAGTTGACAGTAGTTATCGTCCATCAGCGATATCAAGTCAATGATGATCAAAAGTGGTCAATGATGGTCAACAGATGGCCGACAGCTCAAAAAATCAAGAAGACAAGCTCATGACACATTATGATGTTTATACGCATAATGGTGTCTCCGTATAGGCAAATCTCACTTTGTTAGAAGTCATAGGGTATTGATTATACGCAGAACGAGGAGAGCAGATCAAGATAACGGATTAATCGACGTCCGAAAGTGATTTTTGGTGTCCTATGGAATGAGAGTGCTTGAGAGCAACCATACTTAGATGATTAACTATAGGATCTTTTCGAGCTTAAGCATTTCGTAGCTGAGCAGAGACATGCTAATGAGCTCGTAACTACTTGGATGGGAATCACAATCAAGACAATGATGCTCAATCTGTCAGGAAAACCTCACGGGTTGGAGGATAAAAACTGAAGATTTATACCTTATGAGAAAAATTATAGAAAAATGTAACTTTAAAATGGATATAGGATCAGAAAATTATGAATTTTGTGGTCGGATGACCCTGATCTTTTGATAATCATGATGCGCGTAGGATAAAAATGAACCCTATTTTCAAGAATAGCATTCTTTGGTAGAATGCTAAACTTTTAAATGAATGGAAACTACGCTCAAATGATGAAAGATCATAGTTGTGCAGCAGAAATTTAGTGTACAATTTAAAGTAATGTGCCAATGACATGATGAAAATTTATGAGGTTCTAAGATAGAGACTTAGATTTTGTTAAGAAAGTAATGATGAAGGAAAATATGCTAAGAACAGAAAGGGTGATAAGGAAAATAAACTATCCACGACGGTTTTAATTTTTGAGAACGAAAATTTTTAAGGAGTATAGATTGTAACACCCGAACATTTTTACTACATTAAAAATACAATAACTTAAGGATTATGTTAAGACAAAAGTACAGTTTAAGAAAAATGTTGTATAAAATATGAAAAATTATACAATATTAAAATAATACATTGTAAAGAAGTACATTAATAAAGTTATGTAGTATAAAAATTACATTATAAAAATAATACAGTATAAGAATTTGACTGTTTAAGGTTAAACAGTACAGAAATTGGATTATTTAAGTTGAAGCAGTATAGGAATAATATTGTTTGGAGAATATGGATGAATAAGGAATGTTGTAGCAGTATAGAAAATCTACCAACGATGTAAGAAAAATACTGTAAGTATAAATTTAGACTGTACAAAGTTAGATAATGTTCGAATTACATTATGTAATGGATGTAAAGAAGTATAAAAGGTTGTGAGACCTCATGAACAGTATAGAAAAGAATACCGGTAGTATAAAAAAATATCGTCAGTATAAATTTAGACTGTGTAAAAAGTTTTGTGGGATCGACGAAGGGGACACCTTAAAAGTTTTGATTGGGCCTTCAAATTTATTAATATAGCCCAACCATAAAAGGCCAAGTTAACCCTAATAATAATTAGGGTGATTAGTCACCAAAAAGAAAAGAAAAAAAGGAAAAAAAGGGGGGACACTCCATGGGTGGAGAAAAGGCCACCTCACCCCTTTGTTTCCTTTATATTTAGCTTCAAAAAGAGACCAAAGGTTGGTCTCCACCATGCAAAATATGCAAAGGAAGGAAGGAAGGAAGGAAGGAAGGAAGGAAAGAAAGAAAGAAAGAAAGAAAGAAAAGAAAAATTCCCATTTTCCCCCATGGACCAAGCGGCCATTTGGGCAATTTTTCTATCAAATTTTGATGAATACAAACCTCCAACTAAGCTTAAAGCAAGCTCTAGTGTTTTAGTGCAAAGTTTTGCAACTTTGGAGGTAAAATTCTAACTTTTTCTAAGGGTTTTAGTGATTTTTTCTTCAAAGTTATGGATGGGTTTTTAATAGAATTTTGCCATGGTTTATGACAAAAGAATCTAAGCAAGTTCAGTCTCACAAGTGGAGGATCAAAAAGGTTGGCAAAGTTTAGGTAAATCTCTAAACTTTTTACTTGAAAATTTATGCTAAAAATATGCATGCTAAGTGTTTAAGAAAATGTTTTGGTCTATGACATGTAAATGGATATTATGGCATGATTGGTTTATGTTTTATGTGGATGGTGATGATGATGGAAAGAAGAAAGCAAGGGTTTTGGTGAAATTCCAAAAGGGACTAAATTGCAAAGGAAAGTGTATTCTCAATAGATTTAAAAATCAGCCAAAAAGCCCCCTAAACATTGGAATTTGAAGAAAGTTAAAACATGAAAGTTGTAGAAGTTATCGAAACTATTAGGATAGCATAAACATTTTTCCAAAATTCTACTCGGTTTAGGAGCTATGAATTTTACAAAATTTTGAGCACAAAATTTCAAGAAATGGAAACATTATGAAATGTATTGAATTCGACCATGGTGCTTTTGTAAGTTTTATTCATTGTGAAAAACTAAATGTTATGGTATAAATTGGTCCCTTTTGGTTCTGGGGGCAAAAATGTAAATATATTTGTATTTCGGGCCAGAACCGTAAAATTGTGTGAAAACTGGGTTTTCATTAGGGAACGTTGATTTCCTACACCACTGTAGGCAGTAAGTAATTATAGAAGCTAAGTTTTAAAGAATTTAAAGTTTAGGCAAGGAATGAATGAAAGAAAAATAGATTAAGGGCAAAATAGTCATTGTACGAAAAAAAGGCCAAAACGGACCTAAAACGCCCGATGTTGGAAAAAATTCCTTAGTGGGACTTCTTTTTGTAATACATAGGTAGTGGAATGGTAAAGTTAGGCAATGAGTTTTATGAAGTTACAAAATGGACGAAAAACCAATTAGGGGTAAAATCGTCATTTTTGAGGAAACAGTTAAAGCGAAGCCGAACACTCCAAATTAGCAAAATACTCTTAGATAGAAAATGTTTCGTAATACGTTAGGTAACAAAACCGTTGTATGAGACAAAAAATTTAATAAGGGATGTTTAAGAAAACGAAAGGTAACCCGGTGGGTTACAAAATTAAGTAAAGAAAGAGATAACTTGGTGGGTTATAGAGCTAAGCAGAAAGATTGGTAACCTGGTGGTTATATAATTAAGCAAAGGGAAAGGTAACCCAGAGGGTTAAAAAAATAAGTAAAGAGAAGGGTAAACCGATAGTATACCAAGTTAAGTAAAAAGGAATGAATATTTAAGGTTTAAGTTAAGTTATCAATTAAGTGGATTGATAATAAAGAAAATTAACTAATAAGTCAGTTGTCATTTGATCAAGACACAAAAGCCGACTAATGAAAGAAAAAGGAACAGAATAAAGAACGCTAGAGCATAGTCCAGGTAAATTCAGCCTCACCTACAGCATGAAATAAATAATTTTTAAATATTTATGTATATGTTTATAAATGAGTTTGCTATTTTTTATGCAAGTTGCCTTTAAAGTACGTTAGCATTTGTTATGTAAGAAGTTTTAAAGTTCAAAAGAAGATTTGCAATGAATTTGCAATTACTATGTTTAAAGTGTATTTTCTTTTAATATGCATAACATTTTTAAAAGTTCAAGGTATGATTTTCAATGTATTAAAAGTATGTTGCATGTGTTATGCATATGATTTAAAGTTTAAGTTATGATATGCAACATATTTACATTTGCCAAGCTAGATGTTTAGAATGCTAAGTTATAGCACTATAAAGTGTATGCATTTGTTATGCGCACCAAGTTAAAAAGAAGGTAAGAGTAAAGATAATAAAAAAGAAAGTGTAGTACCAGCCTCCTTGTTGTGAGGTACTAAAAGTAAAGTTAAAGTTTGACCTCCTTGATGTGAAGTACATGACCTCGGTATTTGATGATCTCAAGTTTTCTGCAAGGGAAGTATTATGTTTATGATTTCATGATTAATGATGTTGGTACGAACACTAAAGTAATATAAGAAAAGTTAAGGAACAAAGACAAAAGTTAAAGTAAGGAAAGAATCTTCATAAAACACTCATAAATAAAAGTTCATAATTGAGCATAAATGGAAACATGCATTTTGATGTTGCTTGTTTTCCTTGTTGTCAAATATTTTTATGTTATGAAAATCATTCTAAGGAATGTTTTATAATAAGTGTTTGTGAAAAACATTTTCATGTTTACAAAAAAAGGTTTATAAATGACGTGTTATGAAAAACATTCAAGAAATGTTTTATGAAAAATGTTTATGAAAAATAGAGAGGTCAAATAAATCTTGAAAAAAATGGTGAAACCAAATCGTAAAGATTGGTCTTTATGTCTTCAAGATACACTATGGATGTACCATACAACTTACAAAGCTCCTTTAGGAATGACTCCCTATACGCCCATCTTTGGAAAAGCTTATTATTTGCCTATAGAACTTGAACATAAAACCTATGGGGCTATTAAAGCTCTCAACTTTGATCTAAGTGCTGCAGGTATTGAACGAAAACTCCAACTCTATAAACTTAAGGAATTAAGGAACGATGCTTATGATAATTCATGGATTTACAAAGCAAAAATGAAAGCATTTCATGACAAACAAGCCTTGAGGAAGAACTTTGAGCCAAATTAACGGGTTCATCTTTATGAATCTCATCTCCACCTTCATCATGGTAAGTTGAAATTACAATAGACTAGTCCATATATTGTGAAACAGGTTTTCCCAAATGATGTTGTTGAAATTGAAGATCTATAAGATGGAAGGATACTCAGAGTAAATGACCAAAGACTAAAAAACTACACAGAATGAATTTTGAGCCCGAAGAGGTCACTCTTGTGGCTCCAGTTCATCAACCATGAGTAGTTTCTTTCACTCTTTTTTGTAAATATTTATTTTTATTCTTTGTTTTCTTATTTTGTATTTTGCTTAATTTTATGTTCATTAAATTTTCAATAAAAAAAACCTCAAAAGTTGAAAATAAAATTCAAGGTTAATTCTTGCATAATGGCCAAGTAAAGGAGGATATAATCGATTATGATTAGTAAGTACTTTGTATTTGCAACCTCTTGAGACGCAGTTTAAAGAATATGTGGAAAAAGCAAGATTTTTGACTTTCAGAAAAAAGTAAAGTCTTGAGAATCTAACTTTGAAAGACTCAGTTTGTAATATATTGTTGCGTGCTTATTTTAGTTTGTTTAGTTTGGTTTGTTAAGTAGTAATATTTTTGCTGCTTCGCTATCATTTTATACATTGGGGACAATGTACAAATTAGGTGAAAGGATTTATGCTAAAATTTTTCAAGTTTGAGTTTGTTTTTATGCGTCTAAAATGGGACTTGCTTCAAAATTAATCGTATAAAAAACCCCAAAAATAATTAAAAAAAATGGTATGCTATTTATAAAAATTTTATATTCTTATCTTAGTGTCGAGATAATTAAGTGAAAGAGTTAGTCTTGAAACGCATCTTGATTTGGTCCAAAAATGTAATCTTTCACATATTGTGCGTACACATGCATGATAGCTGAATTATAGACTCTTTAGCATTCTTGAGATGTGTCCTAATCATATTTATAACATATTTCATTCTATTGAGTTTCTCGACATCTGCAGTTGATTTAAAAAAAATAAAAAAATTGAAAAATCTTACAAAAACAAAAAATTTCAAAAACCTAAAAAATGTTCTGTAAATATTTGTTTTCTTCATTTTTAATGTGCCTCCTGTCCGATGAAGAAATATTATTATATCATGGCTTGTTATAAAATTCAAATATTGTTTAAGTTTATGTTAGTTTCTTATGTTAGCCTTATATTTAGATTGATTTCTCCCAAAATTTGAACACTTAATCTTGAACTTTGATTTGTTATACCAATTTAGATACTGTTTACGTTAATATAATCTGGTTTATTTTTATAAAATCTTATAATTTATTTGAATCCCTTTCAACGTGAAATCCTATATTATACTAAGTTAAGGACATAATTTAAGCCATCTTTAGATTGTTTGAGCCTTTCAAGCTATCTTTTATGCATTTTATATTCCTAATTACCCTGTAGTGCTTAATGTTCTATTTTCTTTGTCACCATAAATTTTTAGCCTAGCCTTTTTAACAATTTCATATCCTTTCTTTTTACCTTTCACTCATAAGACATATGACTGGTTTGAATGTATTTTTAGGTTATGTTAATGTTATGGAGGGATGGGAAAGGTTATGAGAGGAAATTTGTTTATCTGTAAGTCTATAAATTCAAAAAAAATAAAAAAAATTAAAAAAGAAAAAAGTAAAAAAATGAAATAAAAGTAGATGACAAGTGAAAGTTTACTTCAAGTTTGGGTTTGTTATTGAAGAATTAATTTGTGTATTTCAAAGGTCTGAAAAGAATGTAAGTGTCTTATGGGTAAATCATGCTTCAAATTTATCCTTTGTTCTACCTTTTTACCGTAGCCTTACATTACAAACCGAATAAAGTCCTAATGGTCCTTAATTTATTGTTATTTCTATATTAGTGGAGAAAGTAATGAAAAACAAACTTGTAAGATTTTGTTAAAATAAATTAGCTTAGATAGGCCAGCATAGGTAATACTTAGGAACACTTTGATTATTCGTAGACAGGGAATGACACAGTAAATGCTTAACTATAATTTTGTTAGTAATTTTAGTTTGTTAATTTGAAATCATACTTATTTGTTAAAAATGAGTTCTTAATGCATTAGAGACATAAATTGGCACATTAAATGTTTAGCAACTCTTAATTTATTATAGACAAAAGATAACATATTAGATACTTAAACCATTTTAATAAACAATTCTAGAAAAATTGAAATATATTTAAGTTAATTACCAGAATAGAACTTTTAATCCTCAACATTGTTATAATTAGTTTTTTTCTTAAGTTAAATTGTACTTATTAAAATAATTCCATCTTCCGTTTAATAAAGATAAATTTCTTAATATTGAAATTCCATTTACCATTCCAATTTAAATCACATTTCTTGTTATTGAAGTTCCAAAAATCATAAAAAAATTAAAAATGTGTAAATATTGTAAATAAATTAATTTTAATCCTCAAATTCTTTAACTAATAAATAAAAATAATATAACTGATATATTGAACTTTTGCAATACCTTTTCCCTATGGGATTGACTTCAGATTTATCGAGTTTTATTATTTGGACAACCTTATACTTGAGGTTATATCAAACGTATATTTTTAGACCCAAACAGTAGTCGAGTGAAGGAATACTTAATATTCTTAAAATGTATCTTCGTCTTATTAGAAATAGTTGAGTAAAAGAGTGACTAGTATTATTGAAACGTATTTTTGCATGTTTGTAAAAACTGTGTGTTTGCATTACATCTAACTGTTTTGTTTTAAAAACTTAAAAATTCAAAAAAAATTTCAAAAATCTAAAAAAAAATTTAGTATATGTAAATATTTTTTTTTTTGGGTGATTTGCCTCATGTCCGATAACGTTATCAAAGGTTATATTATTTGCATGACTTCTAGTACAATTCTAATATTGTTTAAGTTTATGTTAATTTCTTTCGTCTGCCTTATATTTAGGTTGTTATTTTTCTAAAATTTGAGCACCTAATATTGAACTATGATTTGTTATACTAATTAGAGACTGTTTATGTTAATATAATCTGATTTATTTTTATAAAATCTTGTAACTTGTTTGAATCCCTCTTGAGGTGAAATCCTAGATAGCACCAAATTATAAATATAATTTAGAACATCTTTAGAACATTTGAGCCTTTCAGACTAATATGTTTGCATTCTATATCTCTAGTTACCCTAATGAACTTAATATTTCTATTTTTTCTGTCACCCACGTATTTAGCTTAGCTTTTTTAATAAATTCATAATCTTTTTTGCGCCTTTCATTCATAAAGCATCTGATCTTTTAAATGTAATTGGGTTTATGCCAATGTTAAGGGAGGTTGGGTTGGATTAAGAATGTTTGTTAAGTTTGTAATTTCAATTACTCTGTTTATGTTGTAAATTTTCAGTTATTTTGTATTTTGTAAAAAAAAAAAAAAGTACAAAAAGTACAAAAGCAAAAAATGAAGAAATAAAAAAAGAAGAAAAATATGAAAAAAAAAAGTATTAGAAATGTTATAAAAAATGTTGAATAAAAGTGTATGACAATGAAAATTTCATTTCAAGTTCAGGATTGTGATTTGGAGATTGGATTATATATTTTTAAGAGTTCGGGATATTTGTAAGCGTTTTACGGGTGAACTTAGCTTCAAACATTTATCCTATCTTTTACTTTAGCCTTACAATATAAGTCGAATAAAGTCCTAATGATCTTTAATGAAGTGTTATACTACATTAGTAGAGAGAATGATGAAAAACAAACTTATAAGAATTCATTAAAATAAATTAGTTTATATTAATGTAAATTTATCTGATTAATTATGCACTGATTAGTGATAGAAAATCACATATGCATGAGAAAATCCATCTTAAATATAAGACATACCCTTGAAATGAATCATAAAATTAATTAATATTTGTATTTTTACTTTGAGGCATGAATTTAAGATAACCTCGGAGGAAAATTAGTAAAGAATCACCATCTTTTGCAAAACCAAATTCTTGATATGCTTTTAAGTTTTTGTCGCTTGAATTGCTCATGACTAGCAATAAGGTAGTTGGGGGTGTGATGCGACTTAAAAAATTTACATTTATTAAAGCTAAAATCAATCATTTTGCATTAATATTTCTTGTTAAACTTTTAAATTAATGCAATTAAGTGTTAAATAGGATTTTAGAGTTTCAATATTAAAATACATTTAATTATAAGTTTTTAATATGTTTTTACGTTTAATAATATTTTCAGTAATTTTTAGAACCTTTTCGTATGTAAAATATTAGTCTAGTATAAAATTAATTAAAATTACAAAAATAATTAGTGATAATTTTATTTTTAGTCTTAATGTGTTTTATTGTATGTTTTAAATTTTTAAATATGTTTTATAATATTTTTAGTAATTTCTAACAATATTTTCGAGCCTTAAAAATCATATCTGTATCAAACCTAATAAATTTAAAATTTTAAAAATTTGTAATTATGTTTATATGTTATAATATAAAATAAATATTTTTAATATTATTGTAAATATTGTATTTGTAAGATAATTAATTTTGTTTTAATTTTTTATCGAAATCAAGTGGAAAAATGCAAAAGGAACAAAAAGGGACATCCAGTGCTTAAAAATTTAAGAAAATTCGAAATTAAATTAAGATGGACACATGCTAAATCTTCTGCCCTTGGATCGCGCGTCAAAAGCTCTTGAGCCGTTAGATTTAGCGACACGTGTTGTTCTCCTTAACGGTCAGACATGTGGGGCCCAGCCACCTGCTAGAACGTGACGCTGAGTCAGATCTGGTGTGGTCAGTTTCCCATGCGCGCGTTCTCTCAACCTTATGATCAGCTTAGCCTGACTGATCCGCGGTACACAATCATCCAAGCCCCCTTGGTCCCATTTTTTCAAGTTTCTCAGCCGTTGGATCGTACAATTGAAGGCCCAGATAGCATCGTCTTCGTGCCTCAGCTGCCGCAAAGCAGCAAATCACAAACGCAGATTCGCTTTCTGAGAGATATGATCAGCGGAGAAAAAAAGAAAGGAAATGGTTAAAAAAAAAACTACAATTTGCTACGGTTTTTACCAAATACACAGTGTAAAATAATATTAAAAATTCTCAATAGTAACTTTCTCAGCTCTATAAATGGTGTTTGGCAAAATTGATTTAAACTGTTATTTTAGTTATAAACAATGTAAAACTCTCATATGCTATAGTAACAATAAAAAAAATCGTTACAGTGTAAAGCTCTCACATATATAGTAAAAACAGTTCTAACTAACAATTCTAACCTCCCTGTCAAACACCTTATAAATACAGGCTCTTAAGCCTACAATAGGCAACCTTCAAAAATCAGTTTAAAATCACCATTTAAAATAATAGTTTAGTTTTTAGTTTTTAATGTTTATTTTTTAGTGTAAGTTTTTGTAAAATAATTCTCAGATAATGCTATAAAAATTATGCCCAATAATATTTCTAGTATTTTATTTTTTAAAAATGTATTATTAAGTTTTCTTTTTAACTAAGGATAGAGGGGGAAACTCTGACAATATAACTTTAAATATTTGTAGTTTTTCTTAACTTTTGAAACAGTTATAATGCCAAAATATTTTCTAAAAGACTAAAATTTTAGAATTCTTAGTTAGAACTCTGCCAAAATTTTAGTTTTGATTTTTCTAAAATATAGACTGGCATAGATAATGTTTGAGAGGATTTTTGATTAGCCGTAAACAGAGAATGACTCAATAAATGCTTAACTTTTTATTTTGGCTATTATTTTAGTTAAGTAATGCTGAAATTCTACTCATTTATTAAGTTGAGTTTTTGCTGCATTATAGACATGAAATGGCACGTGTATTCTTAAACCAATTAATAAATTTAGTATTCTTAAACCAATTAATAAATTTATTTAAATTAATTGCTAGAACGAAACCTTTGAACCTTAGTTTTGTTATAATTACTGTTTTACCCCTTTTAATTTGTTGTTAAAGTTATTTTAAATTAATTGCATCTATTGTTAAAGTTTTATTTTAATTGAAGCTACATTTCTTGCCATTGACATTCCAAAATGACAAAAATCTAAAAAGGAAATATGCTGTAAAAATATGTATACATTGTGAATATGTTTTGTAAATAAAAAATATTAATCCTCATATTTTTCAGCTTTTAAATAAATAAATAATTAATATAACAAGTATACTGAACCTTGGTAATATCCACTCCTTGTGAATTCGACCTCAGATTCACCGAGTTTTATTACTATAATAATCTTATACTTGTGTTATATTCGATTTTACTTTTCAAGACCGAACAGTATTGGATATGCCCATTAGATGGAACTCGACGTATTTAATATTAAAATTCTGCCTCGTCAATAACGATTTGAGTACTCGTATGTACACTCAAAGAAGGGGCATTTGGAAAAATGACTTTAAGAAAAAGTCATTTTAGCCAAATGACCTTTTTTTTGGGCAGCTTTTTGACGCAAAAAAACATGTTTTTTAGACATGAAAACTGTTCCAGTTTTTTTTCTTTCCACTCTGTTGAGGTTCTTCTACTTGTTACAGTTATTTTCGTCTTTTTTCTGAAAAAAAACTAAAGCAGTTTACCTGTCTAGAAAAGTGTGTTTTTTTTTTTTGTCAAAAAAAAAGAGTTCATTGCCTCAATTAGAAATTTTTTTTTGCCCTTTTTCCAAATTATCCCCTCAAAGAATTGTGGTATTACTCTTCCTGACTTTGATTAAATCATTGCACATCATATGAAGTTGTTTATAGAAGTTTTTTTTATGACGCTATAAATGCTCTTTTTTGGTATACCAAGTGATTGCAATCACTCACCAATTGGCAAGCTACAGAGACGTCGTTATGTTCTAGGAGTTATGTGCCAAAATAGAGAACAAATTTGAGCAATATGATGATATGAGAAACGTTTGAGTTCAATTTAAACGAACTGGGCCGGACTGGCCTGTTTGACATTTGTAAGTTTGATAAACAATTCATGATAACATGCAATACTCAGCATGACTTGAATGACCAACAATGTATCAGGCAAAGGATAAAGGAAAGAAACTACTGTTTAATTTGTGAACAGACTACACGTTTACACATCTCTAGTCTTCTTCATCTTCATCTGTGATAAATTTACCAGTTCCGGGATTCACTGCGGCAACGAAGAAGAAAAGAACGTTTAACAACACAAGGGGCTCAATTTCGTTGATTGGAACTCCTGTCTCTATGTTCAACTGGGCCAGAGCTCCCTTTCCAGTTATGATTTCTCCAATGAGAGAGAATGTAAATCCTAATTGTGCCAATCTTCCCACAAAAAGCTCATTTGCCTTTGTGAATCCAAATAGAGGACCTAAGCAGCATCAACATTGCACAAAATTTTTAGGACTATAGAATTCACAAGTTTTTCATTTAGGACACATGAAAAGATAATTATATCATTGTAGAGCTTTTTTTTTAATGAAAAAATATATATATTTTTATCAATCTATCTGTTCAAACATATGCTTGTCAAACTATGATGGCTTATATGGTTAGTTTGTCATATCATATAATGATTTTTTTTTTATTATATGAAACGACAAACTAAAATAATTGTACGTAAAACATACATTTCAAAAACTTGCATGACTAATATAATATTTTTTATGGCAAAATTTTAACATTTAAACGTGTAGAATTTGAAATGAAAATTTTTTTACCTCCTTCCTTAAGACCCAAGGCAGATCTGAAGCTTTTGCCCGGTGGAATAACAGCCCCCTCGATTCCGGTGGGCGGGTCATCGACGAATTGACCACGGTCACCTAAGGCTCCAATGGCTCCAAGCAGGGTGAAGAGGATAAAGAACAGAAGAAGTGGTTCAGCTTCATAGATAGGAATCCCAGTTTCTAAATTTAACTGCGCTAGAATTCCTTTTCCTGTAATTGCTTCACCCAACAAGGATGCCTGCAAATAATTAATGTTACACAAATTGTCTTTGTCATAACTAAAGCCCAGGCTTAACATTTTACATTTCTGTTCTAATTTTCATGTCATGGGTAAGAACCTCCACAGTCCATAACAACTTAAATTTAAATAGAGAAGGAAAAAATATATATGAGCTTCATGAAAATACAGTTTCATGACATGATATACTTTATGCAGAGTAAAATAATTAACACAAAATATAAATTTAAATTTTTACAAATTCTACTCAAGTTTGACACGTATATTTTTATGATAAAACTATTCATGTTTTGTATTATTGCTCTTATGTAAATTACAGGAGTGTAAAAATAGACTTACGGCAAATCCAAGCATAGCAACACGCCCCACAAAGAGCTCATTCTGCTTAGTAAAACCAATACCTCCGGAGGTTCCAAAAATACCATCTTCAACCCTGCTCTTTGGCGTCGCAACCTACATTTTACCAAAATAGAAAACGTATTTTAGAAACTTCAAACTAGTTAAATAAATTGAGAGCTAATAAAAAAATTAAAAATAAAAAAAAGAAAATGTTTGACCTTCTTAGGAGCAGCTTTGGTTTTGGACTTGAAGAGGGCAAAAACAGTCGAAACTCCAGGAGATGATGAAGCCAAAGGAGGAGATCTTGAAGAGAGCGGCCTGAACAAGAGATGAGAGAATGGCTTTGGTTTGAGTCTTTGAACTTGCAATTGAAGCAAAGGGTGTTTTTTCAAATCCGCAGCATGGCTAGTGAAAACAGAGCCAGAGGATAGTAACATGGTTTTAGCCATCTGTTGAGTGTAGATTTTCTTCTTTCTTCTTCTTCTTCTACTAGAATTTCTTTCTTATATTTTGATGGCTCTTAATAAATGTGTCTCTTAATTTCAAATGCATTATCGTTGCTTATATATAAAAGAAAAAAAAAGGAGAGGTGGGTGTATGTATGGAGTGTTTTTAATGTGGATACGGTGTGAGAGCGAGTGAGAGGCAATTAGAATGCCCACGTCTCATGGCGTACTTTGTGATGTTGAAGAAGTGAAGAGAGTTTTGATATGAGTTGAGAGTAACCTCAAGGTCCTATAGGACGTTTGACCGTTAAAATTATTGGTTAGAATCATTTTTATTATAACATATGAGAGTTTTTATATTGTAGTAATTTTTTATTTTTATTATAGCATATAAAAACTTTATATTGTTTATAACTGAGTAGTTGGCTTAAACTACCTCGTTAAATAGTTTTGAATTCTTTTCTTTTTTTCCCCTCTATGTGTGTATGGTTTTAGTCCACCTGATTGTAAGTCTTGTCTTGTGAATTGTAGACATGGTAAAAGAAAATGGAATTGTTTAAGGACCACACATCTTGATTTTTTTTTTTTTACCATTATTCATTTTTTTTCTCTGTGTCTACCCCAAAGCTTGCTCTATAATATTTTCTCCTCTTGGTGAATGAAACTGGGGAAAAAGACGATCCGTCGTAGTTATTTTTGTAAAGTGACTAAAGTGGTTTCCACACGTTGAAAAAAAAAGCTACAAAAATTTAATAATAAATATTTAGCTGATAATCTAAAAAAGGTCCAAGATACACACACACACGTATACCCCGTATGAAATTTGAACCTAAAATTCACTATCTATTAATTAAACCATTTGAGAGTAAACATAATACCATTACATTACCACTATCGTGGCAATTTTTGTTTAAATGAAACGACTATTTACAATAAAAAAAAAAAAAAAACGAATCATTAGCTACTAAAAATTAGCTACCAAAATTTTTTGGTAGCTGAAAATATAGTGCCAAACCAACACTTGTTTACTTCTCACCATTAAGTATGCATTCAGCTCCCTCAATATACTCAACGTAACTAAAATGAAAACGAAAGAAAAAAAAATCAATGTTAAAGATACTAATTTCATGGTGGTAAATGATTTTAATAACACATTGAAAAAGCAAAGTTGAGTTAACTGAGTTGAGTTGGGGTAATATTTTAGCCGCGGCCGGATTTGAACATGTAGACTAGTGAACGGGGAATAGTGAGGCATTGACAAAAGAAAACTGGTGAAGAGGAGACTCATGGAACTTTCTGGAGAGACCGCGTGACTCCACCGAGTTGTTGGAGATATGCACCTCACACAAAAATTAATAAATTCCATTCCTCCAAAAACACCAGGTGATACACAAATATGTGACAAATTATGGTCTGGCACATCATCAAGCAGCGACCCACGCCTGTCCATTTCAGGCTTGGTTTTCATTGCCGTAGGGCATAACACCATGTAATATGCTGATCCCATTCCATCCCTCAAAGAAAGCGTGGGATGATTCATGAAGACCATTCGTTCCCCTTTTTTATTTTTTTTTATTTTTTTTCAACTTTGGTTCTTTTTTTTTTCTTTTTCTTTTTCTTTTTTTTTTAAACGCCACACCTCGAAAAAAAAAAACTTTTCATTTTTTAAAAAAGAAACTTATACGTCAGTTTTTTAACTATATTTTTTTTTCTTTTGCTTTTTGATTGTTCTGTCATTTTACCATGTTAAAATAAATTCTTTTAAATTAAAATAACTTTTTTTAAATGTGTTACTTGTTATTTTATAATTTTATTTTTTATATGTTTCTTTGGAATACTTTTTTACTTTTAGTTGCTACTATTAAAATAATATTATTAGGCTTTTCTAATTAGCCTACAAAGTACCTGTTTTCTACTGAAACGTGTCTCTTTTTAAAAGCTTTTTCACCTCATCTTTTAACTATTATTTTTAAATAAATGTATTCTTTTTAGTTTAATCTAATCGAGAGAATTTTGAAACGGGTTCTTTTTTTCAAACTTTACTCTTATTGACATAATTTTTTTTTCATATGTGCTCGTGTTTAGTTTTTTTTGTTTTATTTTTTCATTTTGTCAAAAAATCCTGTACATTGTAATCATTTTTTTATGTACTCCTTTTAAATAGTTTTTCCCTGCATATTTCTATTGCAATCTTTATTATTTTAAAAGTGATAGCTATAAAGAGATTTGTATTAGTTGCATCACTAACAATTAAAATCTTTATTATATCCATGATGATTAATAATAATAATATGGTAATAAAAACTTAACATATAAATAAAATCTTTAAAATGGCTCTCACGTGCTATTTCAAACTAGCTATATAAAATATAAGGGGATGACCAACTTATATGATCCCTATTTCATATGCCTACATGTCTAGCTTTGTTCTTTTTTTTAATTCTAGAAGAAGATTTACAATATTCTTTAATTATTTTTAGCTTATTTTCTTTAAAATAAGTCAAAAATAGATACATAAGTGAAGAGGGACAAATAAAAACAAAAAGTCTCTACCTCAGTTTCGGGTCTGATGACAAGGGCAAATTTTGGATCTAGAAAACACTATCATGCGTATGTGAAAAATGGATTAGATGTGCTAAATGGGCTGCTCATAATCAGATGGCGCATATTGGATCACTGGCATTTAATTTTTAAGAAAAAATTACTATACGTGTCTAAATTATTTTTATAAAATTAAAATCTAATACAATATTTAAAATATCTTTAAAATATCTTTAATGATATAGTAATTATCTTAATGATATTACATATTATACTATATAATTACATATAAATAAATTTAATGATATATTACGAGATATTTGTAAAATTTTTATAAATTAGAGTCATATTTTAATTCAATAAACGTAATTGGGTCAATTGTCTCGTTAACCCTGACATTAAAGCCAATGGGCCTAGAAGGCCTCCATTTTTCTCCCGATGTTATGATGAAGAGGAAAATTACAATAATAAGCAAACTTTTATAATATTTTGAAGGTAAATATCCTGTATATAGTAATTAGAAACTAATAGACTAATCGTACGTTTTATTTTGTTTCTTCCCATTTTACCCTCTTTATTATCGTCTCTCTCCCCCCTTATTTTTTCTTTCAATCTTACCAAACCTCCTCTCCTCTCTCTCTCCAATCTTCGTCCTTTCTCCCATTGGACGACCGTCTGCCATTCTCGTCGTCAACAGAGATCGTCATTTTCTCAACAAAGCTTGGGTGCCACACCTCCGTTGTCAGCTCCTTATCGCACCTCCAATGGATCTTTCACACGTCGACAATGAGTGTGCGCATGTCGTTGACGTTGGATCTTTCACATGTCGACGGTGATCGTTGCTCATAGTTTCGTCATGACATTCCTACGGCTAGATCTTGCCACCATCTCTACATGCGCAACTCTGCTCATGTCGTGCAGTCGTCGAATTCTAATGGCCTTCCGATAAGCGACGTTGTTTCGTGATGAACCACCAAAGATATGACAGTGACAACGACGACGATGCGATGAAAGTCGCAGTGGAAAGATAGAGAGAAAGGGAGGAGATGAAGATTCTCATAGGAGAGAGAAAACGTGACGTAGGTTGTTTAGAAGAGGAAGGAGAAATTTGAGGGCGAAGACACACTCGAGATTTCACCCAAGTATAAATGAAATTGACATTTAAATGGCCTATTAATTAAAGTTCTCTAAAATTTTAACTATTTGTTTTAATTCATCTTATCTTTTAAAATGGCCTAAACCCCTCATTTGCTCTAGAAAATATGGGATTAGAAAATTATAGTATAATGTTTGAAAGGTCTGGTTTTGTTATTTACCAAATTTAATTAAATACCAATTAATTAAATTTATTGAATGCAATAAGTAAATAATGAGATACAAATAATTTTTATGTGATGGATCTATCTAGCGAGTACCACTTGTCTTCAAAGTTTGCACGTGTTGAATTCTTTCAATGTACAAAGTGTTTTCCCTCAAAAATTTTACCTTCTTCTCTCGAAGAATGCCTAAAATATAAATTGCTTCTAAACCTCTGCAATCTCAACTCTCTGGACTTGTAAAACTCTTTGTGAATTGAGATTTATATAAAGCTCCTTCCAAAACTCGATAAGATCACGAATTGGCAATTCAAAATTCGAATGTCACAACTAATGTTGTATATGATGTCATATCTAATGTTGTAACATTATCTACGTTATTATCTGATAAGATTATGATCTGATTTTCTAAGGTGAATTTGGATGGTTCTGTTGTGATCTCCTGATATGCTTCTTCAAATCGCAATCATCTTTCTCTTTTAAAAAGGGTTAAAAACAAAATTCTCTTCAAATTTAAATTTGAAACTTAATAGAACTAGGATTTTAAGTTTATCTCTATCTTCAAGTCAAAACCCTGTGGACTTTTGTAGAAACTTCTGCAAGTTTAATTTTTGAATTTCTTGAATACATTCTGCCCTCCACCGGTTTTTTCTTTTTTTTTCTTTTTTTGTCAAAACCCCCTAAACTGAAAAGTAAACAGAAAAGTAAAACTATTCAAAAAAATAACAAAATACAAACGACCACTATTGTTTTGACTTTTTACATCCACTCCCCCTTTTGACCAAAAAAAGCCAAGGATCAAAAGCTAATGACTCGGACTCTCAGAAGTAGTGGCTGCAAAAGAACATTGCTAGCACAAGCTCACGAAAACTAAGCAAGCAATCTTTGCATCCGCATCTCGTTCTTAGCATAATGTTCCTGTTTCTGTTGAGCAAGCTTCTGTTTCCGCTGAGCAACCTTCAACTATGCTTAGAGAAATCTAATCACCTAAGTCTTCGCAGCAGCAACAACTAGTGTTGCAGAAGATGTCCCAACTCTTGTCACAGCTCCTGTTGCAACATCTTGTGTAATATCTTGTGCAACATCGGGCATTGGATCTGTAGTTTTGTCTGTTTTTACACTCTATTGCTCCTCCTCTACATTAAAAACATGGTTACCTGTGAGACACCCTCAATTCACCTCTTAGTTCCTTCAGCTTGTCGGCATCTCCTCAGATATCATGTTGTGACATTAAAACTTGATAAATAAGAGCCATGAATATGTTTAACGTCAGCTCTTATACCAATTGAAAGTTTTGGTTTTATTATTTACCAAATTTAATTAAATTTACCAAAGCAATTAGTAAATAATGAGACATGGGCAATTTTTACGTGGTTTGGTTGTTAAATCTACGTCCACGGGATCACGTCTAGCTATTGAATAATCCACTAAATATGAAAAACGTTACAATCACCGATTAGATTTATACAATTTCAAGACTCTCTCTTTTGTGTGTCACTTTTGTATTATAATACCTAGATGGATCTATCCAACGAGCACCCCTAGTCTTCAAAGTCTATACATGTTGCATCTCTTCAATGCATAGGGCGTTTTCTGTCGAAAGCTTCACCTTCTTCTCCTAAAAAATAACTTGTTTGTAAATCTCTTACCGTATTATTTAAAAAAAATGTCAAAGAAAAAGTTTAGAAAGCCAAAAGATAATTTAAAAAAAACATTTAAAAATATATCCTTTAGGTATGAGATAAATCTTTATTTTTTTTTTCAAGTTTTGAATCTTCAAATCTTTATCATTTTCTTGATCTTCATCATTCTTCCACACGTTCTTTAAAAAATATCTTTTCTAAGCTTCCAGAATCTTCTAAATTTTAACATTTTTTTGGGAATTTGCTTTTTTCTTGATAATTACATACTAATTATGCAAACAAAAAATCTATATGCATGCAAAAATAAATGTGAACACTCTTTATAAAGCAGTCATCTTTCACAATCACATTTCACAGATTTTAATGTACAAACCAGAATCACCAACAATCAGACTCAAATTTATCAGAAATTTCAAACCATGTATGTGTGTATGTGTGTGAAAGTCCTCAATCAACCCATCAATATTCTCTAACTTTTTGTTTCAAGGAAATTTTGAACTTTCTTTTTGTAAATTCCCTCTTTTATTTGAATTATTTAACTTTAATATATTTTTAGGAACTTTCACCTTATAGTAGATTGTACTTTACATATTGGTGATACATAGACTCAGATTACTCAGTGATTGCTTTTCCCCTTTTTTTTTATTTTATATCATCAATTCCATTTGTTTTAGGGGATAAATAACTTTGTCATCCCAAAATCCTTTTAACTAAAGTAGCATCAATTTCAAGTATTCAATTCAGGATTGAGCTCGAAGTTGGTTCTAATTTCATATCAATCTTAACCTGACAGTCAATGCTTCCAAATCTACACATTAAAACCTATTTATTGCAAATATGAAATCAAACCAAATCATAAAGAGTACTTGTGCGTGAATGCCAGTTCTGACGTGCAAATTAAAATCAGATGGTGCAAATACCTGAAGCTTTTCTCAAAGAATCAAACCTTGATACACCTTGATACACCAAGAGCTTAGTAAAAATATCTACAAGTTGCTTCTCTATTGCAACATGTTCTAAGACAATGGTCTTGTTTTCAACTAATTCTTTGATCAAGTGATGTGTAATGTCAATATGCTTAGTCTTAGAGTGTTGTCCTGAATTTTTTGAAATATTTATGGCACTAATATTGTCACAATAAATAGTCAAAACATTGTGAAAAATGCTGTAGTCCTTAAGCATTTGTTTCATCCACAATAATTGGGCACTACAGCTTCCTGCAACAATGTAGCAGTTGATAAGGATATTGAATTTTGCTTCTTGGTGTCCAAAGCACAAGGTTGTACCCAAGATAGAAACAGCCTCCAGTAGTGTACTTTTTGTCATGCGCATTACCTGCCTAATCAGAATCACTATAGCCTGCAAGACTTGAATTAGTATCATTAAAGTACCAAATACCATAATCAGCCGTCCCACTCACATATCGAATGATTCTTCTTACAGCAGCCAAGTGTGACTCTTTTAGATTAGCTTGGTACCTAGCATGAATTCTTATACTAAAACAAATGTCAAGACTGTTAGCAGTCAGGTAAAGGAGACTCCCAATCATGCTCCTATAAAGGCTAGGGTCAACTGAATTTTCACTTTCATCTTTTGTCAATTTCACATTCGTTCCCATAGCTGTTGTGCTTGGCATTTTCTAAACCAAATTTCTTCACTAGGTTCCTTGCATACTTGCTCCATGAGATAAATATCCCATCATCTAATTGGTTCACAGACAAACCTAGAAAACAATTCAGCTCTTCTATCATGCTCTTCTCAAACTTTGTTTTCATCCTATTAACAAACTCATCAATTTTGCCCTAAGAGGTAGATCCAAAAACTATGTCATCAACATAAATTTGTGCAATGATAATCCTAGATTTAAACCTCCTAATGAACAAAGTCTATTCAAGGAGAAAATTTATCAATCTTTCGTACCATGCTCTAGGAGCTTGTTTTAACCCATATCAAGCCTTTTTCAGTCTATACATATGATTAGAATTGTGTCGATCCTCAAAACCTTTAGGTTGCTCTACATATGCTTCCTCATACAGAATTCCATTCAAAAAGGCACTCTTAACAATCGTTTGATACAATTTAAAGCGCAGGAGACATGGTATAACTAATAGCAACTTATAGATTCAAGCCTAGCTACGGGTGCAAAAGTCTCATCAAAATCCATGCCTTCAATTTGTGTATATCTCTGAGCAACCAACCTAGCCTTGTTTCTAGTAATGTTACCAAATTCATCTCTTTTATTCTTGAAAATTCATTTGGCACCTATTACATTCAAATCTTTAGGCTCAGGAACTAAAGTCCACACATCATTCCCCTCAAACTGCTCTAATTCTTTATGCATAGCTTGTACCCAAAACTCATCTAACAATGCTTTTTTCACATTCTTGGGTTTAATTTGCGAAGTAAGTAAACATACCTGACCATCCCAGGGTAGTTGAGTCTTGGCTTGTCTCTTGTCTGTCTTCCATCATTTGTGTTACCAATGATACCAGTTACAAGATGATTTTTCTGAACCCCAGGTGATGGTTCTCTAGTAACTGGATTAGATATGTGAAATGTTGGCATTTCAGTCACTTCTACCTCTGTTTTACGTGGTGTCGCAAGAGTTATTGTAAAAGATGTCGTAAAATCTATATTACATGTAGAATTTTCTTCAGATTTCTTTTCTTGAGATGTTGTAGGATATGTTATAGGAGATGTCACAACATTTGTATGACATGTAGCACTGCTTTTTTTCATGATTTTTTGTTTATCACTCTCCTCAGTAAGACTGATTATATCATCATCCCTAGAAAAATCTGTGAGATCTTTGTAATCATCAAGCACAACAATAGTAGATTTCATAATAGTTTGAGTTCTCAAGTTATACATATGATCAGTCTGACTATTAGTGGAATATCCAAAAAAAAAATACCAAGATCACTTTTGGATTCGAACTTACCTAGATGCTCCATCTTTTCGAATATAACTTACACATCCAAAAATATGAAAATATTTAAGATTAGTTTCTTATCTTTCTAAATCTCATATGGAGTTTTTTATTACCTGGTCTTAAATACACTCTGTTGATGGTGTGACAGGTGGTGTTGACTGCTTCAGTCCATAACCTTAGAGTGAGTCCCTTTGAATTCAACATTACTCAAACCATCTCTTACGGAGTCCTGTTCTTCCTTTCAACAACACTGTTTTGTTCTAGTGTTTTTGGTGTAGAAAACCCATGTGCAATTCCATGCTCATTGCAAAAATCAGCAAAAATTGTATTTTCGAATTCTTTACCATGATCACTCCTAATTCTTACTATTTTCCGAATATTGCAATTTTTTTCAGTTTTTAATTTAATACACAAGTTATTAAAAGCACCAAAAGTGTTAGATTTTTCCCTAATAAAATCAACCTCTGTATATCTAGAGAAATCATCTGCACATACAAAGACACTTTTTTCTAGCAATGCTTTCTACCTGAGTTGGTCCCATAAGGTCCATGTGAAGTAACTCAAGTACCCATGTCATAGAAATCTGTTGCAACATCTTGTGCAACACTGTCTGTTGTTTACCAAGTTGGCAAGGTTCCCAAATGCTAGGTTGCTTCTTTATAATTCAAATGGCAAACTTTGTGTGTGGGTAAACCAACAACAATTATCTGATGATCTAGATCCCTACAAAACACAATTGTTAGTTTTGTCAAAGACAATACACTTTTCTTTGGAAAATTTCATAGATAAATCTTGATCACAGAGTTGACTAATGCTGATCAAATTGGCCTTCAATCCTTCAACATGAAGACTTTATTCAATCTTGGAAGACCATCAAGATCAAAGGTCCCAATTCCCAGCACACATCCCTTTGACTCCATCGCCAAAAGTCGCATGACTATCGTTGCAACTTTGGTAATATTTTAGAAATCCTTTTTCACCTGTCATATGCCTAGAACAACCACAATCAAAGTACCAAGAGTCAATAGGACCTATTTTTAAAGATATATATGCAACATTACATCTAAGATCAGATTTTCTTATCCAAATTTTATGAGGCAAATTTCTAGTTAAGTCCATCTTAGTCTTTGGTGTAATTCTAGGTTTTCCAAAAAATTTATTGAATAGCAAGCCTTTTTTTCATGTATTCAAAATTTTGAAACAGTGAGGTCTAGTATGTCTAGGAATACCAGATTAATGACAGGTAGGGACAAACCTTTTAGATTTAGATTTACATGAAGGGACAACAAGTTTCTCACTAGAGATGTTGCTCGGGTCAGGTTTAGGAGTTTCTTTCACAAATACTGTCTTCGAGGTTTAGGCTCCTCTAGTATATCCGAGGCCAGGATGATTACTGCTAGGTTTTTTGAGCATCAGTATATGATCCAATTTGGTCGTACCTAAGTTCAGCATTTTCAACGCCAGTGAATATTTTCTAGTTCCGTTTGGGTCTCTTGAAGCTTCTTGTCTTTCTCAGTAGCCATAAACTCATAATTGATTACAGCCCTTTTTAACACATCTTTTTCTTTGATGAGTTATGCAATTTTTCCTTCTAGAGACTTGCCCTGTTTGTAAACACTTACCCACTTGTTGTACATGAGTTAGTACGATTTGTCAATTTCCTTTTTTGCTCAGGTCCTTATTATCACTGCTGCAATCATATTCAGCTTTGGATTTGATAGAAACCTCGTCATTAGCCTTCAATGTCACAGGAGACATCCTAAGAGATGTTGCAACATTACTTGCGACGGCACTGGCAGAAACCTCTTGGTTGGTGATGGTGTTGAAGGCAACATAGTTTGCTGATATGTTCCTCAATATCCTTTTGACACCCATCAGACTCCTCATCGCTCTAGGTGACGTTCAAGGATTTTCCCTTCTTTTTGAGAGTAGTGGCGCACTCCGATTTAATGTGACCATATCCTTAACATTCACGACACTGTATTCCTTTGTTCTTCTTTCTTGAATCTGAAGAAATAGAAGCAGCTTTGGTTCTAGGGAATTTTTTTTTGAGTGACCAGAATTAGCATATTTATTTTTTTGCTTAATCTTCTTCAGAATTTTGTTGAAACTTTTGGTCAACAAGGCAAGTGAATCATCAGTGTCATTGGCGTCATTAGAGTCATCATCTTCAATAGGATTCTGCACTTCGGCATAAAGGGCGATGCTTTTCTCCTTCTTATTCTACTTCAGGTTCATTTCGAAGGTCTACAGTGACCCCATCAATTTATCCAGCTTCACAGATTCGATGTCTCGGTCCTCTTCAATTGTTGTAACTTTGTAAGAGAACCTTTCAGGTAGTGATCTCAACATTTTTTTGGCCAGTTTGGTGTTGAAATATTTTCCTTCGAGAGCAAAGGCTTTGTTAGGTACATCAGAGTTTAGAATTAAAGTTAGAAATTGTCTTTTTCTCATGCATTCTAAGATTCTCAAACCTGGTGACAAGCGTCTGAAGTTTTGATAGTTTAACAGCTGAGGTTCCTTCAATAAATCCAAGCTATACCAGAGCTTAAAAATATGCTAAAAGCATGTTTATTAGTGGTAAATCCACAATTATAGGTTAATCGTAGATCCACGTACAGATTTACTAGTAAATCCAAGCCATAGCAGATTTAAAAATGCTCTGTAAATAGTTTTATAGGTAAATTAACATATTAATATGTAATACCTGAGAAATTTATAGTACTGTACATGCGCAATATTAAAGGATTATTATGAGTAATTTTTGTACCATTTTTGTGAGCTAAATTTTATGCTAGAAAATTTGTTAAGTACTTTAAGAGCAATTTTAATTTCATAAGGATTATTATTTAAATCCAATTTTAGTGACAAATTTGACAGAGTGAAAATGAAATTCACAAGATTAAAAATCATACTATAGTCCTAAGCAAAGTATAAATTGTAAGAAAATGTGATATAAAAAAAATATTGTATGAGATTATACAGTATAAGCAAAATATTGTATAGAAATATAAAAATTATATAGCATAAAAATTAAGCAGTAAAACAATTATGCAGTATGAAAATAATGCAGTATAAAAATTATACTAATAAAGTTATATAGTATGAAAGTTGGACTGATAAAGTTAGACAGTACAGATTTTATACTAATAAAGTAATGCAATATAAAAATTAGAACACATAAAGTTGAGCAGTATAGAGATTATGTTGTATAGAGGATATAGATAAGTATGGAAGGTTTTAGAACCTCATAAACTATATAGAAAAGCATAATAGCAGTATAGAAAAAATACAATGCGGTGTAAATTTGGACAGTTTAAAAAGTGAAGTGTGGCCCACTTGATGACACCCCAATGGTAGAAAAAATTCCACATGTCCCCCATGTAAGAACCGGTTTTAGATGAGTGGTGTGAGTAATTTTTCAATTTCAATTTGACCCCTAGATTAAATTAATTTATGAATAGGGGTGTACGTGAGCAGTTTAAGCCCTATGATCATCATTTTGCATGAACATGTAAGAACAAGCTCATTTTCTCTCTATTCAAAACTGGCCATAGCCCTTCCTTTCTTCAAAAACTTTTTCAAAAATACCACCTCAAATTCATCCATGAGACCAGTTCAAGTATTAATGATAAAAGATTACCTATCTTTGGAGGTAAAATCCAAAATTTTTTATATGGGTTTTGATGTTTTCCTTGAGTTCTTAGATAGGTTTTAATGAGGTTTTGCTATAGTTTAGGTCAAGGAGTAATAGCGAAGTTTAAGCACTTAACTAGAGGATCAAAAAACTTGGAAAATCTCTTGGTAAAATCCTAAACCCTAGCTTTGAAAAGCTTGTTGATTTCATGAGCTATGAATGCTTTGTAATATGTTTGGACCATGGCATGTGAAAGAGACTTTATAGCATGATTATGTTATTGTTATGTGGATGATGATGCTAAAGGAATGTCAAAGAACTAGAGTTTAAAACAAAAGGCAAAATAATGACAAACTTTGTCATAAACACAAAGTTTTAAGTATTTTTAAGCATTTTAAGTGTATGATAAAATAATTTTGATCATGGCATATAAAGAAAAATATAATGACATGATTATTTTAAGCAGTAAATGCTTGATGATGTGTTTGAAAGGGTTAAAATAAGATTAAACCCTAGAAAATCAAGCTAAGATTGGTTTTGGTACAAAAGTGTGTTTAAGGTACTTTTGAAAGATTTAAATGTATGAGGCCCTTAGAGGCCAAATTATTTTCTGAGCTTAATATGAGATTTATTGAAAATATCAAGACAAATAATTTTCGTGAAGAAATTTTGCTCAAATTCTAATTGAATCAAGCCAAAAAGCATGAAATTCGGTTTTTGCCGTTCAAAAGCACTATCAAGATGAATGATTTTTGGAAAACTTAAAACATGAAAATTGTAGATCTATTAAAGTTTGTGAATAGTTCATGAAAGTTCCTTGCAAGATTTTAAGTTATGAATTTTATGAAATTTAATCATGAAATTTTGAAACGGTAAAATGAGGAAAACATTCTAAATTGTTTGAGCTAGACCAAGGAGCTTTTGCAAGTTTTAATCCTTATAAAAACTGGACATTATAGCATAAAATAGTTATCTGTTGTCCCAAGGGCAAAAAGTCAAGATTTTGTCTTTTGGGTTAAAACTGTAATACCATGTGCAACTGAATTTTTCACTAAAATTTGGTTTTCTGCACTGTTGTGAGCAAGTAAATAATCACATATTTTAAAGCCCAAAAGAATTTGTGAATTTTTTGAGAAAAACACGTTAAGGGCAAAATCGTCAAAATTTCGTATTAGTCAAAACCGTAAAGTATTGTAAAACTAGAACTTTATGAAAAGAAAATTGATGTTTTGTTTTTTGCATGGTTATAAGTAGCAAGGAATTATAAGTTTTGATTAAAACAGGTTCATAAAGTTTTCTAAGACCTATTAAGGGCAAAATGATCATTTCCTCGTGAAAACAGTTTAAATGGACCATGAAACATCCAATTTAGGAAAATGCCTTTTATTGAGAATTTTTCATACCCGTAAGTGTCATGATGGCAATGTGAAATAAAAGGTAAAGTTACATAACGTTCGAGTTACATAATTTATAAGTAAACCGATTAGTAACTAGATTAAGTATAAAGAATGAACATTTAACATTTAAATTCTGTTCTCAATTGAGTAAGTTGGTAATAAGAAAAGTTAGCAAATAGTCAGGTTTCGTTTGAACAAAACATAAAGCCGTCTAATAGAAAGAAAAGGATAAACTGGGCATACCAGAGCTATTTTCAAGTAAGTTTTAAACCTCACTTATGGCATGAAGAAAATAATTTTCAAATGCTACATATATGCTTGAAATACATTTGCATTCATTATACATAATATTTTAAAGACCAAGTCATGATTGAATATGTTTGTATTTGTTATGTTTATTGTTTTAGACATTAAGTTATGTCATACAAAAGGTTCACTAAGATTACAAGATCGATAATCTAAACTTTCAAGTTAAGATAAGTAAGTGTCGTACCAATCTTCTTAATGTGAGATTTAAAAGTTATGTTAAAGTATGACCTCATTGTTTGATGGTCTTAAGTCTTCCATAAGGGAAGCATCATGTTATGTTAAAATTATGATCTCATGATAGATGATGGTATGAACACTTAAGCCCACAAGTTCAAGTTAGATGTGAATGATGATAAGAAGTTCATAGTTGAGCATAAATGGAATCATGCATTGTGATATTGCTTACATTCCTTTTAAGGAATGATTTTTATGTGAAGCATTTATGAAATATGTTTTACGAGAAAGGTTTTAAGAGAAAAGTTTTATGATGAATGTTTTAATGTTTTGTGAGATACATTTAACATAACTTTCAAATCTCATATCAAGGATACATTTAGCATGAAAGTTTTATCATGCATAGGTTCATTCATGTTGTAGATAGTACTATAAGAGACCAACAAGGCTGATTGGTGAGCTAGGTTTTGCGGTGAGACATATGCGATAGTTGGGCTATGGATACTATTACATTAAGTTTGCACTATTTGAAGAAAAAGTCTTCGTTGTTTTGAAATTTTTTTAAAAAGATTTACGAAAGTAAATGTTTACTTAACGAATATTAAGAAATGTTTTGGCTGATTTTAAAGACAAGTTTTGTATTATATTTCAGTTTACATTACAATGGATGTTGCAACAATTTTAAGTATGGTTTTTAAGAAATTTTATTTTCTATATTTTCTTACTAGTAAGTAAGAATTACGAATAAAAAATTATGTTTATTTTTGTACGTGAAAGTGGATGCAATTGTTGTCAAATATATTGTATCGAAGTATAGATGTCAATCCCATAAGGAATAAGTAATTTTTATCAATTCTATTGATTTTGAACCTAATTGTAAAATTAATTTAATTATTGATATTGGGGGTGTGATTTTCATATTTTTAGACTAAAAATTAAATTAAAATGAAAATTTAAATAAAATCAAAAAATGTTGGGAGTGATTATTTCACTTAAAATTAATATGATTTTATTCAATTAAATATATTAGTGTGATATCCTCAAATTATATGGATGCTCGAAAATCTTTATTTTATATAATGCTCTTTTCCGAGTCACACTAGAAATATCCTTAAATTGCTCACTCACTATATTCCTATATCAATCACAATAATCAAGGATTTATTATGATCTTGAGATTTTCATTTGGTGACCACAAAAATCATGTAAAATTATTCCTAACTTACATACAGTCTAGCACAGGTTTCTAAATCATAAGTCTCCTTCTGATCTCATTATAATTTATTTTATTTTCTAATTAATGACCAGTTAATTACAGCATTAAGTACTGTGTAAAATTCTCAATAATAAATTGAGGTTCACAAAAATATAATTTAACTAAACAAAATGTTCCTATATTTTAAGTTACATCATAACGCCAAAAAAAGAAAACCAAAACATAATAAAAATAAAAACAAAATTAAATAAAATATATATTACATTAAACATATATAAATATCACACACAGAGTTTAGAATATGACGCGGAGTTTTTGTACTGTCTGACGAGTCCACCATCCACCTTTGCATTTCTCACACAGCATTTTTACAAAATATAAGCTCTCAAAATTACTTCACAATATTATAAAAATAATATTTAAACTGATCAAAAACCTAACAAAATATAATTTAATTAGCACCTGCGACCCCAACACCCCAAAACAAATTCCGCTCTCCCTTCCATCAGGATGCAAGGCATCCTATTGTATAGAATTCTTAAGAAATTTTAATGCCCCCCAATTCTGCTCTCCTTTCCATCAGGATGCAAGGCATCCTTTGTATAAAATTCTTTTAAAAAAACTATTAAAATTTTTTCTCAATTTTCATTTGCTGATTGAAGTTCGTTGGAATGCAAATTTTTTTGGTAATCTAGTATTTCGTAGGACAGAAGATGTACCTAGGCCAAATCCTAGCCGTTCAATGCAATGAAGCTGAGTGGTCAAAGGCAATAATAACAATTGGAGCTAGGGTTAAGTTTAGCTGAAGCGAAGACCAATAACTACCGCCGAATTAAGACCTGGTCAAAACAAGCACGGCTCAAAAACGAGATTCACGATCTCAGAATGAACTCGCCCGTACAACACTCGAAGGTCTCCCCTGATCAGCCTGTGGGGTGGGTCCTAGCTGTCTGCCACTCTGACGCGAGCGTGAAGACACTCACCAATGTTTACTCGACACTTGGACAAATTTTGGCTGACTAGTTTTTGACCAGCAAATCCGAGCATGCCACGTTTCTGTTTACTATGACTTAGCGCTGATGCGGTTGCTGACTGGAACTGGGCTGGAATCTTTTTAAAATTATGTTTGTCCCCGTTTTTGAAGTTTTCTTACAATTTAGCCCTAAAAAATTAATTATTTTACAAAATAAAAATTACTATAAATCCCTAAAAATATTTACATACTTATTGAACATAAAATTAAATTAAAAACTAAAATTAAATATTAAAATAAAAATAAAACTTAACTAAACTTATTGTTTTAAAACTATTGTACAAAAATTAACTAATTAAATTAAGAAATTAATTCTAAAAATTATCAAAAATATAATTGAACATAAAAACACAATACAAATCATATTTTACAAATAATACACTACAAGGCTAAAGACAAGCAAATATAATTAATTAGAGGATTTAATAACAAATAAAATGCTAAGTCAATTGTTTTAAACATTATAAAATACTCATTTTTATGAGTTATCGGCAAGTTGAGTAATGGCTTGAAAAGCTAGGTCATTATATGACAAGTAAATCTAGGTCAATCCGTGGATTTACCAATAAATCCTACTTATGGTCGTCGGTCCCACCATCATCGACTATTAAATCCATGAATTTACTTGTAAATCCATGTCATAACAAAGTTAAAAACATACTCTAAAAAATGGGTTTAGTAGTAAACCCATAAATTCACTGATAAATCTGATTAAACTTATGGATTTTCTAATAAACCCTTCTTGCATAACTATCCCTTCCACAAAAAATCTCATAGCGAAACAACACAGAGAGAATGTCTGTAATACTCAAATAATGAGAAGCACGATAACCGAAGCATGTGTAGCATGTGAATTTGATCAACAACAGTGCAAAAAGGCAACGATCTTGCAAGTTAGGGTGGCATGTTTGGGTGTTTTTGACCAAGGTTTGTCATGTTATTGGTTGGGCAAGGTAGATCAACTTCAACTGAGTCATGATTAGTGGTGTTCATATATCGAATTATATAGATTAGGGATCAATCTGTGAATTCTCCAATCCAATCCAATATAAAACCAATCCGTCGTCTCCCTAATCCAGTCCAATCCAATATGAAAACCATAGCTTTCGATTAGATTAAATGGCTTCCCTGATCAAGCCCTCTAATTTTTTTTTAAAACAATTAAAATTAATATAATATGCATAACATAATTTGATAAAATTCAACATATTGCAACCTAATAGAATGCAAGTTTTTTATAATAAACTAAATTTTAGCATTACAAAACATTACAACAAACAAATTTAAGTAAATTTTTGTCATAAGTAAATGTCATGGGTGAATAATATTGGTCTTTGTAATTAGTTGTAATTGGGCCAAGCTTCTTTTCTTAAGCATATAAACTTTGAACACGTTGCCAAAAAGTATATGTTTATGTATTTAGTGTGTTTGGCAATGCAGTTAGAATGATTTTACTATAGTATGTGAGAGCTTTATACTGTAGCCTATTTTTGCTTTTATACTTTATGAGTGAGTATTTTACTCATAAATTAAGGGCCTGTTTGGTTCGAGTATTTGAATGAAGATTTAAATTTTTGTGAGAGAAAATACTATAGCAAAATGATTTGAATCGTGATTTGAGTATCAAAACAAACGGGCCCTAAATATTTCTTCAGCTCAAATGTGTTAGACATGTATGCTCTAAGGAGTAAATATGTAATACGTTTTTGGAGACATTTTTATCAATAAAGAATTTATTCATTTATATATACCAAATATTGTCCTCTTTACGTTCATATTTGTTGAATGTATGATAAGCAAACAGTAGTCTGAGACTATCAGTCTAAACCTTAAGAGTTGGGCATATGATGGGATGATTATGCGGTAGACACGACTCTTAAGGTGATGGTCTAAAATATATATATGATCCGCAATCGAGGGAATAAAGTTGGGCGCTTTATTCATGTAAAGATTGTTATGTTGTCTATATCCCTTTTCGGAGATGGTTTGTCTTGGCCATCGGAGTTGGACTCCGAGAATAGAAACATTGGCGCGTTGTCATAGGTGACGATGTGTTGGATCGGGACATAAAGTGAATTGATTTGGATTAATAATTCTGTCTTGGCAAATCGATTCACTTTAGACAATCATTTGTATTGTATCTTAATCCTGAGATGAATAATGGGCCCGTTGTCTCGACTTGTGTCTTTTGATGTACCAATGGGTGACTCCCACATCTCTATAGTGGCATGCATGCCGGTACGTTGGAGGCATGACTCTTGGTAGCGTAGACTTGTTATACATAGATAAGGAATCCATAGCTCCTCTTTAGGAGTAATGATATCCTCTTATATGCGTTGTCCTGTAATTGGAAAACTGGAGCGCTCAACCATTTGGATACATAGGTGTAACCGAATGGTATACTATCTTTAGATGGTAAGTTTTCTAATGGTGAGACAATGGAACGTAAGATAAAAATAATCGGGAAGGTAAGACAGAACTTGTCCTTAAGCCGATTATGGATGATCATATGGGGATGCGATACACTATGATATGTCATGGAGACTTAGCTACACAAGCTTCGTAATTCTATAAAGTTCGAGAGTGCAGCTCCAAGCTTTTAGTGGAGTAGCGTTGGAGTTGATAATTGTGAAATGTATATCTGGGATATTGGGTTTCATATTTATCATGAGCTTGAACTTTATAGGTCCATTTTGGTCCCCTTTGCTAGCTCACAAAATCCTGTAACGACACGGCGTGCTTTTCCAATAATTGGTGACTTATGTCGGATTTATCAGATTGGTTTAAAATTTATAAGAATCAAATAATTCATGTCTGTTTATCGGTTGAATTAATTATGTAAGAAATTAGTTCAAGATGAACTTGTTGAATTATGGCGTTCGGATAATTCTTGTCTGTTTATCGGTTGTTTTAATTTTGGACAATTAGAACAAGATAAACTTGTAGAATTATTGTGAATTGATTTATTTTCTTAGAGATTATCTTGATAAAGTTTGTTTTGATCAGATATCTTTTCTATTGGGCTATTTGAATCAAAACTGAGACTTTATCCTTTAGAATCTCGGGTGGAAAATAAAAGATTCGCGGAGATTTTTTCTCGGCAGTTCGGCATGCCGGATGACGTGTTCGGCCTGCCTATCTCACAGTTCGGCATGCCGACCGCGACAGTTAAGATTACGCGTTTTTCACGCGTATCTTATCAGATATTGATCCGAACTTGATTCTGTTTCGATTTTTTGAGACCTAATCTGATATGGACTGACCCCAAGGACCAATAGGTATAAAAAGGGAGTGAGTCTAATGATTTACTCAGATCAATTTGAGAGATTAAGAGTGATACTCTTCTAGTGAGCATCTGAAAACTCCCTGAGAGCTTTTGTTCACAAATCACGAACACTAGCTTTGGGTTCTCTCTATTGGTTGGAAGGAGAGTCACCGGTGGAAGAGCTGTACGTGTGAGCCCACACTCACTCCGGTTGTGGATAGAGAATAGCAAAGAAGACCAGTTGGTTGAGGCTCTTCTGGAACGTTACTTCTCTACACAGGTCGCGGAGGTTCTTCGGCATACTGAGGTTAGTAAGATCTGTTTAATTTATACGTATAACATGTCAAACTTGTGTTTTGGAAAATACTCTGATGAAAAATTTTTAAAAATTCCGCTGCGCACTTTGTTTCCAACAAAATGTTTATGGAAATCCTTAAACCTTTGTGTTATTTTGATGTTTTTGGTATTATTTTGTAAGAAATTAATAAATTAGGGCTTAAAGGGATTTTCAGAATCAAAAATTGAGTTTAGAAGGCATTTTAAGATGGAACCAGCCTTCATCATGTGCCCATGTAGCAACTAGAGCATGGCCATGTGCATTAGAGCCCTCAAATGATAAGCCTGTGTAGTCGCATGTGCTAAAGGGAACCCTGCCCAGGCAGGTGCGTGAGAGTGTAGTTCAAGCAGTGCGGGTGTCCACGTTGTAGCAGCGTAGGGTTGCTATGCGGCCAACTCCCCTACACTGCCGCACGCGCTGATTGTATATTTTTGAGCTAATCTCATCACAATTGCAAATCCAAGTGCTGAAAATGATCCTAGATGAAGCCTAAATCCCTTAAGAAAACCTAGAGAAGAGAGGAGGCACAAGTTTCAAGGAGGATTTTGGGAGGCTCAATGTTCTAAAGAGAGAAAGACGTGGAGTGATCTCAACATTAGTTTCCTCTTAATCCCTTCTTTTAATTTGATTTTTATTTTGAAATTTTTAATTATGGATTTGTCATGACCATGTTTACATTATGAATGTCTTGATGATGTTGGTTATAGGTTCATTTATGTTTGGCTAGATTCTTACTTTAGGGCTTGATGTAGCTCTTTTTTACTATGTTTGGAATATTTATTAATTACTAATGTAGTTTCATTTTGATTCATTTATGTTTCTCTATGCTTAATATTTCTAATTTGTTGGTAAATGAATTGGTTGATTTGATTTTTGAATTTCAATGCTTGAGAGAGATTGACTCATTTATAGGTCTTACGAAACATAGTCTTGGTTGTTGTTGAACGAGGGCTGGCTGAGAATACTTAGACTATAAGGGTTTGCTTAATGAATGTCTAGGTAGACAAGGTAGATAGGGATATCAACTTGAATATTTATACATAATACTCATTTGACGCTCGGGAGAGGTAGTGAGGTTAATTTTTAGCCATTGGTTAATGAATAGAGTGGAGATAGTTAATAATTACTAAATAGGAAGAACATAAGAGAAATCGAGTGAAGTCAAGACTATAAAGATTCATGTTATAGATCATTCATTTTGTGAAATTGCCTTTTTTGTTTGTAGTTTTGTTAATCACTTTATTTAATCTTGTTTGTTTATATTTCTTTTATTTTTTGCAATTAATTCAAATTCAAATTTGCCTAGATAAAATTAAGCGTGAAAACCCATAGTACTTAGCCTAAGCTCCTAAAAACTCAATCCTTGTAGGACAAAACTTGGCCTTTGGTCATTTTATTACTTGTACAACCCTTGCACTTGAGGTTTAAACGTAACAATACTGTAGCATGTGAGAGTTTATGCTGTAGCAGTTGAAACTATATAGTCAAAATGATGTTGACAAACAAAACCATTTATTAAAATTTTGTATGTGTGTCTATATATATACATGCGCATATAATTTATATAATATATATATGGTTCAGTTTCACATATTACATGGATTGAGAAATACTAAATCTGTAATCCAATCCACATATATCATATCAGGAAAATCCTAATCTAAAATCAATTTGTATTTTTCATAATTCAATGGTGAATTTAATTGGATTGAACGAATTGAATGGACTAGTAGATTCAATAAACACCCCTAATTATGACAACGTCAATGACCATACCTTGTCATCAACAAATCGAACCAAAGCCTGTTAAAAAAGAACATGATAAAGTTTGTATGGCAATACTTCGGCACTTCTAGGACCTTCCCTTCTAGATAGATGGACCATAGCTTCGTGACATCAGAGTCTATGTAGATCACATAATTTACCTTGTTCAAGGAAGGTGGATTTGATGTCGGATAAGACACTAAGCTCAAACCTTGACTAGAGAAAGTAGAGTTCAACATTCTCCCAACAAAGTGGAGTAAGAAAGTGGAGTTCGATGTTCTCCTAACAAGTGGTGTGTTGGAGGATGTAGAATACAACAAAAACAATGGTGGTGGCGGTGACAACGTGGGAGGGAAGATGAAAAAAAAAAGAGAGAGAAAGAAATAAGGAAAATGATAGCCTAGGGTTTTTATAGAAATAGAATAAAAAGGGTATTTAGAGTTTTTGGCAGCATGTAAAACTAAACTTTATCATGAACATGTTATCAATTTCATTTTCACAAAACTTTGCTATTAATTTTCTTTCTTATCCGAAATTATGATATTTCATTCATTTTCTCTCAAAGTTAACAATTAGACCCTCTATTACCTATTTATTTTCTCTCCTCTCCTAAATTATGATATTTCATTCATTTTCTCTCAATCTTAACAATTAGACCCTCTATTACCTCTAGAGTCTAGGTCGTTTGTTATACATGTATGTTAGACTCAAAAATCTTTAGGATAAAAAGGCAAACATATATAGTTTTCTTTTTGAAAATTTTTTAAAGTAAATATCATCCTTTTAAATTCTTGAGGTAATTAACATATGTATTGTTTGAATAACTTTTTTAGCCCTAATTAACTATGGGTAAATAAATTATTCATTGTAACTATGTTGTTTACTTTAAATATTTTAAAATATTCTAATTGCTTCTATAAGTTTTAGAAAAGAAAAATGCAATTTACCCCAATTTCCTCTAATCCTTTTTCATGGATAATATATTACCAATACTCATTAGAAGTAGTATTCATCTAATTCACCATTTGAATAAAGGAAAATTACAACAAATAATCATTTTGACAAGGTAATTATTGTTAATGGTCTAATTTAAAATATGTTACTTAATGGTCAATTTAGGATAAATTTTTTAGAATACTCAAACTCTTAGGATCGGTGCCCGAAGAAATAAATGCTTTTCGTTTTTGATATTTCATGTATTGATAATGGTCATGTATTATTTTCATATTAATAATTGTATATTAAGCAAATATGTGATCTATGACTATTACAGCAAAATCGTGGAATACAGTATATATGGGATTTTTATACAGATAGATACGATTCTAAAATTAATATAAATTATATAGCCAATAGTCTATGAATAGAGTTGAACACTTTATACATGATAATGCGACGATGAGGATCAATGTCCAATTGAAAAGGCGGTTTGTCAAGGCTGTTAGAGCAGGTTGGCTCATGATAGACACATTAGTATGGTAAACATAATGGTGGTCGCATGTTGGCTTAGACTTAAAGTACAATTGATTCGATAACAATTTTATTTCACTCAAATCAATTTACTTTGACAATCATGTATGTGTTATTTTAATCCTAAAATAAATTCGTGACTCCATGTTTGTAGCTTCGATATTTTGATATACCAAAGGTAGGAGTTCTAATGAATAAATGCTCTATTATTAGTATGTTAAAGATGCAAGCTATATTTGATGAAAGCATAATCACAAATTCAGACTCCATAGCTCTCTAACCAAGAGTCAATGTTATCCTTTTAAAGATATTATTCGAACTTTGCAAAAAAAAAAAAAAAAGGCCTAGACTATTTGGATACTTATGGTAACCATATGATTTTCATTATAAAAGAATTTTTCAACAAATGAAATAATAGAACTTTGATATAAAATAATTGGAAAGTAAAATAGAACTTATCATTTATCCGATTATGGATAAGCTATGAAGATATATATATATATATATATATATATATATATATATATTATGAAAGGCCATGAACAAGACTAATATTAGGTATCTCATACTACAGCATATTATCAAGAGTGCAACTTTGGATCTATAGTAAAGTCACTTAAATTAATAATTAAATACAAAACCAATCAGGATTAATTTATCGGTTGTTATTGGAGCTTGTAACATATATCCATCAGGTCCCAATTCAAACTCACTTATTCTTTTCATTAGATTGGCAAATGCAGTTTACCATTGGTAACATAGAAGTACACATCAAACGTGCCACTAGGCTTGCTGGAGTGCATGCCATAGTCCAATGGATTGTGAGTGCAGGGCACAGTCATGTTGAACGGTGAGCGCTGACTAGTAGCTATTTGTTGGGTGAATTGATTATTTAGTTATTTTTGAAAAATAACTATTCAAATTGGTTTATTTTGAATAATTACTTATTTAAATTTGGTATTTGAATAATTAATTTAAACCCTATTTGTACTTGAATAAAGGATAATTGTTCACTATTATGTAAATTAGATTAATATGTTGAATAATATAATTTAAACTTAAATTAGAATTGTTTGAATTAGAATAATCCTAAATGATGTAAGACATCACAGAATTTTACACTATGATTCGTTGAAATTCGAAGCCCATACTGCAAGGGATTGACATGTACCACAAGAAAAATCTCCATGCGGGTGGCATGTGAAGGAGGAAAAATCCTCCTGAATTTATAATAGACTTCTAACTCCACATACCATTTTTATAAATAGAGATCTTAAGTTAGCATTCATTGTCAAACTTTCTAAATGCTTTACAGAGAGAGGATAATATAACAAATCTCCAATTATTTATTCTATGTGCACTTTAATAGTTGGAAAGAATGTAGTTACAGTGGAAATTTGTCGAGTTATGTCTACACACACAACGGTCTGAAAGGAGAAAATAACAATAAAGAATTTACTTTGGAGATTTATTTAGAAGATTTGTTTAGTCAAAAATGCTATTACCAATCTCCAATATGTATAATAAATTAGATCTAATATATTATTTATTAGCAACATGAGTAAAATTGTAACGCTTCCTTACAGGTGTCACAAGGAGCATTGCCTTTACCGTTAAACTTAATAATTATTGATAAGATGTTTGAAATAATTAACAACACTCAGAGAAATATCCCAGTAAATATATGCATATATAATTATCGAATTAACTTTCTTCCTCGGTTAGCTCGATGGAACAATTAAGGTATGTGGCTACCCAACCACTTGTAGAAAACTTAGTTTATAAAAAATGAATGTTTAACAAATATAAACTAACACATATAATGCAAGCACTCTTAACTTCTAATTAAACAACTAATTGAGATTAATTACAAAGAAACAAACTATATAGCGTATTCTTTAATCAATAACCTAAGAAACCAAAAATCTAAAATATAATTTACATTCAATAAAGCATATATTCATAAGAACATATCACAAATAATACTGAATCTCAAACAAATAAAACTGTAGAAATATTATATTAAATTTTGTTTGAGTTTAAATTCCTTTCATGAGACGACCTTTTTCCAACCAACACTCCTTGCATACACACCCATCTTTGTCCTCCATCTGGTCAATGTGTACCTTAACTTTATCTATAACATGATATAAACTAAGTAAGCATACGTTTAATAAGTACACATTCCTATCTCACAACATAAAATATTTCATAAAAATCATTGCATAAATCGTAATCATAATCATAGTAGTGCACAAGACACAAGTTTATATAGAACATATTTTTTTTTATTTAAACTTCCATATTAAAACATCATTCATTTTATCTTTAGGGGCCCAAGTGTTGCACTATTAACATCATAGGTGTGCCATCATCAGAGGGGTAGGGTAGCTATTTCCAAACTAAACATGACAAGTCCAAACCTTACAGGACATCATAAAAATAAACATAGGGTGTACAACACTTAATTAAGCGATACATATACATATATATACCTTTAACATACCTCGTCATTAAAACATCTTTTAAACCTTCTTGTTGCAATAAGAGTTTTCATGAGAAGACACTAGGGCTGGCAATTCGAGTCAACTGGTCGGGTTCGTGTCGGGTTGAACCCTTATTTGAAGGACTAACATGCCAACCCAAACACAACTGGTGATCGACAGGCCAAAAAAAGCCCAACACAAACATGACCTGACGTGTCGACGGGTTGACACTATGTGACATGTGCAACCCATCTTTGATGCTAGTTTATGCATAGTCGTGTTGACACAACCCGTTGACCCGCTAAACTTGATAGACCTGCAACACGATAAACTTGCCAGACCTGTTTTAGAGTTGTTTTGTCCATGATCAAAATAAATAATTATTGTTGTAGCAAAAACAATTGATATAATTGTTGTAATTTCTATCACAATTCAAACATTAATACTATCAAAAAAATCATTAATAAGTTCATAAGACCTAACATACATAAATAAGTTCAAACGTCATAAAAATCAAGACCACAAAATAAACTATAATCCATAATCCATGCAGGCTTTAACCATAAGTCTACAAAATAAACAATAACCCAATAAAACAAGATCGTCAAAAACTTTGAAGTGCCAATCCATAACAAGTCTCAACCCAAGAGTTCATACATTTATCAAAGTAACTAAATGACTTCAAATTTGTATCAAATCATGCAATATTGTTGGATGATTGAGGTGCATTCTCATTGGAATTTGTGCCACTAAGCTCAATGGCATCTTGAATAATCACTTCCAAGTCTTGTTCAACCTTGTTCTTGTCACCTGTAACAAAAATATTAATCAATTAGAAATGCCAAGCAAAAATTAAATAAAAATGAACTATATAATGAATAATAAAAGAAATAAAAGATAAACATTTACCTTCATTGCCAAACAACCAATCTCTAGAGCAAATAATAGCCTCAACTATGTCAAGCTTTAGTGAACTTTGATACTGATCAAGTACATGACCACCAACTGAGAATGCAGATTCTGAAGCAACTATAGAAACAAGAATGGCCAAAATATCATGAGCCATTGCACTCAACTCTAGATAGCGATATTGATTTGTCTTCCAAAAGGAAAGAACATCAAACTCCTCATTCCTAGTGTACCTAGGCTCAGCAAGATAAAGCTCCAATTGTGTTTTTGTTGCTACTTCACCTGACCTAGACGTCGTATCATCAAATGCATAAAATGAAAAACTAATGTCAGTAACTAAACAGTAATTTATAAACAATTTGGAGTAAATATCAAATATAATAAACAAACATAAAGTAAACTTCAAATAAGTATAGCAAGTTACTTGAAATATGCATGACTCAATTCTTTTGTTTGACCCTGATTATCTTTCTTGCCACCTCCTTTGCTAAAAAAAGGTTCTTTAAGGCAAAGACTTGTCTTGTCATGGTACTCCTCGAAGATGAAAAAAGTTTGCTACAAACAAGCAAAAAATCAATGCAGTTTTTGCCAAAAGCAAGATTGTAACAAAACTCCACAATCTCTAACTTGTGTCGAGGATCCAATACACAAGCAATAGACAAGATGTCACTGAATTCAGACCAATGCTTTTGAAATTTCTCCCACATCTTGAATGCCATTCCCTTCTCATATTTATCTTTAAAATCATTTTTCATGGCTTCTTTCAAATCATAAAAGCATGGGAAGAAGGTTGGAAAGTACAAGTTAGATGTAGGATATGAGGTCCTAGAGAACGCCAAAGTTGCAACATAAAACACCCTTAAAAAAGAGTGCACTTTCTCAACGCTTTTCCATTCTTCACTTGAAGGGCAACTCTTAAAGGATGGATCATGTGTTGCCAATTGTTGAAAAGCATCATGATAAATGAGTGCACTATTAAGCATTAGAAAAATTAAGTTCCATCCAGTTGTTACATCTTGACTTAACCCCTTTTTGCTTCCTACAACAACCATTTTCACACACTCTTTAAATTTATGTTTTCTTATCGTGATCCCTTTAAATACTTAACACAATCATGAATCTTCTCAATGGATCGATCAATCTCTTTCAACCCAACTTACGTAACAAGATTTAGTATATGACAACAACACCTCAAATGAAAAAATCACCATTGCTCACATGTAAACCCTTCATCTTAAGTAGAGAGCACAATGAATCTACTAAAACATCATTTGAATAAGCATTGTCTAATGTGATAGCAAAAAGTTTTGATTCAATGTCCTATTCAGACAAAAGATTAGCAATCTTATTAGATAAGGCTATACCAGAGTGTGGAGGAGGCATAAAAGAGAAGCTCAAAATTTGTTTTTGCAAAGCCCAATTCTTGTCAATAAAATGAGCGGTAACACATATATAATAGTCACTAATTAATGAATTTCAAAGATCAGATGTAAAATGCTACTCTACCAGGAGTTGTAGATAACATGCTTTCGACTGTCCTCTTCTTTTTGATACGTCTTAAGACAAGCAACATTTGCAGTGTTTCTAGTAATTAGATCAACATCATGATATAAATATTGTAACAACGCCCTAATACCCATATATTCAACAAATTGAAAAGGCAATTCATGCATAACAATAGCACCTATCATCAACTCACAAAATTTTTGAGAATCATAACCACGACTAAATGACATACTCCCACTATCCTTTTGTATTAACATTTGACCTATGTCTCGGGTATCTTTTTTCTTGAAAACTTTAAGGTGACGACTCAAGTTACTTGTCCTATATCCACGCGCAGCAAGGTATTGTTGCCCACATTTTTTTGCATATGCATCTTAAGACTTTATCAGATTCTAAAGGAAGCATCTCAGAAAACTACCAAACTTTAGACTTTATACTTCTCTTCTCCAGTTGTGTGTTGCTAGGATTTCCATCTTTATCAACTTCTTGAACTTCGTCATCCACCATAGGCTTCATCCCAATCTCCACGTCCTTAAGGTTTTCTTCATCACCATGATGACTCTCACTATCACTATCACTATCACTATCACTATCACTATCACTATCACTTTGTATAAGTTTAACAATATGTCAACCTTGTTAAAAACTTCAAAAGTATAAAAATCACTTTATCATTAATAATAATTTTGAAGGACACACTTCTCACCCTAATTACAAAAGCAATATCAACAAAGCAAAAGACATTAAGCATAATGGCAAAGTTTCTAAAGAAACAATCATTTCCAAAATGGCAAGAACTTTTCTCGAAATATGCTTTTAACTCATGGCATGAATCTTAGAAAAACACACAAACGCACACAAAACACAAGACACATGCACAAAAAAACAAATGAGAAAAAAAGGCTCGTGGTATGAATTAATAAGGATATACACCATCATCATATTCAAGACCATATGTCAAGCTTCACAAAGACATAAAATCAATTCTAGTTCAAAGTATGTGCTTTAGTTATAATTTCTTTGTTAGTTCTAGTCCAACAAAGCAAGGCAAATCAGAATAAGCTCAGACAATCAACTCAATATTATAAAAAAAAAAGCTCTAAAACCCAACTTGAGATCGATTGTGTCATTCCCACACAGAGTCCTAAGCAAAAACTCAACATTCAAACATCATAACAATTCATATAGAAGAACATAGAATCAAAAACTGCTTAGTTAAAGAACAATACACACATATTATTCATGAGAGAGAATGTGAGAGATTACCTCAAAAGATGGATCGTGGAAGTTGAGCTTGGAAGGAAGAAGAGAAAGAAAAATTGCACTTTACCAAGACAAGTTTAAGGTAAAGGGCACTGGAGAAGAAGAAGGAAGAAGGAGACGAAAGAAGGAATAAGGAAGAAGGAAGAAGAAGACGTAAAAGAAAAGGAAGAGGGAGGGGGCGAAAGTTGAGGATAATGTGAGAAACCCTAAGTGGGTTAATTAATTTACTATAAAATGGGTGGGTTATTGTAGGTCATACGGATTGATTATAGGGTTGCATTGAGATCACATGGGTTCAATTAAATTAACAATTTTCAAGTCAATTTTGGGTCAACCTAATTTCGACACATTTTTTGGCAGGTTATTGCAGGTTGATTTTGTGTTGTTTCGGGTTGACCTAAACCCGACCTATTTTTTGCACAGGTTAGTCGAATTTGACCCAACGTGAGGCTTATTTTTCCCAACCCTAACTCATATTTTTTTGTGTCAAGTTCGTGTCATGTCATCGTATTGTGATCTAAATTGTCAGCCCTAGAAGACAATATATAAAAACAAACTTAAAAATTATCATAAAATATATTCTCAAAACTTTTGCATAAACTTTTAGGATGTTATAAGTGAGAATGTACTTACTTAACTTATTTGCTTACTAAACCTTAAATCGGGTGATATTGCCACGGTTTTTGTTATGCTTGCTTTTTGGGGTGCTCATGCTAATTATTCATAAAATGCATGAAATTAATATTCATGTTCATGATATCATTTAATACTATATTACATCATCATACATTATTTTTAACGAAACAAAGCATCTTTGATTCACAAAAATATACTTAGAATCAAGAAACGTAAAGACAGAAAACTTGAACTTTAATTGCTTAGAGAAATTAATCTCAACTTATAAGCATGAATAAGTATAAGAATTACTCCATAACATAGGTAGCATATATAAACATCACTCAATTTTCTTCCCTTGAAAATATTAATCCAAAATACCTTTTTTCAATTTTCAAAACATTCAAGTAAATCTACCAATTATAAAAATCGATTGACTTTCAAGAATTCATAACCCTATATCTTTCAATTCATATATAATTTGCAAGAATACAACTAACACATATATATAATGCTCAGATTTTTTTTAGCCATGCAAATTTCATTTGATAATTAAAATAAATTATATAATCAATACTACAAAATCTGCCAATAAAGTCTGAACAATGAGCAGTCCTAATTAAAAATTATGTATTAAATTATTCGTGCCGTAAAATAATTTATAAAAAATTACTACATATAATAGACACATAAAATAATAACATATCCAAAATTCAGCTTCAAATAGATTTGGAGTAATTCAAAATAGAACGTTCAAATTCAGAGTTAATATTAATATTAGACATGTTAAAGAACGAACATGTTTCATTCAAACATTTTTATAAAATCAATCACGTAAGATATTCTTTTGAAATTTTTATGTGACATACTTAACATATAAATTTAGGTTAAAAAAATAATAAATCATGCAAAATACATTTAAAAGGATGATTTATCATCTCATGAATTACATAGAGCACATCAGACAAACATTTATAACTACAGAATACTTGGAAATCAACGAATTTTATCTTAAAACATAATAGGTATGAAGCTAAAAATTTATAGACATTTAGTTAAGATATCAACAACGATTTATAATTTTTTATACAATCAAAAGATATCTTTTGTCCTATAAAACAGATTCTAAAAAAAAAAACAAATACAAATCTGTCAACAAATAAAATTTTGTGAGTAGTGTTTGATTAAAAGCTCATAACCCTAAAAATATTTTGATTGAAAATTTATAAAAAATCCTAGACATTCTTAACATATATATATACATCATATCCAAAAATTGTAGCAAAATAAAATCATTTGATTTCAAAACATGACCAGCAACTTTACCGATAAACCAAAAACCTTAAAATTCTCATATCACATTCCAATAACAAAACATTATTTTCATGAAATTTCCTGATATCATATGCATATAAATGTTTTCAACCATAAAATAATTTATTTTTCATACAAACATACATGCATACACATTCACAACATAAAAGAATAATTTTCTAACAAAGTTTGTTACAAAAGAATATATATTAATCACAAAAATTTAAAACCATGAAAAACTTTAAACCATATCTTAAATTCTTATGTTTTCTTCAACAAATATGAAGACTTGCACACAAAGTCTCCAACAAGAATTCCTTCTATTTTGGGTTAAAAGAAAATAAGAGTAATGAATTCTTTGAGAGAGAAATTCTTGAAGAAAACAAAATTCTATACTAATGGCATGTGAGGTTTAGGAAAGAAAAGAGAGCAAAAAAGCATGGAGTAAATATGAGAAATAATATATATGCTTGAAGCCACATATTTATAGGTATAAGTAACACTAGTCCTAGTTTAATTAGGTTTCCCTTTTTTTTAGATGAATGTAATCCTAATCTAATTAGATTTTCTTTTTTTTTTTCTCTTTGTTTTTCCATTCCCTTCATTTTATCTTGACATATATATATATAATATTAATATATTATAATAAAACGGTTATATGTTATATAATTATAATATAATATAAACGTAATATAATATAAATTATATATTTATAATATACGTTTATATATAATATAATATAATATAACATATAGTAAATAATTATTTCTATACAACAATAATGTTTGCTTCCATGGCTCCAAAAAATATTTATTTACACATTATTCTTTTAGGCACTTTATAATATCAAGTTTCTTAATGTCATAATAAAAATGTTATATATGTAATTATCATGACATCATAAATATTATAAAAATAAGAAAACATGCAACAAAATTCATGTCATCATCAAGAATATAATCTAGGGCACACATAACTCTAGAGCATTATAAAGTATAGATTTAGAGCAAGTTGAAATTATTTTTAGAAAAACAATACTTTAAACTTATCATCATTTTTGACATGAACATTTCAAGCACATCAATCCCTTGTGGCTGTCACCTGTGACATTACTAAACAAAATATTAATTTACTTAACATAAATAATAATAACACTTAAAATATCACATTCTAACGTTAAATTAACATAAGCATCCATAAAAGAAAACGGCATGCATTACAAAGATACTAGGCTGATTAAATAAAATCTTTTTTAAATTCCTTTGCGTTATCGAAAAAAGTTTTCTAACATAAACTACCTGTGGACAACACACGAGAATGTCACAAACAAACAATCAACGAGGAGAAGCAAAGCCATGTCCCTCAATGCGATAACAATATGTAGCTCCATGACACAATGAGTCACGACTTCATGATGGTAGAATGTGAAGACATAAAGTGGCTCTGATGCCGGCTTTAGAGGCTATGGCTGTGGCGGCATAAGGTATGAGTAGGTAGAGATGCAACAATGGGCCGGGGCCTAGGCCCGTCCTGCTTCAGTGATGGGTCAGGCCAGCACGACCCGACACTATTCATGACCCAGCCCATAAATACTAGTAGGTTGGGCTGGGCCAACATATGTCGGCCTATGGGCCGGCTTGGCATGGCCTATAGAAAATCACGGGCTGGGCTAGGGCGGACCGGGTCGGCCTGTCTAGGCCCATAATGGGCCAGCCCATCCCGGCCCATGCAAGGCCCATACAGGCCTACAATAGGCCAGCCCACCAAAGGCCAATTGTGGCCCAATTATATATATATATATATATATATATATATATATTTAGATATATTTTTTCATATTTATTCACGGATGAACATGGCTGAGTATGACATTCTCCAATAAAAGGCCTCACACATCATATTATAAATTATTTTTTTTTTGCTTGTTGGCATGCTTTGCTTTCATGTTACAATAGGAAGAAGCAAAGCTGAGACAAGGCCTCACGTATCATGTTACAATAGGCCTAACAAGCTCTTTTTTCTTTTCTTTTCTTTCTTTTCATTTTTTTTTCTTCTAGGCATACTTTGCTTTTGAAAAACAAAAGCAATGTTTTGTCCCATTGGGTTTTCTTAGAAAGGTTTTTAATGAGACAATCATAAATAAAATATCCATTTTTTATATTTCCCTTGACTGTTTAAATTTTAATATTTATTAACTTGTTTAAAAATTTAAAAATAAAAAATAAAAAATAAAAAATAAAAAATAAAAATTACATGCTTAGATAGGCTGGCCCATCTAAACCCATGATAGGCCGGCCCATTCAAGGCCCCCGACACGGCCCAACGCGGCCTGGCCCATCATGGGTAATTCTAATATAGGCCGGCCCGGCATGGCCAGCTGCCCGCGTGGGCCTAAAGAGAACGGGCTAGGCCAGGCCAGGCTGACTAGTTTTTGCATCACTATGACTAGATGTTGATGCTTTTGATTTGGGACTTGGGGTAGATTATTTACCTATTAAACAAATTATTTACATATTATTTACTAAATGGACACATTATTTTTTTTGAAAGCATGAACACATTATTTATCACTTTATTTATTTAGTAAATACATTATTTACCTAATATTTTATTTTATTAGAACAACTAATATTTACTCAATAATTGCGTTATTATCAATTGCTTACTTAATAAATACATTATTTACCTTTCTTATTAATTAATTGAGTAAATAAATAACTTACCACAAGTAAAAAAACTCGAATTAAAAAAATCCCAAATCAGAAATCATAATTCCTAAATATCTTTAAATCCTATAGTAGAAGGTTATGTGCAGCCGCTATCACTACTAGGGAAGATGTGTTGTCGTCGTCGAGGAAGACAAATGGAGAGAGGTCGTGATTTGCGATCTCTCAACGAAGCGAGTGAAGGAGCTGTTTGCTCCTGACGGAGCTGCATGCTTGAACGGAGCTCATAATGTGAATTTGCGCTTACCACGTCAAGGGCCAGCGGAGCAGCAATGATAGATCTACAAATCAGAAACAAAGATCATTGCTTTTCCTCCCTTAAATCTGACTATTAATTTTTATTTTTCCCTTCCCCCCCTAAAATGAGCTAATTACCTCCTTAGAATAAACAATAGGACGGTGTGGACGATTTACATGGGAAGTAATACATAATACATGGTACGCCATTCTTTCGAGTTAGCAAAGAGTAGCAACGCCTTTATCTTTAATTTTTCCAATAAATGTTTTAATTTTTTTTTTGTGAAAATAATGAAGAGGCCTCTGCACACTATTGATGGTTTAAATTTTTGTGATTTGAAATAAAAGGGTGTGAAAAATATCATGATTTAATTAACTTTTGGTTCAAACTAATTGAAAACTAATCTAGTAAAACTTTAAGTTTTTAAAGTTTTTTAATTTTTGAAGCCTTTTTAGTTTAAATCAAATCAATAGTTTGAAGCAAATTTTTAATTCAAACCTTATGAACCAATGAGCTACATGTTTGCGTTACGTTTCTCCTATCATGAAAAATTAATGGCCAAAATTACCACCGTTATTTCAAACACATCAACTTTCACTATTGGCATATAGGAAACGAAATATAACACCATATGTTCAAATTATATGAATTCGAAATGAATAATGATAATAACGATAGCAGTTAAAAACATAAAATGAATGATGATTTTTTTTTTTTTTTTTTTTTGGTGGAAAATTATAATAATAACTTCTTTGATTGAAAAGCATATATGGCCCCAATCCCTAAAGTCATTTTTTTTTTCGGTTGCTGAAAGCCAAATCAAAAGTAAAGTTGTCATCAAACTTTTCCTTATAATTCTTCCCCATGGTTATGTCTAAGGCCACATTTTCAAAGATCCATTTATATTTCAGTCATCCTCAAACACACCCTGTGCATTCCCTTGACCTCTCATGCTCTATTTTTCTCCCTAACTTGATATATGTAATCATGGACACACACAAATAGAACAACCCCACGCCCCATATTTGATGGAGATTGGAAATTTGGAAAAGATATTAAAATGAGAGGACAGCTTTCGTATAAGCATGGTTCTCAAAAAGTCTTCATAGCATGTGACTTTCACCATACTTTTGAACTTGAATTATTATCTTAAAAACCTTATTACCAAAACCCACATTCAATTATTGTACGGGTGACATATGTACTATAGCAGATTTCAATTGGTAATGACATCCTGTACTTTATATATTATATGCTGCAGTAATAATACCCTTTTTCTTCGTCTTATTTCCTTAAATGATTTTCTCTCCATACTACAACTATATCCTCACTTGGCATTCATGGTAAAGAATTAAATTATTGACATACGCATGTGGATTGTTTGGTTGGAGTTGTTTTCATCAACAAACAATGGTAAAGCTTTCTCAGTAACAACTAAAAAGTAAAAAGTTGTTGCAATATGGTTAGAACTGAAATTTTTGTTTTAAAAATTGTAGTATGTGAAGGCTTTACACTATAACTCATTTTTTTTTTAATTACTGTAAGCATAAAAAAGCTTTATATTGTAGCAACTAAAAATTTTGATTAGAATTGATTTCGTTTTTTTTATATATTTATTTTATGTTTTTCATTATGCTAGCACCTACCCAAGGGCCTAGAAGTAGAGGACTACCAAAATTTCCATTATTCATCTTAAATATAAGTTCAGTGAAGACAAGGACACATCACAGGACATCCACTCAAAGCAAGGGGGCCCCTTATATGGATATCACAGCTTTGTTTGTTGTACACCATTCCAGAGTCATTTGAGGTACACAAAAATTTGTGGTTTTATGATTTCTAGCTAGGTTTTGTCTCTTGGCACTTTGCGTACAACATTTGCAGAGTGATATCATTTTGATCTTACGGCACAGAACGGGAAATTTGTGTTTGAATATGAAAAATAAGAGGGAGGAAAAAGAATGAAAAGAGTTAAAAAGTTTAACTTGAATGGGAAAAATGACATGAAACATAATCCAGAGTACTACTTTATGTCCTACTACGAGTAACATTCTGTCACAGGAACAATATTTGTGTTCCCTGGCAAATATCTTTCTTTATAACACAGCTACACAAGGACAGCACTAAACAACCGACAATGTCATTTTATAATTGGTTGTGTGATATTTTACCTGGATCTTTGAGCCTTGGTTTTACTGCAAGTGAAAAGTAAAACTAATTATTTAGGTGAAAGTTTCCTTGTGTTCTGCTATGAGATGAAACGTAGAAAGCCAATGTTAAGGAAAAGAAAAATCATTTTTATTTCTACAAGGCTATAATTTTACTATTTATAAAACTATGAGTCCTAATTTAATATCCAACGTATATTTTAAACTGACTTACAAGTTTATTAGTATCAGAGTTGTAATTATAGGGTTAAATAGAATTGTTCAAATGTTAATACATCACACAATATCATCATGAGTGTTATTATTTATAAATCAATTACTTATTCATCAAATAAATTTAAAGCTGATCAATTAGATTCCAGAGATAATTGTATATTACAGTTATGATAGATAACAGATGAATTTAAAACCACACTAAGATGCATGTATAGCCTAATTAATAATTGTATGGGTTTAGTTGTGAGGTATTAAGTAGGAAGCAATTGACACTATTTGCTAATTAGTCCTTATTAAATATGACGTGATGCTATTTCTCTCTTGATATAGGTAGTTAACGATTACGCTTAAATTGTTTTCAAGAGAAAAATTATAACTCTAACTATTTACGCCAAAAATATATGGAACATCTTTATAGTAGTGTGTGAAAAACTATCTATGAAGACACAATTTTAAACCAACATCAATAATTAAAAAAAAAATGTAACAAGATTTAATGAAAATGTGATGGTTCATGAATGTACTTATTAGTAGAATTTTTTTTTTTTCCTTTGAAATGGGAAACTCCATTTCATAGAGAGCAAATTACACAAAATATACATGGCCTTAAATACAAAGGCATTTGACCTGAATCAAAGACTAGATCCACCAATATACACCACAATAGCATAGGGGTAAATACAAGTACCAAGATTCATATAGGAAAATGCCTGCTCGGCACCTTAATTTCGAGCTTGACCATTGCTCGTTAAACAACACCAAAATAATCGATGGACTAGCCCAGTCAATTGAGACAAATCGCCACATAACAGGGGCAACCACACCACGCATAAAGGAAACTCTAATCATACATCAAACACCACACCGTTTAGAAATGAGTGGGCGACACAAGCGGAGGACAACGCCTCCATTATTACCAAAACAAAAACACTACAGTAAAAAAAAAAAAAAAACACATACAGACACACGCACCAATGGGACGGAAACATCAACGCCCTTGTTACAACTAAACAAAAGAAAGATCCACCGGCAACTAACCATCGGCCATGGAGCGGAAGCCAGATTTGAGCGAAGCCATCCTAGGAGAAAAGCACACCGAGGGGAGGTGGAGGATTGTGGGAGGACCAAAGCGAAATGGATGGGACATTAATCATGAACACTCCAACCACCAAAGAAGAAAGAAAGCATCACCTCCGGGAGAATTTCACCACTTTGTAGATCAATACCTCATAGGAGTGTAGATCTACTCCAACGAATACGCCGCTCCACACAAAGCCACCATCACAAGAAAGCCGACAATGAGAGGAGTTTGAGGACCAAATTTCCTAGCTGGAAGCCTAGCCATGAGTCCGAAGGCGGCGTGGAGCTCCAGCTAAACACTAGTTTCCTCTTTTTTCTTGCTCAGAGCCTCTCTCACTTCTTTCTCTCTCTAGACTCTTTACTCATTAGTAGATCTTTTCAATCCTATCAGAAATTCACTAATTGGGCAAGTGGATAACACCACTAATGCAGACCATAACATCAAGATTAACATCAAGATTAAATAGATAAGTGTATTTATTTGACACTCTAGTTTTAACTCATTATTTTTGAAAGTGAATGGTGTAAAGCTTTTAATAGTTACAATAAAAAAAAAAAATTATTACACTGTAAAGCTCTCATATTTTGTAGTATTTAAGCTTAAAACTTCAGTTAACTGAAGTGCTAAGCAGTCCAATTAATGGTACGAATTTAACAGTTAAAAAAATGGAAATTGGCTACACTGGTGCAAATTGGTGACTGATACATTCTGGACCGTTCGATTTGGAATTTTGTTGAGATCTTGCAGCAGATCCAATGTCCACTAGATGAAGTGCGGGTGCATGCGCTCGTTCTTCTTGCTATGAAAGATTCCTTTCACAAGGCCAAGACGCCAACATCAGCGTTGAAAAAAGCTGAGCAAACAACAAAGAGCCGGACCCACACACACAGAGGCCGTAGCGAAGTAAGCCTTCTCTGATATACCCAGAAGTTCAAAATTAGCTCCTCCTCGTCTACATTCTAGTACCATTTAAAAACAAAATAATGACAACAATAATTCTTGGAGACTATTGGTTAATCTTAGCCATATTTTAATGTTCGTTAATTGGTTAGTTAATTAGCCGGTGTCACCAAAATCTCCAATCCTATGGGCGGGAATAAGTGCAGCTCAGTTTCAAAATCCAAAATAAAATTACAAAACCAAGTTAAAAGAAAAGCTGAAAAAGGTGAGTTTTTTTTTAATTGTTTTTTAGGCCCAAGTCTTGAACTCCACAATCACACGCTCTACCTTCTTTTTTAAAGATATATACAAGTGTATGTATTTTTGAATATTTGAAAACAAATGAAACTGAAAGGTAAAGTAAAAAAAAAAAACCGTATAAAGACATTTATGATTTATTATGTGCTGTTATTGCCTTTGTGATTGTTATACTTATATCTGTGTAACCCAAACTGACATTCTATGGATTTGGGCAGAGTTATTTTGTGTGTATTCTGACCTTTTTCATTAATAAGTTACTTCAGTCTTAAATAATCAAGTCTGAACCATTTCTTCTTTTTTTTTTTTTCTCCCTCACTCTTTTCATTTATTACTGGTTCATTGGCTGTTCTGGCTTCCAAATTCCAATGCACAGTCAAAGGTACTTCTAATATGGGTTTTGTTCCTTGGAATATTTTATTGGTTGAGTATATATAAAGCTGCAATTATATATCTTCTGTTACAATTTATTGTCTCTATGGGGGAGTTGTGAGGCTATTCTGCGTCGTTGTAGCTGATGGGTCGTTTCTTGGGATCTTTTAAGTTGGGTTTTTCCAGAAATTTCAAATTTTCAATTCTGCGCATTCATGATTTTTACTAGGCCACTGTTTCATTCATTCATTCTCAGGTTCTTCTCTGAAATTGAATATCCGTACTTGGTTACTTTCTTTATGTAATTCAAGAAGTGGGTCTTTCGAAAATTTCACTACTTGGCGATTCTGAGGCGAGAATCCTCCTAAATGTACCTCATGTGTAAGTGGGTTCTGTGTCCTTTTTCTGCTTGTGCTCTTAAGCTAAGCTGAGAGAGCCAATACTACCCTTGATCTTACTTCTTAGCCAAAATGCAGAAGAGGGTACAAGAAAGTGATAAGCATGGTGTTTTTTTATTATTATTATTTTTCGTAGTTGTTGAAATATGCTTTTTGGCTGTTGCTTCTTTGATTTGTCATGCGTTTTGGGGAAGATATTGAACAAGAGATGAATGTGTGTGTGTGCAGGTGAATGCTGTTTGATGTGCTAGTTGGCTAAACCAAGGACCTGATAATGGAGAAACGGAAATGGTTGTGGAAGAGGAAGTCCTCGGAGAAGAGTTCCTGCGAAACTGAAAGTTCAGGCTCAATATCTTCACATTCTGAGAGGTTTTCTGATGATCAGGTATGCTGTCTGAACACTGAAATGAAGGCAAAATTTGAGAAACTTTTAGTGTCGTTTGGACTTTTGTTTCTTTAGAATTCAAGAAGCTAATTTTCAATAAACGTCCTGAAACTTGCCAAAATAAGCTTTTCTTTTTTGTCCTCTTTTTTTTCTGTTGGATGATTTCCTGCTCAACAAAATTGACCTCTTGTGCAACTTCTCTTTTCTCATTGAAAATTATTGGCTCTGGTATTCGGCGTTTGATATTGCTACTACAGAAATATGTAGCCCTGAATCTAATAGGTCTAGACCCGCTTTACTAAAGAATTTTGCATACTTAAGAAGTGAGACAAGTATTTTCTGGAGACCTTTCTTTTGTCTCTACAGCTTTCTGAAAATTCCCTGTGAGGATGTGAGAAGATTGCTTTATTGCCTCACTTGAAGCTTTCATAAAAAAGCTTATAATCCTGAAATCAGAGGTATATACTAATTCATTGTGTTGAAGCATATTGTTTGACATTGTCATACAGCCAACTGAAAATATTTCCGTGCACCGAGAAACATGAATAATTTAGAGTTTTCTACAATTTATTTATTTATGGCCGCCTTTATTGTGTTATTTTTGCCTTGATTGGGTTTTAGTCCCTTTCATTAAGCCCAAAGAGTGATGCGCTGCCAAAAAAGATGAGCAACAATGACCGGTACGGAAACTCTGGTTGTAGGTGAAAGTTCAAGTGTATAACAAAGTATTTTGATAGCAAATGGCATCTCGCCATCGCAAAAAGGTACAATACCTGAGTGGTTAATGGATAGCGACTAAACAAAGTGTTCTCTCTTGTTCAGTGGCTCCACCTTTCTTAAGATGGATTCCATCTGGGTGGTTTATCCTTTTGCACTATTTCATCATAGCATTCATGACGAATGAGGTCAAGACGTACTTCATTATTTTGATAAGATGTCTACTATAGAGTCTTTTTTTTCCCCTTCTATTTTTACTGCTCGTGGAAAGAGATGGGGGTAGAGTTGGGGTAATCTTGTAAATTGAAATCATGACTTTAGAGTGGGCTGAAAAAATAATGTTAAGTTGGACATTCTAATGAGAGGACCTCATTGCTTCTTATTGGGTTGGGGGTGGTAACATGGTATTTTTTGGGAGTCTTCTAAAGTTTATGTATATTGTGTATTGGATGATGTAGCTTATAAGAGCACGGCTCCAGCTATCCCTACATGTTAGCTACCGAAAATAGTAGTCCATCCATGCTGTAAAACTAAAATTAGAATGATCTGCCATAAAAAAAAAAAAAAAAGAAGGGGGTGGGGGGATTTTGTCTTGACTCTTGGAGAAGCCACATAAACTTAACTGGCATGATAATGTCTACGGAGCCAGAAAATTGGTCAGGAGGGGCAGAGGTGGGGAAAATAAAGAGATGGAGAATTTTAGGGAAGACAGAATAAAATTTTTGGGAGGCTAAATACAATTTTAAGAGAGTGAAACACTAGTTTTATTAAACTTCATATACAAATTTAAAAGAAAACAAAAGTTTGATGGCAAGTAATTAACTAATCCTTGGGCTCATCAGCCGTCAAGCTTTCCTTTTTCAAACACCAAGATGAATATTTTTTGTCCTTGTTGTTAGTGGCACGTTAAAAATCAGTCTTTTTATAAGTTCCCTTAACATACTTTATGGCAATCTAGTGGAAAAAGGGTTGTTAAAGATTTCCTCTAAATGCTTAAAATCATTGATGGCAATGTTAGTCCAAAAGGAATCATGGGCTAGTTTCTATTGTAATTTAATTTATTTATGTATTTATTGTGGTGAAGAAATCCTCGACCTTGTTTTTAAGTGAAAAAAATGTGTGTGTTTGTGTGTGCTTTTTTTTTTTTTTTTTTAATAACATATTTAACCTTGTTTTTGTTTGTTGTCACACATTAAAGCAGGAAGCACTTAAGGGATCTCCTGATCATAACACTCAGTCACCTGAAGTATCATCAAAATCTGTGGCCAATACTGAAAATATTGATGAAAGTTCTTTGAAATCAGAAGATTTTAATAACAGTGTGAAGAGTCTGACAGAAAAATTATCAGCCGCTCTTGTAAACGTTAGCGCCAAGGAAGACTTGGTGAAGCAGCATGCCAAAGTTGCTGAAGAAGCCGTTGCAGGTAATGCCTTTGGTGTTGCATTGCGAAAGTGGAGATCGAAATATGCTTCTTTCCTTTTAGATGTTCTTACATGGTGCAATGCTTTTACGTTTTATAGGCTGGGAAAAGGCTGAAAATGAAGTGGCCACTTTAAAACAACAACTTGAGGCTGCTGTTCTGCGAAAGCCAGTGCTAGAAGATCGGGTGAGCCATCTTGATGGGGCCCTAAAGGAATGTGTAAGGCAGCTGAGACAAGCAAGAGAGGAGCAAGAGCAAAAAATCCAAGAAGCCGTCTCAAAGAAGACCCAGGAGTGGGAGTCTACCAAATGCAAACTTGAGAATCAAATTCTTGAGCTACAAAACAAAGCTGAGATCGCTGAGAAAGCTGAATCTTCTGCCCATGTAGATCCTGATCTTTGTCTTAAGCTTGAATATTTGGAGAAAGAAAACTTAGCATTTAGGTTTGAGATAGAAGCTCAAAGGGAGGAGTTTGAAGTAAGGACAATTGAAAGGGACTTGAGTACTCAAGCAGCTGAAACAGCCAGCAAGCAAAATCTAGAGAGCATCAAGAAGGTTGCCAAGCTTGAAGCCGAATGTCGAAGGTTAAAAGCAATGGCTTGTAAATCATCCATGGGTAATGATAACAAACCGAATGCGGCTTCATTGATTTATGTTGAGTCACTCACAGACAGTCATTCGGACAATGGGGAGCGCCTGAATGTGGTGGATGTCAATCTGGTCAAGGTGAATAGTTTGGAGTTAAACAAGTGTGAGCAGAATATATCAGATTCATGGGCATCTGCCCTTATTGCTGAACTCAAGCAATTTAAGGAAGAAAACTTTATTAAAAGAGGTCTCCCAAACTCTTCTGTAGACATTAATTTGATGGATGATTTTCTCGAGATGGAAAGACTTGCTGCATTGCAACCCACTGAAAGTGGACGCAGTTGCTTGGAATCTGTAATTGTTGCTACCAAATCAAAAAATAAAGAAAGTGCTTTGAGAGCTGAACTTGAAGCAATGGTTCATCGAACCGCTGAATTGGAAGAAAAATTAGAGAAGTTAGAAAGAGAAAGGGACGAACTTGCGGCTAATGAATCCAATGATAGAGAAGGTTTCCTTAGAACAGAACTTGAGGCTGAGATTCATCGAACGGCTGAATTGGAGGATCGAGAAACCTTCTTGAAAACTGAACTTGAAGCCAGGATTCATCAAATGTCTGAATTGGAAGATAAGTTAGAGAAGTTGGAAGCAGAAAAGGCTGAGCTGGAGTATATAGAAAGCATCCTAAGAACTGAACTTGAAGCCAGGATTTATCGAACAGATCATTTAGAGGAGAAATTGAAGGAGTTGGAAACAGAAAAGGATGCCTCAAGAAAAGGAGAAAGTGTCCTCAGAACTAAACTTAAAGCCATGATTCATCAAACAGCTGAACTAGAAAAGAAATTAAGTAAGTTGGAAACAGAAAAGGCTGAATCCATAAATGGAGAAAGTGTCTTGAGAACTCAACTCGATGCCATGGTTCGTCGAATGGCTGAATTAGAAGACAGTTTGATGATGTTGGAAACAGAAAAGGCTGAATCTAGAAATGGAGAGAGTGTCCTGAGAACTGAACTTGATGCCATGATTCATCGAACAGCTGATTTGGAAGAGAAACTAGACAATTTGGAAACTGAAAAGGTTGAGTCTAGAAATGGAGAGAGCGTCCTGAGAACTGAACTCGATGCCATGATTCACCGAACAGCTGAATTGGAAGAGAAACTAGAGAAGTTGGAAACAGAAAAGGTTGAATCTAGAACTGGAGAGAGTGCCCTGAGGACTGAACTTGAAGCCATGATCCTTCGAACATCTGAACTGGAAAAGAAACTTCAGAAGTTGGAGACAGACAAGGTCGAATTGGAGGCTGCTTTAACAAAAAGTCAAGAATGTACTGAGGCCTCGCAACTCCAGCTAATGGAAGCAGAAATGCAAGTTGAGGTGTTGAAACGAGAATTGGAAATTGCAAAAGAATCAAAGCAGAGGGTCGAGTCGCAGCTTGTCAGCTTGGAAGCAGAAGCTCTGACCATGTACGCAAAAGTCAACCACTTAGAAGAAGAGATTCAGAGGGAGAGGGCTTTGTCTAAAGATATTGCTATTAAGTGCCAAGAACTACAGGAGGAGCTATCAAGAGAGAAAGAGGAAATCAGACTTGGACAAAACGCAGACTCTAATTGTGAATTGAAGATAAAACAGGTTGGTTCTTATTGACTATCCTATCTGGAGCACGTGTCGTTATATGATTTCAAACCTTAAATTATTTTTTCATTTATTTTTTTGTAGTCAACTTAATAACTCATCTCAGACTAACATTATTGTAGCCGACATGCTTAATCATTGCGGCATTTTCTATCTGCAGGAGGGCATAGCAATGGCTGCAGGCAAACTTGCTGACTGCCAGAAAACGATAGCATCACTTGGGAATCAACTCAAGTCTCTAGCAACACTAGAAGATTTCTTGATTGATGCTTCGAACCTACCCGAGTTCTCTGCAGCTGCATCACTGATTCCTAGAACTGGGGAGCAGTGGAAGTTGCACTCAAACCAGACATTTTCACCTAAAAAGGATTCTAGTTCGTTGAAAATAGGCGATGAAAGTTCTGTTACTTCACTAAAACAAAACCAAGAGAATCGCTCGCCTCCCTCATCCTCATCTTCATCATCATCAACTGCTGTGGTATTGTCAACTCATGCCAGCTCTGAGAAGAACCGAAATGGTTTTGCGAAATTCTTCTCTCGGACAAAAAGCGGGATACGGCTAGAAATTTAGGCATGGTTAGGTGTAAAAGAAACCGAGGAGTTGGATTGATTTCACTTGTAAAAGAGGATTTAGTTTTGTATTCAGTTAGAAGTCATTAAACACTCCCGTTTAGTTGACACATTTGGATCTTTAAATTAGTAGTCAATTCATTGATGAAATTCTCAAAGCTTAAGCAATTTTTTTTAAGGCTGTAGCTGCTGGCTATGTTTTGAGATGTTTTCCAAAATGGTCTGGCAATGTTTAGCTGAGGATATTTCTTAAATAAAATTGATGCATTGGTGCTCTCTCTACCACCAAAAAAAATGAAAATAAAAAAGTGATGCATTGGTGCTTTGTCTACCCCCAAAAGAGAAAATGAAAATAAAAAACAAAAGAATGGGGTGAGAGAGGCTCGAACTCTCGACCTCAGGATAACTCAGAAGCTATGAGACCTACGCGCTAGCCAACTGCGCCATCACCCCTTTTGACAAACTACAGCTTGGATAAATCATGTACTACTACTAACTAAATCTGTTTTATTGGCAACTGTTCATATGACTTCCACACCAATGAGTTGTATTTACTAATGACAATTCAAAACTTGGCAAAGATTAAGGTTACAGTCTCTAACATTAATTTTATATACTATGACTCCATTTGGTTTCTTTCTCAAAATTTTTAAAAATGTTTTTGTATACTTTTTGAGGTAAAAATTTTAAAAACACTCTTAGCATAGTTCTTAAAAAATTTTTATTTTTTCAAAACAAAAACATTTTCATCTATTTCAAAAACAATACCAAACGGCCCCTATAGTTTGCTAAGAAGAAGAAGCGATAAACTAATGTCACGTAATGAATGTCCTAGGTAGAAAGAAGGGTGAATTAAGAAAACGATGTTTAAGGAGAGAATTAAAAAAGTTACAATGGTTTTTGGACTAAATAATAGAAGCTTTCTATAAAAACACATTGTTATCAACTAAAATTAATTGGTAAAGTTGAATATGTACCATATTTAATGGCTAAGTCAGTTGGTAAATCTAATATATTAGGGTGTTTGAAAAACTCAGTTTAACTCATCATTTTTACCTAAATAGTGTAAAGCTTACACATACTATAGTACTTTCAATTCGACTCTTAATTCCAACTTACTTTTCAAACACCATATTAAATCTGGTTCACATAAAGAAAGAAAATGAAATATATACTCCAATTTTTGAAAAAGAGAGAGAGAGATTTGATCTTAAAGATAATATGGTAGAATGCGTAGCATGCAAATAAAGCATGGATTTAAATATGGAGTTCTGCGAATTTCAATAAATTATGTGGGCACGCCTTGACCAAAAATCATAGTGATGCAAGAATGGGGTGGAGTGGCCTGGCCCGGCCCTTTCTCCTTAGGCCCAAGCGGGCTAGGCCGGCAAGGCCCATGAATTTTGTGGGCCGTGCTGGGCCGGTCCATATTAGAATTACCTTGGCTCGGCCCGGCCCGGCCTGGCCCACGGGGCAATTTTACGCGGGCCATGTTGAGCTATGCCGTGGACTTTGAATGGGCTGGCCCATCTTGGCCCATCATGGGTTTAGATGGGCCAGTCCATCTAAGCATACAATTTTTAATTTTTTAATTTTAAATTTTAATTTTTGAATTTCCAAACAAGTTAACAAATATAAAAGTTTAAATAGTCAAGAGAAATATAAAAAGGGATATTTTATTTATGATTGCCTTATTAAAAACCTTTCCAAGGAAAACCTAGTGGAACAAAACCTTGGTAAGAAAAAAAGAGTATAATCGGAATAATTATGCATAAGATGTTTACAAAATTACTAAAGACAAAAAAAAAAACAAAAAAAAACATAAACAATAAATATTGTTCATAATTTCAATGTATTACTCCCAATGGGAGTATAAAAAATGTCCAAATTTTCAAAGTCAGCAACCCAATCATCTTGAACTTCTTGGCTTCTTCTGCGAGCATCCTCTCAATCTTTGACGCACATTACTGCTTACAGAATATCGTCACTTATACATGCACGCCGTTCATCAAGTACTCTACCTTGCAACTAAATACTTGTTCACTTGAAATTGTGGACACTAGGCCTTGTCTTATTGTAACGTGATATGTGAGGCCTTGTCTCAGCTTTGCTTCTTAGAAGAAGCAAAGCATGCCTACAAGCAAAAAAAAAAAAAAAAAAAACTTGCTATGATGTGATGTGTGAGGCCTTTAATTGGAGAAGCTCATACTCAGTCATGTTTACCTGTGAATGAACATGGAAATATATATATATATATATATATATATATATATGAATTTATGGGCCACAATAGGCCTTCAGTGGGCTGGCCTATTGTGGGACTGTATAGGCCTTACATGGGCTGGGATAGGCTGCCCATTATAGGCCTAGACGGGCTGGCCCCGCCTAGGTAGGTGGGCTAGCCCATTGTCGGCTTTTTATGGGCCGGGATGGGCCAGCCCATTATGAGCCTGGCCCGGCCCGGTCCGACCCATGGGCCGATATATGTTGGCCCAACCTAGCCCACCAATATTTATGGGTCGGGCCATGCCTTGAACAGTGTTGGCCCGTGCCGGCCTGGCCCATCACTGTAGCAAGACGAGCTTGGGTGCCTCGGCTCACGAGCCTCGGCCCATTGTTGCATCTCTAAAAAACCAGTGTTCTATTGGGCGCTATTTATACTTCTTAACAGTTTTTCTCAATTCCTTTCCTCAAGAAACCAAAAAAATATATATCCTAAATATATATATATATATATATATATATGAGTTCAACCCTCAAACTTATTCAAGGTGGATTTTGTAAACCTGTTCAATGTCATACTTCTTGCTTAAAAAAAATAAAAAGTACCTTCGCAAAAGGTTAAGAGATAACAAAGCTGGTTAATTAGCCTATTTTGTATATAGAATTAAATTACATGATGCAATTCTAAAAATGAAGGGTCTATTTGTTTTAAGGGTTCAAATTATGGTAGTTTGAATTTTTTATATTTGCAATAAAAAATTTTGAAAACTGCAGTCTAGAACTAAAATCATAGTGATTTAAACCAACATTTAGATATATAATTAATTTTGAGCTCAAGCTGAGACATTAAAGAAGTTAAGCTTGAGTTAGGGGAGTTAAATTTAAACTTGGGTAGATTTTAAACTCAAGTTGTCTTATTAGACTTTAAGTTTGGGCACATCTAAACACTTGCTCAGAGAAAAATTTAAGTTCAAACATCTTGAACCCTCTAAATAAATGCCCCAAAGATTCTTGGCTTCTTGGCTTGGCTAAGACATAAAGGCAACAACAGTGTTTCAGTAAATTATATAAATAAATCTAGTATTGTCGTCCATTTCCAACCACAGGTGCCAGAGTGTAGTGGTTTCAGTAATTATATAAATAAATTTAGTATTACCTTCCAGTCCTAACAACTGGTGTAGTGGTTAGCAATTTGGACTTTAAATCTAACGAAGTGGGTTCGACTCTCTGTGGGACCTATAGTTGTTTACATTTTTTTGGGAGGCTATTTACATTTTTATGTTTTTTATTTTAGGTTTATTTAAACGCTACACTTTCGGTCTTTGATCTCATCGAATGTATGCCTTAAGGTTAGATTTAATACACAAATTTATATTTTTTCCATTAATTTTTAATTTTGATATAAAATAAAATGCTAAAAATACCCTCAAATTGCAAAAGAAAAGAAATTTAAAAACTTCAAAAAAACATTATACTAAGAATTTTGATTTAAAAAATGTACAAAATACCCTCAAAATGGGTATTTTGTGTGTTTTTTTTTATTATTTTTAAGGTTTTAATTTTTTTTCTCTTTTTACTTAAGGATAATTTAGTCATTTTAAATGTCAAAATCAATCATTGATTGAGATAAAGTATGAATTTATATATGAAATCTAATATAAAGGTATGCATTTGATTAGATTAAAAATCAAAGGCAATGTTTTTAAATTAACCTAAATTAGAGGGCATGAAAAATAAATATCCCTCCTTTTTTTTTAAATGTAATATGCCTTGGGTTTGACTCTCTATGAGACCTGTAGTTGTTTATATTTTTTTTTGGGAGGCTATTTACATTTTTATGTTTTTTATTTTATGTTTATTTAAACGCTACACTTTCGGTCTTTGATCTCATCGTATGTATGCCTTAAGGTTAGATTTAATACAAAAATTTATACTTTTTTCCATTAAGTTTTAATTTTGACATAAAATAAAATGCTAAAAATACCCTCAAATTGCAAAAGAAAAGAACTTTAAAAACTTAAAAAAAACATTATACTAAGAATTTTGATTTAAAAAATGTACAAAATACCCTCAAAATGGGTATTTTGTGTGTTTTTTATTATTTTAAGGTTTTAATTTTTTTCTTTTTTTACTTAAGGATAATTTGGTCATTTTAAAAGTCAAAATCAATCATTGACTGAGATAAAGTATGGATTTATATATGAAATCTAATATAAAGGTATGCGTTTGATTAGATTAAAAACCAAAGGCAGTTTTTTTAAATTAACCTAAAATAAAGGGCATGAAAAATAAATATCCCTCCTTTTTTTTTTTAATGTAATATGTCTTCTCTTTCTTGATGAAATGGATTATGAAATATTATGGAAAAAAGAGTTGAGACGAGCTATAAATGAAGGGTATTTTATACTATTGCCCACTGAACTAGTCACACATTGTAACTTGCCCCGTGAACTTATAATTTTGGCAAATTGCGCATGAAACTTACAAATTTAATTCACGTTAAAGATAGATTTAATTCACAAATTTATACTTTTTTTGTTCAATATTAAATTTTGACATAAGAAATTGCCAACATACTCTCAAATTGAAAAATAAGAAAACTCTAAAAACTTAAAAAAAAAACTTTATACTAAGTTTTTTTTACTTTAAAATTATATAAAATATATTTTGAATGGTGTTTTATGTATTTTTGTTTTTTTTTTAATTTTTTGAAAGTCTTAAGTTTTTTTTCTTTTTAGTTAAGGATACCTTAGTCCTTTTAAATATCAAAATTAATTATTGATTGAGTTAAGGTATAGATTTATATATTAAACCTAATATGAAGATATACATTTGACAAAATAAAAAACTGAAGATAATGTTTTTAATTATCCTAAAATAGAGGGTACAAAAAAATGAATATCCCTTCTTTTTTTTTTTTTTTATGAAACGAATTATGGAACATTATGAAAACAAAGTTGAGGCAATCTAGATTATTTTTTCCTATTGCCTAGAACTCGTCGTACATTTATAATTTATCATTTGAAGTTATAATTTTAGCAAGTTGTAGTCTGAACCTACAAATCTGTAGCAAATCATAATAATTTTAATTTTTTTGATAGACATTGACATGCAATTTGCTTATGAATAGTTAACTAACGACATGAATGATCATTTTTGTATATTTTAGCCTAAATTTATTGTGATTAACATCTTTAATTAAGTTTTCATCAAAATACAAAATTTTAAATTAACTTTGTTTTAAATATAAATTTGAGACAACATTTCTATATTAAAAATTAACAATCCATGTAAAAATCACATGTTAGTTTCAGTCAAGAAATTAAAATTGCCATTAGTGAGAAATAATTTACTACAGATTTTGTAAGTTCAAAGTATAACTCGCCAAAATTCAAAATTCAAGGGGCAAAGTACATATGTGAGACAAGTTCAAGGAGGATAATAGTGTCAAACATTGTTCCAAGTTGTAGTAATTCTCTTTTTTCGTGGAAGTTTTATGAAATGTTACATTAGTTCAGCAGTTACAAACCATAATTGCAATCACGTATGAAAAACATTCACGGTATTATCAATATTGAATGAGATTGTTTAGAGTCTTTAACATAAATAACAAGAAGAAAGTGCTTATAGGCTAGAGGTGTCAATATAGGTTGCCCAGCCTATGGGGCCAAAACGAAAAATGGGACCAACTTAGTTAATAAAAAGAGAGGCCTAGCCTAGCTTGGCCAGGATGACCAAATTTTTATAAAGGAATTTTAAAAATATATAAAAAGTTTTCTAATTAGGCTTGGCCCAGCCCGACATAGTTTTAGTTTGGACCTAAATCTTTGTCTCAGGCTAGACTAGGCTAGGCCTTAATCAAAAGAGACGTGCCATGGGCCGGTCCGTTTGGTCTGGTCTAAATTGATAGCCTATTATAGGCAAGCCTAGAAGTAATTTCACACCCAATTTCACCATAACTTGTAGGGTTTGAATCCCTAACAATGTAAATTAAAAAAAAAAATTATAACATATAAAAGACGTAGTATACCACCTAATTTACTCTTTATTGTCTATGTATTCACTAAAGCCCTGCCACTCCAATTCTCAGTCTGTCCATTGGTATCTAAGGCAACAATTGATATAATTTTATTTCGTTATAGTATTTGTTATAGTTTTTGTACAGTCAATACTTATAATGAGGATATTTGTTTGAATAATTAATAAAGACCAATTGTATTATAATTATCTTATAATACATTCTTGAAATCATCTAAAATATCAACTAGCCTTGCTTAATGTATTTCATTTGACCATTTTGGCCATGCAAACAACATCGTTTAAATTAATTATGTCTATAATTATTGCATCATTGTTTCAGTTAGGCTTGTAAATTAATATTATCGTGTTCTAGACTTTTTTTTCAAAGTGCTACAAGTATACTTATAATTAGAATAGTTGAGAACTATCAAGTACAATAAATATAAAAAATTAGATTTGGAGTGTTCATATTAGTGGAAATTACTATTATTAGTGTATCTTAAGTATAAATTACCAATTTTTAAGAGTAGTTAAAGTTAATTAAGTTAATATTTAGTTTATAATATTGTTCTTTATAGAAAATGGAGTTTATTGATTTCATATGTCATAATAAATTTTAATTATTTGCATTAACAAGTTACTAAGTTATATAATTTAGTGACTTCATATTAGTCATAATAAACTTTAATTAGTGTCCGTTAAGTTACTAAATTATATAATTTCATGTAGCATATATATCATGACATGTTAAAGTAAATTTGATACTGCATGGCACTATTGCACACCATTAGATGGTAAAAACTATGATACTATATGTAACTACTGTGGCAATGTCATGAAAAATAGAAGGACCACTCCCTTCAAGTTTCATTTAGCCGAAAATGATCTTAAAAAATACTAATCAGTGTCCTAGTATTTAACGTAAAGTGCAAAAAGAAATTATACAATTGATAAGAAAAAAAAAAAAAGTTATGTTTGAAGACATATGTGAGGAGCTGTGTCAGAAAATCAGACAAAGAAAAAAAAAAATTCACACAACACCACATCGCACAACAACAAAACTTTTTTTTTTTTTTTCAAAGTAACAAATTTTTTTAACAATCTCACAACAGCAGCTGCAGCAACTACAACTCTTGTATTTTTTTTTTCCCCTCAAAATGAATATAACAAATAGATATGACAACTGTTTCAAATTTTTTTTTCTCACCTCTTGAAAATGAGTGAAGGAGATGGTTCAATGCAATTTGATTTAAATGCTAAATTAGAGCTATGTTCTACCCAAAGAAAGGAACATGACTAGAATTTGTATTGAATATCATCTATAATAATATTGCTCCCATCCCACAACTGCTCTTCGGTACCTGTACCACACCAGCAATGGAAGAACTCGGGAGATTCAGAGGCGAAGATCGGGAGCTCTAGCGTCGGCGGCATGTCAACGACGAGATAGGGGCGCTGGTGATGAACATGATTAGGACCGTCGAGCTTAGCCAATGACTCTGAGTGTGGTGGCCACACGATTCAAAATGTGGTTGCTAGTTGGGATCTCCAAATCGCGGGACTCCGGCGACGTGGTTCCAGATCAGGTTATGGCTTCTTCTTCGGCGCCTATCACTCAATGATTGCTCTATGTCTCAGTCACAATGGAGCAATGAATGATGACGGTAACGACAACAGCGACGGAACGACGATGGCAAAGGCATCCACTTCGGAGGTGTGATTCTCACACAATAAAAAGAGAGAGCAGCAGAGGGAGAATCGACACATAGAGGAGAGAGAAAGACAGGAGAGAGGAGGAGAGGAGAGAAAGAGGAGAAATTATAGAAAGAAAGAGAGAGAAAGGACGAGAGAGAGAAAAACAAAAGTGAAGAGGGATGAAGAAGGGAGAGAGAATCGGAAAAGAAATTAGAGGAAGGAAGAGAGAGAGGAGGACAGAAAAAATAAATATGAAATTTTGAAAGCAATACGATTTTTGAGGATAGTATGATCTTTTTATGTTTTAGAAAAACTAATTAATATCAAATATATTATTTTGTTGCTTTTTAAAACTACTAATATTATTTACATAATCAATAGCAAAATATGCTATTTCATGTTATTTCTCTTCATTATATAACATATTAATAATTCAGTATTAACTAGTAAAAATTTTATAATTTTGTAAGTAAAGTTAATTAGCAACTTGAGAATTATTTATTAAACATTAAATACTACATATCAATTTTCTAATTTATTAATCAATAACAATATATTAATTATTGATAGTTAGTTGGAGATTAATTAATAAATATTCATTATGTAATGTCTTAATAATTAAATAATTAATAAAAATATTTAATAATTAGTTAGGGATTAATAAAATAACTATTTTTAGGAAATAATAATCTACTATAGCTCTTTACTTATAATAAAACTTCAATAATAAATTTAATTAAAAATTATGTAATTAACTAAATAAATATTTAAATTAAAAATTTATTAAGTACACGAAAATTAATAATTAAATATAATGTTTATTTACTAATATATCAAGTAATTACTCATATTTTGTTATTCGTAACTAGTACACTAATAAACTAATTGCTAATAAACTAATAACTATTTGCGTATTACTAACATATTAATTACTTATTTATTAATTATCAACATAAATTAATAGGTTAATTTTATAAATGGTCCCTTAAGTTTACACTCAGTCCTAGTTTAGTCTCCAAAGTTTAAAAAGTTCTGTTTTGATCCCTAATTATTAATTTATCAGTTAGACATTAAATATTTAACAAAAAATTGTTAAAATGTTCTACTCTAGTCTCTAATCTAGTCTTTGTTTCACTTTTGGTCTTTAATCTGTTACTTCATTTCATTTTTGACCCCTCAATTAGCAAGGTATTATTAAAAATAAAAAAACTAAAATGAGAAACTAAATATATCATTTTTTATATATGTAACTAAAATAAAAAAAAAAAACAATTTATGACATTGTTTTTTAGATGAGCTTTAATTTTTGTGTTTAAAAAAGGTCAAGTTGAATATTTAATGTCAGTAAACGATACATGCACGTGTGTGTGTGTCTTTTTATTAATTAAAATTCATCTTATTAATAATCTAATAAAATATTTTTAATTACATTTATCAATATTTTATATTTAGTTTTTCACTTTAGATTTTTCATGTTTTAGTCTATAACAACTCTTAATTATTACAAAAGGACTAAAAGTGAAATAAAGCAATATGTGAGGGACTAATGTAAGATATTTTAAAAATTTTTTGTTAAATATTTAACGTCTAACTAAAGGCCGAAACTAAAACAAAGTAATAGATTAAGGATTAAAATGACCATTTTAAATGCTAGGGACTAGACCAGGACTAACGGTAAATCTCATAAGCCATTTCTAAAATTAACCTTAAATTTACCAAGTATTATTAATTGTATATTGTACTCAACACATATTTTCGGTAATATAACCAAACAGTTTCATATGTTTTTGGAAATGTCAATTAGATAAAATAAAATAAAATGTCAAAGGCATCCTTATGTCTTAAGATTTTACCAAAAACGATGACCTTCAACCAGAAGAAATTAGATGAAAATCATCGCTTTTTGTATATATAAAAAAAGGACCACAAATAAGAGATAAAACGGCTCTTTTTTATCTGAAGATAAAATGACTTACTTAGTCTAATTAAAAAATTTCTAGAAAAATTAGAATAAAACGCAACTTTTCCATGAATAATAAACAAAGTAGATTTCCCTACGGCGTATAGCATGTGGATTGCTAACGTATTAATTTTTATTATACAATTTGGAGGAAACCATGAGACTTAATAATTTGAGGAGGTCTAGATACACCACCTTTGATGCCAAAATTATGCAGGACAAAAAGATTTCTTGTAAAATTTTCCATCTAAATTTTATCCAATGAATTAGACTTCGGAATATAATGCAAAAGATCAGCAAGAACCACTTTATCAGAAATCTTAAAATTGTCAATTCTATCAAAAATTTCCAAATGACCCAGAAAGCAGAAACAATTGTGGAAATCCAAATATTGTGCATTCGAGGACTCATATTTTTCCTGTAACGTCTCGCTCATAAAGAACAAGCAATCCATGAAAAACAAATCTTTAACTAAAAGCAACACTAATTTTACTTCATAAGCCCATATAAAAAGGACAATCTAAAAAAATATGATCAAGGAATTCCCTCTCATTCTTATAAATTCAGCAAATAAGTGCCAAAGAAAAATTGTGCCTTGGAAAATTTATGGTTTACTACCAACAATTGAGAATTTGAGCGAAATTAACAACTGCCAAGTTTTTAAAAAGTTCCAAACAACTAAGATACTCGAAATAGATATTACTTAAAATAGCTTCCAACTTTTAAATTACATTAAGTACACACACATAATCTTTCCTTAATAAAGTGTTCATTTAAGTAACCTTTTAAATTACAACTTTTAATTCTCGTAAATAAATAAATATAAAACATTTAAAGAATTTATATGTACAAAAAAATAAAAATAAAAATAAAAAGCCTCCACCACTGATAACAGCGTTGATTAATACGCTTATACCCAACCTTAAGGTGCAATGGGGCTACTATAAAATTTCCCCAAAATTGAAAGGTATCTATAATATATAGGGTAAATTACATTGACACCTCTTGTGTTCTACCTAAACAACAGTTACACCTCGTGAATTAAAACTAGTTGTATTGATACCCCTATATTTAGCTGTAACACCCACCAATTTTTATATAACGGATCATGTTAAGTTAGTAACGATGTTAAGAAAATTTTATTAATAATTTATGTTATATGTTATGATTTATGATCTTGATGTTACTAACTATTTATTTCAAGTTCTATGACAGGTGACGACCGCATGGAATCGTTGTGCTCAAGTGTTCATGTTAATTTTAATGAATGTTTAATTATGATGCAATGATGACTTGAATGTTATAATGTATGGTATTTTAAGGACAGTTCAGCAGGCCGAAAAGTCTACCAAGAAATGGCAGGCCGATGAGGTGAATCGGCAGGCCGATGACAGCTGACAAGCAGTCAGCAGAAATCTCTCCAAATTTATGAATGAGATAATTATGTTGATTGGGTGATTTGATGTGATTAATGAGAATAATTATGGAATAATTTTATCATTTAAGGAAAGAAATTGTTTGACCTTGCATTGATTGGTATTGTTTTAAATGTTTTCCTATTTTTAGAGAGCAAAACATGGTAAGTGATGAATGATTTGTAGACTTTCTCTTGTCTCTCCTTCCTCCATGCCAATTAACCATCATTAAATCAGAAAATTTCTGATAATAACGGTAAAGATAAGCATTCTCATGTACGTTATATTTTTCCTTTTTATGATAATTTTATTTTCTCTCTCAGACGTTTCCTTTCTTTTTCACTCCCTCTCTATACCTCATGTTTTCTCCTCTTCTTCTTCTCCTTGCTTTTCTGAGAATATTTGAAAGAAGAATTGATAATTTCATTGGTTGAATTCAAGGATTTTGAGAAGAAATTTTTTTTTTTAGGTAAGAACTTCCTTAACTACGTTTTCATTTTAAAGTTCATATATGTATGTAATGTATGAATGTAACGACATCTATGACGTCCGTAAGGGGGGCGTTACAGGCTTTGGTATCAGAGAAATTTTCGATTACAATTCATATCGCCACATGTCAGTCCAAGTCCTCCAAGTAAGTATGTTTTAAAGTTAGATGTTTGATGCAAGTATGATGATAAGATTAAGGTTTAGATGTTTAACGATCAATGTTCTTGTAGTAAAAACCTTTCTTATATTAGAGGATTATTTCTAAGTTCCTAATTTTTTTAGGAGAATTAATGATGGATGGTCATAGAAGAATGCAAACACGCACCCAAACTAATGAAAGGCTCATGACAATGATCGCTGAGCTGCAAAGGCAGTTGGAGGAACAAAGAAGAGAGATCGCAGAATTAAGGGCCAATGGCCAGAATGACGACCGTCGAGGCAATGATGAGCCTCCTCCTCCGCAACCACCAATTAATGAAGTCCTAGTTCCTACTGCTGAACCAAGAGCGGCCTATTAGGAACCTCTTCTAGTCAGATAGAAGAGAGTTAAGCTAGCAGACTTCGAGGGTTCAAAGGACCTGTTAGTTGCACAAGGATGGTTGAAGACGATTGAAGCCACCTTAAGACTCATGGATTTCACAAGCAATGAGAAAGTCCTCTGTGCCTCATACTGCCTCACCATGAAGGCTAGAATTTGGTGGGATGGCATCGAACAGAGCAGGAATGTTGAAGATTTGTCATGGGAAGACTTTGTTCATGAGTTCAACATGAAGTTCTTCCATATGAACATTACAAGGAAGCATTATGAGGAGTTTGAGAGCTTGCGCCAGGGGGATATGTCAGTTACTGATGTGGTGATGAAGTTTGACCAGCTTGCTCTCTTATGCCCAGGAATGGTTATGGATGAAAATGAAAGGGTCAGAAGGCTGATCAAGGTCCTCAGGCCAAAAATTGCTGCTATCGTTGATGGGGTACGTCCACCTAAGACTTAAGAGCAGGTTGTCATGAGAGCCCAGCGTGCGGAATTCCACTTGTCCAAACTAAGAAGGAACCAGCCTCAGTCGGGCCAACAAGCCAATAATGCCAACAATCAGAACTGCCCTCCACATAGGAACAACAACAACAACAATAGTAGCAACACCAGTAACCAGAACTGGAGGAACAACAAGAGGAAGGGAAATCCTCAAAATCAATAGGGCCAAGACAACAAGAGGCATAATGATGGTTAACACAACAACAATAGCAGACGGTTTCAACCATGTCTCAAATGTGGAAAGAAACATCCAAGGGAATGCCGTTTGGGGACAAACCAATGTTTTATTTGTGGGCGTGAAGATCACTTTGTCAAGAATTGCCCCAAACTGATGAATGCCAATGCCCCTCTGAGAACTCCTCCTCAAGCCCAGCTCCAAATACAAGCAACCCTTGAAGGGCCACTTATCAGTCAAGGGAGACTTGAAGCCCCACCAACGAATGCCCGCATATATGCCATGACGGAAGAACAAGTGGCTGTTGAAGCCTCAAATGTGGTCACAGGTTAGATAACAAGTTTATCTAATGATGTTTATGTCCTTTTTGATACGGGTGCCACACATTCTTTTGTATCTATGTCATTTGCTAAGAAGTTAGAGGTTTGTCTAGAGCCTATGAGACAGGGATTCACTACGACACTACCCTCCGGGGAAGTGATATTATCTATGCACTGTCTACATATAGTACCCCTATAGATTTCTGATAGGGAACTTTTTGTCAACCTCATTGTGATCGACATGTATGACTATGATATGATTCTTGGGATGGATTTCCTAAGCAAGTACAATGCTTCTATAGAATGTCAGAAACGAAAAGTGATCTTCCATCCTGAAGGTGATCAGAAATTCGTGTATTTTGACGAGTCCAGAAAGAAACCCAGCATATTTTTATCTGCAATGAAAGCAAGGAAGTTATTAGCAAGTGGCTACATGGGCTATTTGGTGAACATTGTAGACAAAAGCCAAGAAGAAAAGATAAGAATTAAAGATGTGCTTGTAGTTCATGAATATGCAGAAGTGTTTTCTGATGATCTGACAAGTCTACCTCCAGAAAGAGAAGTCAAATTCGAGATCGAGCTTGCTCTTGGCACCGATCCGATCTCAAAAGCACCTTACAGAATGGCCCCGAAAGAGTTAAAGCAGCTTCACACGCAAATAAAAGAGCTACTTGAGAAAGGTTTCATCAGGTCGAGCTACTCACCATGGGGAGCTCCAGTCTTATTTGTTAAGAAGAAGGATGGCACTATGAGACTCTGCATCGACAATAGAGCGCTGAATAAGGTGACGATCAAGAACAAGTACCCGTTGCCTCGAATCGATGATTTGTTTGATCAGCTCAAGGGTGCATCTGTGTTTTCAAAGATTGATCTACGGTCAGATTATCACCAGCTGAAGATTAAAGAAGAAGATATCCCCAAGACTGCCTTCAGGACGAGGTATGGTCACTATGAATTTGTGGTTATGCCTTTTAGTTTGACGAATGCACTTGTGGCTTTTATGGATTTGATGAACCGGGTATTCAAGGATTTTCTCGATAAATTTGTTGTTGTATTTATCAATGATATTCTTGTCTATTCAAAGAATCAAGAAGAACATGAGGAGCATTTAAGGATTGTGTTGGAGACTTTAAGAAGACACCAGTTATATGCAAAGTTCTCTAAGTGCGAGTTTTGGCTTGATAAAGTGTCTTTCTTGGGGCATGTTATATCGAAGGAAGGGATTATGGTTGACCCTGCTAAAGTAGAGGCTGTTCTCAACTAGAAGCAACCGATGAATACAAGTGAAATAAGGAGCTTCTTGGGACCAGCAAGATATTATCGGAGATTCGTAGAAGATTTCTCCAAGATAGCAGCTCCACTCACGAATCTGACTCGCAAAGGAAAAAAGTATGAATGGACTGAAGCATGCGAGAAGAGTTTTCAAGAACTGAGGAAGAGGTTAACGACAGCTCCAATATTGGCTATTCCTGAAGGAAATGATGGGTTCATAATTTATAGTGATGGATCCAAGATAGGCCTCAGAGCTGTTTTAATGCAAAATGAAAGGGTGATTGCTTATGCATCAAGACAACTGAAGGATTATGAAAAGAACTATCCTACTCATGACCTCGAGTTAGCAGCAGTCATTTTTGCGTTGAAGATATGGAGACACTATTTATATAGGGTCCAATGCAAGATCTTCCCTGATCATCAAAGTCTGAAATACTTCTTTACGCAAAGAGACTTAAACATGAGACAACAAAGATGGCTAGAGTTGGTGAAGGATTACGATTGTGAAATCCTTTATCATCCTGGAAAAGCTAACCGAGTGGCTGTTGCTCTAAGTAGGAAGTCAGTTGCCACGTTGATGTCAATGCAAGCAATGTCTCCACCTTTAAGAAGGGAAATTCTAGACTTGGGTTTGGAACTCATAGTAGGTTAGCTCTCAGCTCTCTCTCTTGCTCTGACGATGTATGATGAAATTCGAAGAAAACAAGATGAAGATGTAAGTCTCGTAAGGATTAAGCAGGAAATAAAAGAAGGAAAATGTCAAGAGTTTCGTATTGCAGATGACGGAACTCTGTACCTCAAGGACCGCTTATGTGTTCCCAATGTTGATGGTTTAAGGGAAAAGATCTTGACCGAAATTCATGACACTCCTTACTCTATTTATCCAGGTGCAACAAAGATGTATAATGATCTAAGGGGTAACTTCTGGTGGTTTGGAATGAAACGTGATGTTGCTTTGTATATGAAGAAATGTATGATATGTCAACAAGTAAAGGCTGAACACCAGAGACCTGGTGGTGATTTATAGTCTATCCAGATACCGGAATGGAAATGGGAGAATGTAGCAATGGATTTCATTACCGGTTTGCCCAGAATTATGAACGATTATGATGCAATTTGGGTAATTGTGGATCGACTGACTAAGACGGCGCAATTCATTCCCATAAAAATCACTTACTCTATGGAATGGTTAGCAGAACTCTACGTCAAGGAGATTGTTCGACTTCACGGAATTCCCCAGTTAATCATCTCAGATCGTGATGGTAGGTTCACATCTAAGTTTTGGAAGAGTGTACAGACTGCAATGGGAACCGGGCTGCATTTTAGTACAACTTTTCATCCTCAAACAGACGGCCAAACGGAGAGGACAAACTTGATTTTAGAGGATATGCTACAGGCTTGTTCTCTTGATTTTAAGACCAGCTAGTGTAAAATGTTGCCGTTAGCAGAATTTGCTTACAACAATAGCTTTCAGGTGACAATTGGGATGGCACCTTATGAAGAGCTGTATGAGCAGAAATACAGGTCGCTTATATGTTGGCATGAAGCTGGTGAGAAGAAGTTGATGGAAAGCGTCGATGTTGAAAGAACTAATTTTGTTATCCAAACTTCTGAAATGATAAAGTTGATAAGAAAAAGAATAGAGACCGCTCAAAGCCGTCAGAAGAGTTATGTTGACAAGAGAAGAAGACCATTAGAGTTTGCTGTAGGTGATTTTGTGTTTTTAAAAGTTGCACCGATGAAAGGAGTTATGAGGTTTGGGAAAAAGGGAAAGTTAAGCCCAAGATTCATCAGTCCTTATGAAATCGTGAAGAGGATAGGCAAGGTAGCTTATCAGATGAAGTTGCCTTCTGAAATGTTTGACAATGCATGATGTGTTTCATGTCTCTATGCTTAAGAAATATGTCCCGGACCCTACACATGTGATTGAGCCACAAGTGATCGAGATACAAGAAGACTTGAGTTATGAAAAAAAGCCAATAGAGATACTCGATCGGAGAACCAAGACCTTGAGGAATAAAGAAATTCCATTGGTCAAGGTGTTATGGCGAAATCATCAAGTTGAAGAAGCTACACGGGAACGTGAAGATGACATGAGATTTAAGTATCCGCAATTATTCTAAGTTTCGAGGACGAAACTTTTTAAAGGTGGGGAGAATTGTGTTGGAAACAAAGTGCGCAGCGGAATTTTAAAAATTTTTCATCAGAGTATTTTCCAAAACACAAGTTTGACATGTTATATGTATAAATTAAACAGATCTTACTAACCTCAGTATGCCGAAGAACCTCCGCGACCTGTGTAGAGAAGTAACGTTCCAGAAGAGCCTCAACCAACTGGTCTTCTTTGCTATTCTCTATCCACAACCGGAGTGAGTGTGGGCTCACACGTACAGCTCTTCCATCGGTGACTCTCCTTCCAACCAATAGAGAGAACCCAAAGCTAGTGTTCGTGATTTGTGAACAAAAGCTCTCAGGGAGTTTTTAGATGCTCACTAGAAGAGTATCACTCTTAATCTCTCAAATTGATCTGAGTAAATCATTAGACTCACTCCCTTTTTATACCTATTGGTCCTTGGGGTCAGTCCATATCAGATTAGGTCTCAAAAATCGAAATAGAATCAAGTTCGGATCAATATCTGATAAGATACGCGTGAAAAACGCGTAATCTTAGCTGTCGCGGTCGGCATGCCGAACTGTGAGATAGGCAGGCCGAACTGGCCAGTTCGGCAGGCCGAACACGTCATCCGGCATGCCGAACTGCCGAGAAAAAATCTCCGCGAATCTTTTATTTTCCACCCGAGATTCTAAAGGATAAAGTCTCAGTTTTGATTCAAATAGCCCAATAGAAAAGATATCTGATCAAAACAAACTTTATCAAGATAATCTCTAAGAAAATAAATCAATTCACAATAATTCTACAAGTTTATCTTGTTCTAATTGTCCAAAATTAAAACAACCGATAAACAGACAAGAATTATCCGAACGCCATAATTCAACAAGTTCATCTTGAACTAATTTCTTACATAATTAATTCAACCGATAAACAGACATGAATTATTTGATTCTTATAAATTTTAAACCAATCTGATAAATCCGACATAAGTCACCAATTATTGGAAAAGCACGCCGTGTCGTTACAGGATTTTGTGAGCTAGCAAAGGGGACCAAAATGGACCTATAAAGTTCAAGCTCATGATAATTATGAAACCCAATATCCCAGATATACATTTCACAATTATCAACTCCAACGCTACTCCACTAAAAGCTTGGAGCTGCACTCTCGAACTTTATAGAATTACGAAGCTCGTGTAGCTAAGTCTCCATGACATATCATAGTGTATCGCATCCCCATATGATCATCCATAATCGGCTTAAGGACAAGTTCTGTCTTACCTTCCCGATTATTTTTATCTTACGTTCCATTGTCTCACCATTAGAAAACTTACCATCTAAAGATAGTATACCATTCGGTTACACCTATGTATCCAAATGGTTGAGCGCTCCAGTTTTCCAATTACAGGACAACGCATATAAGAGGATATCATTACTCCTAAAGAGGAGCTATGGATTCCATATCTATGAATAACAAGTCTACGCTACCAAGAGTCATGCCTCCAACGTACCGGCATGCATGCCACTATAAAGATGTGGGAGTCACCCATTGGTACATCAAAAGACACAAATCGAGACAACGGGCCCATTATTCATCTCAGGATTAAGATACAATACAAATGATTGTCTAAAGTGAATTGATTTGACAAGACAGAATTATTAATCCAAATCAATTCACTTTATGTCCCGATCCAACACATCGTCACCTATGACAATGCGCCAATGTTTCTATTCACGGAGTCCAACTCCGATGGCCAAGACAAACCATCTCCCAAAAGGGATATAGACAACATAACAATCTTTACATGAATAAAGCGCCCAACTTTATTCCCTCGATTGCGGATCATATATTTTAGACCATCACCTTAAGAGTCGTGTCTACCGCATAATCATCCCATCATATGCCCAACTCTTAAGGTTTAGACTGACAGTCTCAGACTACTGTTTGCTTATCATACATTCAACAAATATGAACGTAAAGAGGACAATATTTGGTATGAATAAATTCTTTATTGATAAAAATGTCTCCAAAAACGTATTACATTTTTACTCCTTAGAGCATACATGTCTAACAATCTCCCACTTGCACTAAGTGAGTAAATACTGCAAATTTCGCATCCCCATAGCTTCCACATGCCTTTCGAAGACTCTCCCAGAAAGTGTCTTCGTAAATGGATCAGCTAAATTGTCCTCTGACGCGATCTTGCACACCGTGACATGCCCGCTCTCAACGAAGTCCTTTATCACATGATACTTCCGATCAATATGCTTACTCTTCTTGTGAAATCTTGGTTCCTTAGCATTAGCTACCGCCGCACTGTTATCACAGTACAGTGATACCGCTTTATCCACACCAGGAACTACCTCAAGATCCCCAAGGAACTTGCGGAGCCACACTGCTTCTTTCGAAGCATCACTAGCCGCCACATACTCGGCCTCCATCGTTGAATCCGAAGTGCAATCTTGCTTCGCACTTCTCCAACTGATGGCACCGCCACCCAGAGTAAACACAAACCCTGAAGTCAATTTCCTAGAATCCAGGCAGGATTGAAAATCCGAATCAGTGTATCCTAGAGGAGTTAAATCCTCACCCGAATACACAAGCATATACTCACGAGTCCTTCTCAGGTACTTGAAAATATGCTTTACCGCAACCCAATGGTTTGGTCCTGGATCCGCCTGAAATCGACTCACAATCCCGACCGCATAGCTAATATCCGGTCGAGTGCAAAGCATGGCATACATGAGACTACCCACTGCCGAAGCATAAGGTACCTTCTTCATGTATTCTCTTTCTTCATAAGACTTTGGAGAGTCTTTCTTAGAAAGAGTAATTCCAGACCTAGATGGTTGCCCACCTTTCTTGGAATCCTGCATTGCAAACCTCCTGAGAATTTTATCTATGTAGCTGGCCTGTGACAAAGCTATCATTTTGTTCTTCCTATCCCGAAAGATCTGGATACCTAGAACAAAATTAGCCTCACCCAAGTCCTTCATGTCAAACTGCTTGGTCAACCATAATTTGACCGATGACAACGCCCCAACGTCATTGCCAATTAGCAGAATGTCATCTACATAGAGTAGTAGAAAAACCACCTTCCCATTCTTAATGTGTTTGTAAACACATGGTTCATCCACATTTTGTGAGAACCTATAAGTCTTGATCACTTGATCAAATCTTATGTTCCAAGAACGAGAAGCTTGCTTAAGTCCATAAATAGACTTTAGCAACTTACAAACCTTACCCTCTTGACCCGTGACCTTGAACCCGTCTGGTTGTTCCATATAAATGGACTCATCAAGATAGCCATTCAGAAAAGCCGTCTTGACATCCATCTGCCAAATCTCGTAGTCGAGAGCGGCAGCTATGGACAAGAGAATCCGGATGGACTTAAGCATGGCTACAGGCGAAAAGGTTTCCTCATAATCGATTCCTTCCTTTTGCGTATAACCCTTAGCTACCAGTCTAGCCTTAAAGGTCTCGACCTTTCCATCCACTCCTCTTTTCCTCTTGTAGATCCACTTACACCCTATGGGTTTTACCCCTTCGGGAAGATCCACAAGCTCCCAGACCCGATTAGTCTCCATAGACTTCATCTCAATGTTCATGGCCTCTGTCCAGAGTCTTGAATCAACATCCTCCATAGCTTCTGCGTAAGTATAAGGATCCCTGTCATGTTCATCCGGTTCAGCCAAAAAGACCTCCCCATTGAACATATACCTCTCAGGTTGACGCCCGATCCTCCCACTACGCCGAAGCCCCTGAGGTTGTTGTTCAGGTTTGTTTGGTTTTTCTACACCGATCGGAATGGTTTCGCTCGGAACCTCCAGAGTAAACGGATTACCCCTCAACTCCTCAAGCACCACTTTGCTTTGAGGTTTAAAGTCGTTCATGTAACTCTCCTCAAGGAAAGTTGCATTAGTTGAAACCACGACTTTATTTTCCTTTGGGTTATAAAAATAACCCCCTTTAGTCCCTTTTGGATATCCTACAAACACGCAAACTTCTGAACGTGCTTCCAACTTATTCGGATCCTTAAACAGGACATGAGCTGGACATCCCCATATGCGAATATGGTTTAAGGATGTCTTCCGTCTTGTCCACAACTCGTGAGGAGTTTTAGGGACCGATTTTGAAGGCACATTGTTCAAAAGATAACATGCGGTTTGTAGTGCATATCCCCAAAAGGATAAAGGCAATGATGAATAACTCATCATGGACCGAATCATGTCCAACAAAGTCCTATTCCTTCTCTCCGCTACGCCATTCTGCTGCGGAGTGCCCGGCGCAGTCAAATGGGATAAAATCCCATTCTCTAACAAGTGTCCCAAGAACTCATCAGAAAGGTATTCTCCACCTCGATCTGATCGAAGTGCCTTTATGGGTCTACCCAATTGCTTTTCCACTTCAGCCCGAAACTCCCTGAATTTATCATAAGTTTCGCTTTTGTGGTGCATTAGGTACACATACCCATATCTAGAGTAATCGTCAATAAAAGTAACGAAGTACTCATACCCTCCTCGTGCCCGGATGTTCATCGGTCCGCAAACATCACTATGCACAAGTTCTAGAACCCCTTCGGCCCTATTGCCCTTAGACCCGTATGGTCTTTTGGTCATTTTTCCCTCCAAACAAGACTCACATTGAGGTATAGATTCCACCTTTAAGTGACTTAAAGGTCCATCCCTTACCAACCTTTGAATCCTATTTAGGTTAATATGGCCAAGGCGCAAATGCCAAAGATAAGTCTTATTAGAGTGAGAAGTTTTAAGTCTTTTTGAGTTATTATCATTTATCTCAGCATTAAGCAACAAGTCCATCTTAGGTTTGATAAAATATAGATTATTTTGCATCCATCCAGAACAGATAAAAGATTTGTTTTTACGAATCACCACTTTTTCATTAAAAGATACCACGTAGGAGTCTTTAAATAAAGAAGATACAGAAATTAAATTCCTTTTAAATTTAGGAACATAAAAACAATCTCGCAAAATTAAACTCCTATAATTATCAAAATAAAGATGGACATCTCCCACTGCTTCCGCTGAGACCAAGGATCCATCGCCCATCCGAAGCGTTAAGTCTTCACGAAGTAGACTTCTCGTTTCTTTGAATCCCTGCAGAGAAACACAAACATGATTAGTTGCACCAGAATCTATGACCCAAATGTCACTGGATTCCTCAACCAAACAAGTTTCTAAATATAGAAGATCACACCTACCTCCCTTGGAAAGGAAGTCCTTGCAATGCTTCTTTATATGCCCGACCTTACCACAAAAGAAGCACTTAAGCTTCTTTGGGTTCTTCTTCTTCTTCTTCTTGCTCTTGGTAGCAATAGGAATAGAAGACTTCCCACTCTTGGCCCGTTGTTTCTTTCCATTCCCAGAGTTAGGATTGGAACCAGAAGCAGCTACCATATTGGCCTCTCCACCAGCAGGAGACTCCCTGATCAGCAGTTCAAACTCTTGTAACTGTTTCATCAGTTCTGTCAAGGTCATATCCCGTCTATTGCTTAGATTAAAAGTAGCTCTAAACGGAATAAATTCCTTAGACAGAGTCTCAAAGACCATAGTCATCTGAGTTTCAGCATCGATGTCGGCTCCATTGGTTTGAGCCTCAGCGAGGTAACCCATGACCAACATCATGTGCTCCTTTACAGATGTCCCCGGTCTCTGTCTACAGTTTAAGAGTTTCCGAAGCGCCCCTTGCCGCTTTGTTATGGCCTGGCCTCCAAACATGTCCTCAAGATTATCCAAGATCTGCTTCGCAGTCTCATAATCCTGATGTTGAGCCTACAGCACGTTATTCATGCTAGCCATAACATAGCAGCGGGCCTGATCATTAGCATCTTTCCAGCGTTCGTACGCTTGGAATTGCTCATTACTTGAGTCTCCCGTAGGCTCGGGAGGACAAGGAGTTGTCAGAACATATTTCAGTTTCTCAAAGGAAAGGACGATGTCCAGGTTCCGTTTCCAATCATTATAGTTCTCACCGGTTAATTGGTTTTTGTCAAGTATCGATGATAAAGCGTTTTTAGACATTTTCAATCTACAATAAAGAATCATATACCAAACATAAGCAAACATATATAATAATTTAGTAAGATAACACAATCATGTAAAATCATACAAATGTGTTTATGTGTCAAAACCTTGAAAATATCACAACCTTACAACGATAATTCCCAACTCAGAATTCAACAAGCTCCTAGGGGAGTCATGCCAAATTCAATCAGGAACACGGATCCCCTCCTGATTAATATATGCCATCCAGGACCCGTATGATCCAGCATATACTAATAATCGTTTCTTTGGCCATTAATTTTATTAACAGAGCTCCTAGGGGAGGTTAATAATAAAATTAACGTGAGTGTATAACCACCGTTTTAATATTTTATCCATGATTTATAATCACCACCTAGGGGTGTGCAACCATAAATCATACTAAAATACCTTATCCTTTCAGAGATCCAATCTGGTACATGATAGAAATCCCTTCCTAGGGGTTGGGACCATCATGTTCTTCCTATGGACCAACGATGGAGGCCTTAGGTTCTCTCTTCGAAAACCTTCTCCCACTCAATCTTTTGAAGTCAAGGTTTTATTTTAAAATTATGCATGAACAATTTTAATATGAGCGGCACTCCCTATTCTATATGACATGTTATCAATATACATGGTAAATCATATTATAATGCAGACAAGCAAAGCAATCAAGCAAAGCTATAAGCATAATAATAATAACCGTAATATTATGGTTCCACCCTAGAGAATAGAAAAAATAAGATTACAAGAGAATAATCGAGACATTTATCGATTCTTCATCCTTGAATCCTTAAGCTGTATCCTTCTTCACGTAATATCCATCTTCAAGTCCTCAATCCCGTATGAATCGAACACTTCATATTTCCGGTCATATCCAAATTTAATGTTTCTCAGAATCGTCCCAAAAATAAAATTAAAACTGCACTGAAAAATCGCACCTTTTCTGGACACCTGGCAGCTCTCGGTCGGCAGGCCGATCTGGGTGATCGGTCTGCCGATCATGGTGGTTCGGCCTGCCGAACATGAAGGTTCGGCCTGCCGGCAGAGCATCAAAATTTCTGCCCCACTGTCGGCCTGCCGGACCGTACGTCCGGCCTGCCGATTTGTGACCTTCGGCCTGCCGAACTGTGAGGTCCGGCATGCCGACCGAGCAGAAAACCCTTAATCCAGAAAATACAATTTTAATGCAATTCATCAATTTTATTTTCAACAATTCAAAAACATAAAATTAGAGACTCAGGAAATACCTGGAGGCGCCATCATCTATCTTCAAGATCCGATTTCTCGTTCCGTCTTCTCCGAATAATTATTTAATTACAAAATTCTTACAAATTAAATAATAATTCCTAGACGGAGATGATAGTCCGCCATCTAATTACATGAAAAACCTAGATACACATTCTAACCTCTAAGGAACCATAACCGGTATTAATTAATTAATAAATAATTAAACAACAATTTAATCAACCATAATTAATTAATAAACATTCACCATATAATCCATGACAACATATATATTATATAGAAACCTTGAGTGCCATCTCTCTATAAAATTTAATTCAAGCATTGGAGAGATTAAGATCACAAAATTTATGCATACAACATGATCACAAACTTGCAAATTTATGTAAAAACCTCGGCTCTGATACCAATTGTTGGAAACAAAGTGCGCAGCGGAATTTTAAAAATTTTTCATCAGAGTATTTTCCAAAACACAAGTTTGACATGTTATATGTATAAATTAAACAGATCTTACTAACCTCAGTATGCCGAAGAACCTCCGCGACCTGTGTAGAGAAGTAACGTTCCAGAAGAGCCTCAACCAACTGGTCTTCTTTGCTATTCTCTATCCACAACCGGAGTGAGTGTGGGCTCACACGTACAGCTCTTCCACCGGTGACTCTCCTTCCAACCAATAGAGAGAACCCAAAGCTAGTGTTCGTGATTTGTGAACAAAAGCTCTCAGGGAGTTTTTAGATGCTCACTAGAAGAGTATCACTCTTAATCTCTCAAATTGATCTGAGTAAATCATTAGACTCACTCCCTTTTTATACCTATTGGTCCTTGGGGTCAGTCCATATCAGATTAGGTCTCAAAAATCGAAATAGAATCAAGTTCGGATCAATATCTGATAAGATACGCGTGAAAAACGCGTAATCTTAGCTGTCGCGGTCGGCATGCCGAACTGTGAGATAGGCAGGCCGAACTGGCCAGTTCGGCAGGCCGAACACGTCATCCGGCATGCCGAACTGCCGAGAAAAAATCTCCGCGAATCTTTTATTTTCCACCCGAGATTCTAAAGGATAAAGTCTCAGTTTTGATTCAAATAGCCCAATAGAAAAGATATCTGATCAAAACAAACTTTATCAAGATAATCTCTAAGAAAATAAATCAATTCACAATAATTCTACAAGTTTATCTTGTTCTAATTGTCCAAAATTAAAACAACCGATAAACAGACAAGAATTATCCGAACGCCATAATTCAACAAGTTCATCTTGAACTAATTTCTTACATAATTAATTCAACCGATAAACAGACATGAATTATTTGATTCTTATAAATTTTAAACCAATCTGATAAATCCGACATAAGTCACCAATTATTGGAAAAGCACGCCGTGTCGTTACAGGATTTTGTGAGCTAGCAAAGGGGACCAAAATGGACCTATAAAGTTCAAGCTCATGATAATTATGAAACCCAATATCCCAGATATACATTTCACAATTATCAACTCCAACGCTACTCCACTAAAAGCTTGGAGCTGCACTCTCGAACTTTATAGAATTACGAAGCTCGTGTAGCTAAGTCTCCATGACATATCATAGTGTATCGCATCCCCATATGATCATCCATAATCGGCTTAAGGACAAGTTCTGTCTTACCTTCCCGATTATTTTTATCTTACGTTCCATTGTCTCACCATTAGAAAACTTACCATCTAAAGATAGTATACCATTCGGTTACACCTATGTATCCAAATGGTTGAGCGCTCCAGTTTTCCAATTACAGGACAACGCATATAAGAGGATATCATTACTCCTAAAGAGGAGCTATGGATTCCATATCTATGAATAACAAGTCTACGCTACCAAGAGTCATGCCTCCAACGTACCGGCATGCATGCCACTATAAAGATGTGGGAGTCACCCATTGGTACATCAAAAGACACAAATCGAGACAACGGGCCCATTATTCATCTCAGGATTAAGATACAATACAAATGATTGTCTAAAGTGAATTGATTTGACAAGACAGAATTATTAATCCAAATCAATTCACTTTATGTCCCGATCCAACACATCGTCACCTATGACAATGCGCCAATGTTTCTATTCACGGAGTCCAACTCCGATGGCCAAGACAAACCATCTCCCAAAAGGGATATAGACAACATAACAATCTTTACATGAATAAAGCGCCCAACTTTATTCCCTCGATTGCGGATCATATATTTTAGACCATCACCTTAAGAGTCGTGTCTACCGCATAATCATCCCATCATATGCCCAACTCTTAAGGTTTAGACTGACAGTCTCAGACTACTGTTTGCTTATCATACATTCAACAAATATGAACGTAAAGAGGACAATATTTGGTATGAATAAATTCTTTATTGATAAAAATGTCTCCAAAAACGTATTACATTTTTACTCCTTAGAGCATACATGTCTAACAAATTGTAACACCCACCAATTTTGATGTAACAGATCATGTTAAGTTAGTAACGACGTTAAGAAAAATTTATTAATAATTTATGTTATATGTTATGATTTATGATATTGATGTTACAAACTATTTATTTCAAGTTCTATGACAGGTGACGACCGCATGAAATCGTTGTGCTCAAGTGTTCATGTTAATTTTAATGTATGTTTAATTATGATGCAATGATGACTTGAATGTTATAATGTATGGTATTTTAAGGACAGTTCGGCAGGCCGAAAAGTCTACCAAGAATCGGCAGGCTGATGGAAACCATTGGCATGCCAAACTTTGTGGAATCGACAGGCCAATGAGGTGAATCGACAGGCCAATGACAGCTGATAAGTAGTCAGCAGAAATCTCTCCAAATTTATGGATGAGATAATTATGTTGATTGGGTGGTTTGATGTGATTAATGGGAATAATTATGGAATAATTTTATCATTTAAGGAAAGAAATTGTTTGACCTTGCATTGATTGGTATTGTTTTAAATGGTTTCCTATTTTATGAGAGCAAAACATGGTAAGTGATAAATGATTTGTAGACTTTCTCTTGTCTCTCCTTCCTCCACGCCAATTAACCATCATTAAATCAGAAAATTTCTGATAATAACGGTAAAGATAAGCATTCTCATGTACGTTACTTTTTCCCTTTTTATGCTAATTTTATTTTCTCTCTCAGACGTTTCCTTTCTTTTTCACTCCCTCTCTATACCTTACGTTTTCTCCTCTTCTCTTCTCCTTGCTTTTCTAAGAATATTTGAAAGAAGAATTGATAATTTCATTGGTTGAATTCAAGGATTTTGAGAAGAAATTTTTTTTAGGTTAGAACTCATTTTTTCGGTAATTCTGAAAAGCATTTCTCCTCCTCAATTCGTCTGCAGTATCATTGTCTAGGTATTGTATTTTGTTCTGAATTTTTAATATGATGTTCATATGTGTATTATGTTAATGTTGTTTCAAGTTTCAAGTCATTTCAAATTTTTTAAATTAAGTTATGAATTTTCTATCCTCTACCACTCACAGTAGAATATTGCTGTTTGGCTATGATGCATGAAAATGTGATGTTCGTTAAAGGGGTAAATGTGCTTTGTTTGCTACAAAATTTAGTAAGAATGTTCAAGTATATGTTATGTTATAGACTGAAAAGTTTGGTAATGTTTTGATGAGCAAATTATATGTTATGAAATTTCTATGAGATTAGGTCAAGAAAACTGTTTTAACAATGTTAATTTTGGACTTCCGTTTTATGTAATGTTTTATATGTTTAAATGATTTTATTGATGATGAAATAATTTTACGATATGGAAATATAAGATAGTAAGATGTTAGTATGAATTTTAAAAATTAAAATATATGTGTTTTAATTGTTAGAAAATGTATTTAAAAGATTACTCACTACCTTATTATTATTGTTGGCAGATTTCATGTTTGAAATATGTGGGTTGTTTTTTATGATTATAGTTATAGATGCATGTTATGAATTATGTTTGTATGAGATGAATGTATATATGATGTAATGTGAATGAATGTTATATTTTTATGATAGTAAGTGTTAATTTTATTTTGTGTCTTTAAATGAACAAATGGCATGAACACGCAAAGGAACGAGCACTTTAAGACCGCGGCGTCATCACCAATTCATATAAGGTTAAGTAAGCTAGCTTTTAAGGTAAGTACATTCTCACCTGCAACATGATATGTTTTATAAGATTTGATATTATGATCATGATGATATTTGTGATGATTTTATGATAATTTCCTTAAAGGGTTTCGTATGAAAGATTTTCATGATTTAAAGTTATGCATGTTTGATTATGGCAAATTTCAAAGCATGAAAGTTATGTATATATGTATCACCTAATAAGTGTTGCACACCAATGTTATGATATGATATGTTTGATGTCATGTTTGGTTTAGGATTAGCTACCCTTTTCCTCTCATGACGGCGCGCCTACAATGATGATTATGGTGCAACACTTGGGCCCTTAAGATAAAATGGAATAAATTTGAATATGGTCAAGTAATAAAAGATATGTTTCTATGAAATGTGCGTAATATACTATTATGATGATGATGATGATGTTGTTTATGAAATGTTTTTAAATTGTGAGAATTATATGTACTTACTAAGCTTTAGCTTATTCAAGTTTATGTCATGTTGTAGATAAGGGTAAGAAAGTCATCGACTAGGCGGAAGATATGGAATGGCGTGTGAGCAAAGTACGATGAATTATAACCGGAAGAACGCCAAGAAGAAAGTTTATATGATTTAAATCAAGTTTTTACATTTTGGACAATTTATTGGTTAAGTTTTAAAGAATATAAGAACTATGTTTTAATACTTTATTTTATCATTTTTAAGAATTTGATCTTCCGCATTTTGAAACTTAAATTTATTTACAAATTATGTTTTCTTAAGTTTTTGGTTCTGTCGGCCTGTCGAACATCATTGGTCGGCATGCCGATGTAAGAATGTTCGGCTTGCCGACCCTATCTTTGGCCTGCCGAACTTTGAAAGTTTTTTTTAAGCCTATATTTGTAGAGCCTCTGCCGGCCTGCCGGTTGATGAATTCTGGCCTGCTGACAATCTTCGGCCTGTCGAACTGTGAGAGTAAATAGCTTTTAAATGAAGTGATGTTTTACAAGTTATGATTTTACAATTTGGTATATTTACTTTACTAAAGCAAGTTTATGATCAATATTAATGTGAAATTAAATTTGGACTAAGTTAATGAATGTTGTTGTTTTTTTTTTTTTTTAAATGTGTATTTATGGATCCTGGTTATGATTTCCTTAACTACATTTTCATTTTAAAGTTCATATATGTATGTAATGTATGATGTAACGACATCTGTGACATTCGTAAGGGGGGCGTTACATTAACTCTATTAATTTTTTGTTTGAAATGACAAAAATGCCCAGTTTTATCTCAACCATTGATCTACAAAATTAAATTACAACCATTGATTTGAAAAATAAAACCCTAAGAAAACTACCCAACCAAACAAGCCCCCAACCAGCCCCCACCACCCACAACCGCGAGCCCCCTCCTCCCCGCCTCCGTTCAATTGTTGTCAACCCTTCTGTCGTGAAACCCATCTCCTTCTACCATTGTTGCTAACTGCGAAGCATATCGCCTACCCCCACCACCCCACATCCCAACAGGAACTCAACGCCGCATCGCCCTCGACCTGCTACGCCGTCCTCAACCTCTACCCCCGTTAGCTATCCTTTTCCTCCATTGCCCACCAACTACCCCCTGCATTCATCTCCCACCCTCCAACCATAGCCCACCCGTTGCCCACCCTCTAACCCTAGCCACCTCGTCGTCCATCACCCACCCAAGCCCCACCCTCGTTGTCCATAGCCTCATGTCTTCCACCTAAGGCCCCCACCCTGTTAGCACCAACGAGAGATCGAGAGAGAGAGGGTGGGGCGAGTCATAAGAAGTTTTTTGATTTTTTTTGCTTTCTTAATAATTCTTTAAATTTAAAATAAATATCTTTTTTTTTATTTTTTATAATTTTAAATTTTTTATGAAATTTTTTTAATAATAGATTTATGATTTTGTTGGAATTAATAGCTTTGGTTATGTTGGAACTAAGTTGTTTTAATTTTGTTAAGATTGACATGTGATTTTAATTAGAATTAAAAAAGTGAATTAGGATGTTATACGTTTGGGGAATTACTTGTGGACTTTTTTTAGATTATATAATTTTAGTCTTGTTTTGAACATAATTATTATCTTTTAAAAAAGAGAAAAAAGAAAAGAAAGCGACATTTTATCTTCTATTAGAGTCAAATTTATAGTTACAAGTGTGTACAAATTATTTGAACTTATTTTTAATGTCAAAAGGGATAAAATCGCTATTTCTTACCACATAAATAATTTAAAATGTTTTTTAATAGATAGAGGGGCATTTTAAGTATTTTGAATAAAATTAATGTCAAAATTTATAATCAACTCACAATGAACTAACAGTAGGAGTCTCTCTGTAATTTTTTTGAACAGTTAAAGGTATCAGTGTGATTAGTTTTAGTCTATGAAGTGTCACTATAATTTTGATAAAATACAAGGAGTGTCAATGTAATTTATCCTAATATATAACTAATATAGAAGAGAGAATATCTTCTTCTTCTTCTTTTTTAATCAAAACACTAGCCTTAATAAAATGAATGTTTTGGTCAAAACAAAATTAAAACTTTTTTTCTTTTATTCTTCTACATTGCCTCCCCCCTTCTTTTGATCCTTTAATTCTCTTTTTGTCTTTCTTTTCCATTCTCCCATTCCATCTTTTTTAGGTGAGCATATATCCATAGTTTCTCTAGGCACCCCAATCCCCTGCTTAGCCGCCATTACTTGTATTCCTTTAAGTTTTGCACTTATCATTCCCCTCCTTATTTATTTAAGGATTCTGTTCATTCTATGTTTGGATTACTTTTTTAATTTTGTTATTTTTTTTGCCTCTTTAGATTTTGTCACAACTCCTACCTGGGGTATAATGTGGTGGCTTAATTTGAGAAAATAATGAGTTTAGGAGATACAATTAATTAGAATTAAATAAGCCTTGAAAATATTAGATAAATAGAAATGAGGTATAAATTTAACAAGGACATAAATTACTCTCTCGAACCAAATCTAAATAAAAGGTGAGTATAAATAAAATCCCAATTTTGTTCATTTATTTGGAAAGACCATTTTGCCCATTGAACATATAAACCTAAGATGTACTTTTTTAAAATTTCCAAAACCTTTACCAAGTAGTTAAGATTTGAAGGAAAGTACAATTTTCAAAGAAAACTTCAAGCATAATAATTCAAAAAACACTTTTGGCATTAGTTAAGGATTTATATCGAAATCCCAAGTTCTAGACATACAACGAGACATAAGACAACCACAAAACAAATGATATCAATTGTAGTCCAGAATAAAGGAAAGGTCCATAAGAAAAGGAGCAACAAAAGTTCATGCTCTAGTACATGTCCTGACTGATAAAAAGGAAAAGAAAATGTAATATAAACAATCTTCTGCTTGAGGTCAACTCCGCCTTGATATAGCAATTCACATGGTCTACTTGGTGCGGTCCTTAGCACCGCATAGAGGGGTTAATATAAAATAAGAAAGAATGAGCGAAAAGCCCTGTAGGATGTAATTTAACAAACTTTGTAATTTAAATTAATGAATGAGCAAATAAGTAAATAAATAAATAAACAAATAAAAAATGTTATTTTAAATAAACCAAACAAAAGTGAGATGAAGCAGTCTAACCAAATTCAGCCCAAATAGGATGCAATTTAATAAACTTTGTAGTTTAAAAAAATGAATGAACAAATAAATAAATAAATAAATAAAACATAGACTTTTAAATAAACCAGGTAAAAGTGAGATGAAGCAGTCCTACTAATTTCTCAGTTCACAAATATCAATATAGATCATCATATATCAAATATACTTGCAGTACTTTAGCCGATTGCTCACGTTATGAAGCATCCCAATCAATGTTTAGGGTCATGCCTCAAAGGTTACACTTTACATAACTTGATCTCTGTGGCTACCTAACTACCAGGAGCGGTGCACATTCTCGGTGGCTTTCAAATACTTTGTGCTCATAATTTCTTATTCCTATTCTAATTTGTAGTTTCAAACTCATTTTCCATATATCAAGAACATTGTAATATTTACATACATATTCTTTTTCTCAAGGAGTTGTGTTATAGGAAACAACATTTTGCAAACAAATTAGTTAGAACATGCTCATCTTAAAATATTTCAATATGGCCAAACAACATAACTTAAAACATGGCAGCTAAGAAAAAAGATTAGAAATCCTTCCTTTTTGACAATATTATCCACAGATGACTTCTAATCGTCACATGTTAAACACACAGTTACGTAAGCTCCTAATATTGCCTGGACCTTAACAATTTCTAATAAAGTCAATGGGTGACCAATTAAGAACGAAATGAAGCTATACGTTTGTATTATATACAAATTTACCATTAGTATGCCTTTTTGTGTCAAGAATGATTATGTAATGCAATTGATTTTCAAAAATCCTTAAAATTCAAAAATGGAGGTTTTCAAGGTGTTTTGACATCATATAACACAAAAGAACTAAATCGAAGCAAGATGAGAGGCTCGATGAGCTCGAATGGAAGTGCCAGCCACCAGAGCCACCACCCCTAGTTGACTAGCCCTAAAAGGGTAGTCGACCGCCTATGTCTAGAATCGGGTTTTCCCCAGTTTGCCCTCTTTGTGACCTAATTCAATCCAAACTCAATTTTTTGCCCCAATAAGTTTTTAATGCTCAAACACGGTCCAAAAACACTTAGTTAAATGTGTTAAGACATAAATAAACAACCTCATTTTATTTTTATATCCAAATCACAGTCCATAATCACAAATTTAGAGTTCATGTAAAACAAAAACATACATCTAACATTTTTTTGTTTTTTAAACCATGTAAATTTCATCCAAAAACACTTAGTTAAATGTGTTTCTAACGTTTAGATTTCTCTAAAACAACAATAAAACTTTAGTTTCTTCATTTTAGTTCAAATTCATACCTGTATACTACAAAAATAACATGCATGTTTATTTCTCATGAAAACCAAGGTTTAGCTTAAGTTTAATACAAGAAATTAGTAGAGAAAATTCAAAATGGAAATGTTATGAAAGACCAGATTCATTTTCATGAAGAAAAATACTTTAAATCCTTTGGAAAAGCCCTAGAGTTTAGGTCACTGACTTGTGTTGGAACCTTGAGTAAGCTTGGCCATGGAAGATGTGTCTTTCTCTAAGTTTTTGTTGAGAGAAAGTGGTTGGTTTCCTTAGCAAAATGGTATTTTTGTAATTCTAAAGATGTGTAATGTACACTTTAGAAATTCATAAAATAAAAGAAGAACTTAAAAATTTAGAATTTTGACCAGAAAAAAAATCATTAAAATAAAAAATAAATTTCTTTGTAGATGAGATTAGAATTTCTTTAAGCCTCGTAGTATAATTAAAGATCAGTCAATTCCTTCCTTCTTTTTGGACTTTTATTTGTAATTTTTAAAAATTATTTATTATTAGAGTTCGATTTGGTCAGGCTCAAATTGTTCAATAAAGGCCCAAAATGATGAATCCAAATTGCGGTCAGATCGAGTTGAGCCCAATGGGAGTGTTTGATTCGACACAGATTGATATGGAAAAAATCACTTGCATATTGCTCAGTTAACTTGAGGTGTCAATCGATTTGATGGTTGTTGTTCGATTACAATATCTATTCATTTCATTTTATGTGAACCTAAACATTCTTCACTATTGCAGATTTGCTAAGTGTTAATTCGATGGAATGTATGTGCGAAACTTGGCTGTTACAAGAAGATATATGCTGAGCCACAAAATGGGACTTGGGGAGAAATATGATGAGTACGCCCTATCATAGATCAACACGTGTCTCACTACTGCAAGCATTAATATGCTTATTCCCTCCATCAAATTGGAGCCACGATCTCACTCAGCACTCTATATAAAGGGCATCAACAACTTCACTAAGGGATACAGGAAAAACTTATAAAAACTCTATAGAAATACTCTCCCTCCCTTTCTCTTATATCATCTATTTTAAAAACTTTGTAATCTATATCCATTCATTCATCCATAGTGAAAAATAGTGGACATAACTTTCATTATAGAGTGAACCGCTATAAATCTCTGCATGTGGTGTCATTTATTTTGCAATATCATTTGATTACTTACAACTTTGATTTAATTTTCATTTTGTAGTTATTTTGAACTTATTCTTGGAAGCTAAACAAATCCTAACAATGAAGGTTTGAGGGCATGAATTCTTAATACCAAATTCAATACTAATTTGTTTGTATTTAGTTGTAGATCTAATGTCTACAGTTTTGCACCCATCGAAGGCCTTCAGATCGCCAACTCGAGAATTGTGAAAGCTTCAGCATCAGACATGGTAGATAACATAGGCCATCATAACATGCATGATAAGCAGAATGAAGAAACACAAATTGTGTCCCAGAGATATGAGCAGATGGAGGTCCTAACTGTGGAGGGAAAAACACTAAAAGCTTATTCATAAATAAGCGACGTGTTCCTAGGAGTGCGACAGGTGACTCGACCAACTCAACAGCAAGAACAATTCCCTCAAAAGCCACATCAGCTATGAAAACTCCCAGTTCTTGGTCTACTCATGCTACTACATATATGTTGGGTATTAAGCCTTTTTGGCAATGGCAGTCATATAATTGCAGTACCAGACACAACCTCCAGCCAGGCAACAACCTTCCTATAGCTCCATGTGAAGGATGTAGCCATTGTACACAACCTTGACATTTGCAGCCATAACTACGACAATGATGACTATGAGACCAATGCTGATAGCAACTATGGTAGCTATGAATGCTCCTCAAAGTGTAAGTAGAGAAGATCCATAAGTTATTAGACGTCAGCACGAAGAGATCGAGCAGACAACTCGAATAGAAGCCATCCTGAGTCTGACCCTACTGACTGCGGAGACCATTAGACAGATGATGCCAGATACGCTAAATCAGAATACCAGGATGATCGAGGAAAAGATTGACCAAAAAGTTACCAAGGCTACAAGCAAGACTCCAATGCTAGATGACATCTTGAAGAATATACGTGAGACTCCTTTTACTAGGAGGATAACTTCTGTCATTCCTCCCAAATATGAAAACCTTGTGTTTGCATATTTAGAGGAAACCGTAGACCTAAAAGATCACCTCCTTCAGTATAAGAGGTCATCAGTGCAACTAACATCCTAGATTCGATACTAGACAGATGATGTATAAGCTGTTCGCTCAAAGTTTGAGAGGACCAGCCCTTTAATAGTTTAGAAACTTGCCTATTGGAACAATTGATTGCTTCAAAAAGTTTGTGGGTTTTTTTTGTCAAAGCCTACTCTATGCATATCAAAATGTGCAACATGACCGAAGACTTTTGGTCAATGATTTAGAGTAAAGGAGAGTCTTTACAAGCTTAAATTAAAAGGTTTAGTAGTGTAATCTAGGAGATCTCATATTTGGAGGATAGGCTAACTCAAGAGGTTTTGAACAATGGACTCTTGCATAAGTCCTTGTTCAAAAAAAGAAAAAAAAATCTACTCGAAATACTCACAGACGATCCAAGAGGCCCTAAATAGAGCCAAGGTTAGATTGACCTTGAAGAGGAAAACGAGCGTTGTGAGCGAGAACTCACGAGGAATAGAGAACATAATAGGACTACAGAAAGACAACCGAAGACACGACTAGAACAAAGAGGATGAACAAGAACACCTCCAAGAGGGGAATGGAGGAAGAAAGAAGAATGAAAACCATAGGGTGGAGCAGGCCATTGTTGCCGCCAAGGTATGCCTTGAACGTATCTCTGACTGAGTTGATTGCCTAGTTGGAAGGGAAAGATTATATTAGGTGGCTGAACAAAATGGCCCTTAGCCAGTCCAGTAACTAGACAAAATATTGTGAATTCCACTAGGACACGAATGTCTGATAATCAATTACAAAGCCCTACGAACTAATATAGTAGAATTACTGAAGAAAGAACATTTGAGGGAGTACCTATCGAAACAAGGAAGATGAACCTATGGGTTAGACCACGAGCATAGTAGGCAGAGGAATTGACAAGCCTAAGAGAAAATTCCACCACAACCATCTATCAGGAAAGTAATTGGAGTCATTTGTAGGGGCTTAGTTTATATCAGAGACTCTACGAGCCAGATGAAAGCACAACAAAGAAGAGCAATATAAGCAACTTTTAGCTCGACAGTAGAGGAATTTGAAGAGCACACCATTTCATTTCATAACGATGAAGTGTCAAGGTTCGATTAGCTACACAACGATGCTTTAGTGATCAAACTCAACATTGCGAATTACGAAATTAAAAAGGATACTTGTTCATAATGGAAGCTTAGCAGACATTATATTTCTCTTGACATTAAAAGAGATGGATATCGACGAGAGGAAGATAGAGAAATGTACCACCATGTTGGTAGGATTCAATGGAGAGGCCACTGTGATACTGGGAAGAATCAAATTACCAGTCTATGTTGCTGAAGAATATAAGATGACAAATTTTCTCATAATGGATTGCCCTTTTAGGTACAACATGATCCTCAGGCGAACATGGATATGTTCAATAAAAGCAGTCCATCCACTAACCACTAGCGAGTCTGATTCCCAATGAAGCAAGGGATAAGAGAAATTCGTAGGAGCCAAGATGCAGCAAAGAGTTATTATTTGACAGTGTTGAAGCAAAAAAAACCAACCTTATAATAACTACAGACGAGCCCATCGAATGGGTTGATTGTTAAAGAGTGGGGTGAGCCAATACTTGAACAATTAGATGAAGTGTAAATTGACCCCAAAAACAAGCACCAGATAGTAAATATCGGCTTGCAGCTCTGTTTAGAGGTAAAATTTGCTATAGTTGATTTCCTAAAGGCTAATAAAGACTGATTTGCATGGTCTTATGTAGATATGTCTAGAATCGACAAGTATTATTTCCCACTAGCTTAACATCAATCGAAACCATCAGCCTATATGGCAAAAAAGAAGATGGCTTGGGGTCAAACAAAATAACATAGTGACAGAGGAAGTCAGACGTTTGTTGGAAGTAGGGTTCATTTGGCCAATTTAGTACCCAAATTGGCTTGCGAATGTCATGATAGTGAAGAAAAAGAATAGGAAGTAACGAATGTGTATAGACCTCACAGACTTGAATAAAGCCTACCCAAAAGATAGCTATTTATTACCTCACATCGACCGCCTCGTCGATGCAAGCATTGGCCACGAAGTCCTAAGTTTTTTTGATGCTTTCTCTAGCTATAATTAGCTCCTATTACATCTTGAAGATCAAGAGAAGACTGCTTTCATCATCGAGCATGGTATTTTTTGTTTGAAGGTCATGCCTTTTGAGTTAAAAAACACTGAAGCAACCTATCAAAGGCTCGTCAACATGATATTTAAGGAACAAATCTATAAAATTATAGAAGTTTAGATTGACGATATGTTGATAAAATTTTTATAGGCTCATCTTCATGTATAGCATTTACAAGAATGCTTTGACTTGCTGAGGAAGTATGACATGAAGTTGAACTCAAAAAAGTACACTTTTGGGGTTACCAGTGAGATGTTCCTAGGATATCTTTTGACAAAACGGGAGATCAAGGCGAATCTAGATCAAGTAAAAGCTTTCCAATTCATGTTGTCACCACGGAACAAGCAAGAAATTCAAAAGCTGACTAGACGAGTCACCACAGAGCATTTATAAGAATTTCAAGTGTTTATTACTCTTTTAGTTGTGGAAAAAGAACACAAAGGTTGAATGGAGCTATCGCTGTGAGCAAACCTTTCAAGATTTGAAGAAATACCTTTCTATTCCATCGATCTTATCAAAACTAAAAGATAGAGAGCCACTGTATCTTTACTTGGTAGTTTCAAAAACGACAGTCAGTTTCGTGCTATTCAAGGACGAAGACTCGATTCAAAAGTTGGTGTTCTTCATGAGTCATACCCTACTTGATGTGGAAACCATGTACTCCATCATTGAAAAACTTGATCTCACACTCGTTGTATTCGCTTGCAAATTGCGACCATATTTTCAAGGCCATATAGTCATAGCACTCTTATTGTACCTAATGCGAGCCATGTTGCACAAGCTAGATGTTTTGGGAAGATTGACAAAATGGGCTATCGAACTCACTGAGTTTGATATCGAGTACAAGCCTCAGACCATATTGAAGGCGTAAGTGTTGGCTGATTTTGTCGCAAAACTGACATACGAGACCGACCACGATGAGCCGAAGGTATAGACCATGCATGTGGATAGTGCTAGAAACGAAAAAGGTTTAGGAGTCAAAGTCTTGTTGCGACCATCAACAGGCAAGAAATCGAACAAAGCTACAGATTGAGTTTTAGAGCAACTAATAATGAAGTAGAGTATAAAGCCATGATAGCCTACTTAAGACTAGCCACGACACTAGGACCTACCAAACTTATTATAGAAAATGACTTAACCTTGGTCATCAACTAGATCATTAGAGAGTATGAGGCTTAGGATGACAAGATGATCTCCTAATAGGAGATTGTTAACAAATTGAAGCATCAGTTCGATCAGTTTGAAGTAAGGCACGAACCGTGTAAGTTGAACTCAAGAGCAGACAAGCTGCCATTCTTGGATCATCTGTCAAAGTAAAAGAAAAGAAAGTTATTCTATTAGAATACATCAAGCAACCCAGCATCAAAACGACCAAGGAGACAAACTATGTTGAACCTAGAGATGACTGAAGGACCCCAATCGAGATGTATATAAGTGACGGATCATTTCTAGAAGATAAGCAAGTTGTAAAGAAAATCAAGGTTCAAGCAACGAGGTCCTGCCTGATAAAAGAAATGATTTACAAATGATTGATCTTGGGTCCATACCTCTAATGCCTAGAAAAAGACGAAGCTGAGCAAGTGATCCAAGAAGTTCGTGAGGGTTCATGCAGGAATCATTTGGGAGGGCGATCTTTGTATAATAAGATCAAAAGGCAAAGTTATTACTGACCGACCATGTAGAGCGACTCGAAAGATTTTGCCAAGAAATGTGATAATTCCTAGAAACATGTGCCAGCAATCCAGTAGTCATCAAAGAACTATCATCGATGAATTTGTCATACCCGTTCATGAAATATTTAATGGACGTAGTCGGACTATTTTTCCTAGCCCCTGGGTAGGTAAAATACCTTCTCGTTCTTATAGATTATTTCTCTAAATAGGTCGAAGCTAAGGCTTTTGTAGATATTAAAGAATGTGATGTCAAAAGATTCATTTAGAGCGACATCATCTATTGGTTTAGAGTGCCTAGGGAGATTGTTACCAATAATGGCTCCTAATTCATCTTGTCTCCTTAAAGAAATTTTACCAAGATTAGGCTATCATTTTGAGCATTTCGATGCTTATATATCCACAAAGGAATAGACAGGCCAAAGCAACGAACAAAATGATCATCAGAAACTTGAAGGAAAACCTTGGAGTAAGGAAACGTCGTTGGGTCAAAAAACTTCCAATGGTACTATGTGCCTATCGAACAACCCCAAGGCATGCAACTGGGGAATCCTTATTTTTCCTTATCCACAGCATGGAAGCAATGATGCCAACTGAGGTTGTCACTTGGGACCTTTGGATCGATACTCCCTTCTCAATGAAATGACAAATGAAGAAATGATTAAAGATAGACTAGATCTAATCGATGAAAAGAGGGAAATTGCTCTTTATCGCCTTGGTCGATATCAATAAGCAGCTGCGAGATACTACAATCCCAAGGTAAAAATTAAAAGGTTTCAGGTGGGAGAGCTTGTGCTACCAAAGTTTTTCAGAACATAAGAGAGGCAAATGCTAAGACATTAGCAGCTAACTAGGAAGGCCCACATCAAATCCAAGGTATTGTACATGATGACATTTACAAATTGGAGAGACTCGACGGCTCCACCATCAACAAAAGTTAGAACGCCATCATCTGAGAAAGTATTATACTTAGTCTTGCAGTAATAGTTTGAATTGAATTTTTTTTTAAGTTTTTAGGTTTCTTTTAATTCTGATTAAGTCGTTTTGCAGTAGGTTGTCTATCGATATAATTCTTGAGCATTAGTTAAATGACAACTTTAGCAATGCTTGTAAAAGGCTTAGGTGTGTAAAAGTAAACTACATATAGCTTGATTCCTACACATAGGTATGTAAGCAGCTTGTATTCTATAAACAAGTGCAGCCGTGTTATCATTACAACAACCATTTTGCTCGATGTGCTGTGGTCTCTAAATTCATGCCATCTTTATGGCTCTCAAATTTTATCAAAACTAAATTCAATCTGCTCATCCAGTGTCTGATTCCATTTGCCATCTTCATGGCTCTTGAATTTTATCCATAGGATTCGATCTACTTATCCAGTGTTTGATTCGACTTGCCATCATTATGGCTATGCCATCTTTATGGCTCTTAAGTTTTATCAATAATGGATTCAATCTGTTCATCGAGCGTTTGATTTGACTCACCATAATTATGGCTCTACCTTCTTTATAGCTCTTAAATTTTATGAACAATGGATTCGATCTATTCATCCAATGTTTGATTCGTCTTGTAATCTTGATGGCAATGCCATTTTCATGGCCTTAAGTCTCACACACTAGATTCGACCAGTGCTCGATTCAATTTACCATTTTTTCTACATTAGATTTGACTGATTAGGGTGATAACGTAGCGATTTCAAGTTTAATTATTAGTAAAGTAAAACTTTTAGGGGGGATCAATACCAAAATAGATATCGTGGAAAGAAAAAATGAGATTCAATTCAAGAATTGGATGGAAATGTTCATTACAAATTTACAACGCAAAAAAAGCTACATCTAGTTTGCGATGCCCTCGACGACAGGAGGTTGCGCAATAGTTTTTTTGTTCTCTACCGAGGCCTCATTTTCAGTAGACTCGAGAGCCACTACATTTGCACCAGTCTCCTTGACATTGAAGTCGACATTAGGGGCTAAAAGATCCTCTAGCTTTGCAATTTCAACATCAATATTCCAGTTCTTACGTTGATACTTTCTAAGCTCTTTGAACAGTTTGAGCCTTAGCCTTATGGTGGACTCGTTGTAGACGTTGAGGAGCTATTCTTTAATTTCTGCAACTTCATTGGCCTTCCCCTCCACCTTCCTCTTCACTCGATCAAGATGGTCATCCTTTAACTGAAGGTTGTTGCTTAAATTAAGAACTTTCTTGTTCAACGAAGCCAGCGTAGCAATAGCTTCGTTCATTTCCTTCAACGCTTAATCTCCCTTGGCTTCCACTTTCTTGAGTTACTCATCGAGTTCTTAAGTAAGTATGGTGAACCTATCATGTTTGAACTCGGCCTTGTTTGTGAAGATATTAGACATCTGAAAGGCCTGCGAAATATAAGGTTAAAAGTTAAATTATGAAAAGGGCTTGAATCGAACCAAGACTTCTTCAAATTTTACTTGTCCAAAAAGTATAGCGGCCTCGTTGTGAAGCTAGAAGAGGGACTTTCCCCCAAATTTTATTTCATTTGAGGAAACCTTGAAGCTCTTCACAACTCTTAGAGCTGATTCTCTATCTTGTATAATACTTATGTCCTTAGACACGTCAAGTATCTCTTCACTAATTTCATCACCGATGGTTTCGTCAGTTTTAGGGGGTGCAACTTCTTTTCTTTTCCTTGATGCTGAGGGTTGGATATCAAATGGAGGAGGTTGAGGCAGTTTTAAAGTGTCCATCAGCATTGGAGGGGTCTTCTAGGTGTTCAAGGCGCCAGAGTCTCTTGCTTCACCCCTCTTTTTCTTCCTCTTTTCTTTGCCCGCTACTTTTGCAATAGCTTTTCTTTTCATGGTCTCTTCGGTCGATGGAAGTGTGACTTTCATTTATGACATGGTTGCTTCTATGAGCACATCGTCTTCACCAAAAAGAGGGATAATGTATTTTGATGAACAATACAATCACTAAAGTGAACTACAACAAACAAAAATTCAATAGACTCAATTAGGAAAACAAATAGAGATACCTGTTGGGATTTCTTCAAATGTTTTCCAAATGGAAGATTTCTCGAGTTGATTAGGGTGTGATATCTCTGCCCAAGTATGTCCTTCCAAAAAGATTAGGGCATTGAGCTTTTCTCAAAATAGCTCTCTGATTAGAGTGGGGTGGCTGAACTTGTAATTTGCAAAGCAAGAAAGAAACATAAAGATTAGTCAGAATAACTACATCAAGTAAAGTAGGATTCAAAGCTTAGCAATATGACCAAATGAAAAGGGAACAAAAATCGAATGGTCAGCTCGATAGAATTGCGGTTAAGGGACATAAAGAAGTATTTATATCCCACTGCCTGTCTATATTAATGAAATCAATAGTGATTCACTTCAATTGTCAATAAACGAAGTAAGACCTACCCTTATTCTTGTTATTAAGCTTAAAATAATAGCATTGAAGGAAGTCCTCTATTATGAAGTTGACACTTGCTTCTTTGATAAGTACTATTAGGGTGAGGAGTAGTTGCATCCTAGCATAAGCTGTGTCATTGAGATCTGGAAGTGAGATGCATCTTTGTAAATAAAATTGGGGATTGGTAGTCAAAATACTAGCTCTAACCATTTGGTATAGACACACAACCAACCATCATTTGGAGTACTTGCTCGCTTACTAGGGGAAGGAATTCCAATTTCAATGGAAGCAGGAATCCCATATTTAAATTGGATTTTCTATACGTCTTCGCTTTTAAGGATCAATTTTGGGTTTTTGCAAAAAAAGAGACTCCCTTGGTGGGTGATTTATGTACTCTTCTTTCGAGTGATTCGATCTGATCGACTCAATTAGAGGAACCTACGAGTATGTTTCTTTTCTTTGCTTCGATGGTGCCCTTTTTTGTTTCTCTGCTGCTTCTAACCCCATCAACTCTAGAAGCCCATTCGAGCCTTGATTGTCCTAGGATCCATTCGTCAACGTCCCTATCGTCATCGTTACCCTAGGGATCGTTGCTTTTGCTTGAACTTGAACTAATATCTATGGCTTTCTTTGACATTTTATATGACAAATAGAATCATAAAGGAAATCAAGGGCTAGAGAGATCAAAGAGTCAATGGATTCAAGATTCAAAGAGTTCTTGAAAGCTCTAAACCCAAAAGAATCAAACAAGTCTAAGAACTACAGATTTTCTCAAAAAGTGAGGTGAAAATGGAGTCAAAATGTGCGAAATGTCAAGGAAATCAGATCTACGGAAAGAAAATTGCAACAAAATCAAGAAAGAGTAGAGAATCTTGCCTAAGAATTGGAAAAAAAAGCTTGAAAAACTTGGAGGGAACTGCCTGAACTTCAAAGAGAAAATGAGAGTGAAATGAAGGAAAGAGTGACTCTTTTTTATATTGTTTGAAGGCGACGATGGATGACTTGGATTTATTTTCAATGAAATGATCCAACAGTTGAGATTAGGATACTTTTTCGACTTCTTGCTCAAACTGAGGTGCTGTCTCTTCAATCAGGTGCTGACATCAACGACACAAAGATATTATAAAATCCTCCAATCACACTGTAATACATGTAATGAGTGGTTGACGCTCTCGTTTTCATAAGGTAGTGTGACGATTATAGTGTGAACGTAAAGTTTCATCTAAAGGAAACAAAGTATTATCAAACTAGAATTTGGATTTGCTTGGAGCGACTAATTCGCTCCTGTAATCGATTACATCAACTAAGGAGTACGGGGCTAACTTTTGGGATACAATTTGGTCAAGCCCAAATCGTTCAATAAAAGCCTAAAATAAGGAATCCAAATTGCAATCAAATCGAGTCAAGCCTAATGGGAGTGTTTGATTCGACATAGATTGATATGGAAAACATCACTTGCACATTGCTCAGTCAACTTGAGGTGTCGATCGATTTAATGGTTGCTATTCGATTGAAGTATCTACTCATTTCATTTTGTGTGAGTCTAAATGTTCCTCACCATTGCGGATTTGCTAAGTGTCGTTTTGATTGAATCGATGTGCGAAACTTGGCAGTTACAAGAAGATACGTGCTCAGCCACAAAATGGGATGTAGTGAGAAGTCCAATGATTATGTCTCATCGCAGATCAACACGTGTCCCACTACTACAAGCATTACTATGCCCACTCCCTCCTTCAAATTAAAGCCACGATCGCACTCAGCACTCTATATTAAGGCGTCAGCAACTTCACTAGGGGATATGGGAAAAGCTTACAGAAACTCTACAGAAATATTCTCTCTCTCTTATATCATCTCTTTCAAAAACTTTGTAATTTGTATTCATTCATTGATTCATAGTGAAAAATAGTGGACGTAGCTCTCATTATAAAGTGAACCACTATAAATTTTTACGTGTGATATTGTTTATTTTGCAATATCGTTTGATTACTTACAACTTTGGTTTAATTTTTATTCTGTAGTTATTTGAACTTGTTCTTGGAGGCTAAATAAATCCTAACAATAGTAGTTTGAGGGCCCAAATTCTTAATATAAAATCCAATATTAATCCATTTGTATTTAATTATAGATCCAACGTCTACAGTATTAAATATATATATCACTGTTTATGCAAGCTATTTTGTAAAAAATATAAAATATCAAAGAATCTCTTTTATCACTATCGTAAGCACGCATGAGATTTTGTTGCCCTCAAATGGTAGCAGTGGCTCCTTTGGTGTTATGCGATTCACGTTCTTATTATACTATATCTGCTCAATAACCAAGAAATAAATAATAAATTTACAAGCTATTGACTAATTTCATATCTTTGAATTAATCATCAAATATATCCCAATGCCTACTACAAGGACTTTGCGATTAATGTGTAGTCGATGGCCATTGCCACCTTATTTTGTGACGAAGCGGAAGTATAGGATAGACTTGGAATGTCGGAAAACAAGGGTGAGAGTAATTTAATGATTCTAAAGAATACCGAATAAAAAGCCAAGAGGAGGGAAAAGTTCTCAGAATTTTATTAATAATGACTCAAAACTGAAAAGAACATCAAGGTTTAAGCTTTATATTAAAAACTATAATTTGAAATAGAAAAGGAAACCAATAAAAACTTCTAAATGTAAAAATAAAAGATCCTAGATTTGGAATTAAAAGTTATCAATTAAAAGATAATAGTCTAAGTACTTAAAGTTTGTTCAAAATTTGAATCCAACATCAAATGGGAAACTTCCCGTCTTCAGCAACTATGACCAACCAGTCTAATGGTACAAGGAAAGTTCGGTTGACCGGTTCCTTTTCTTCTGGTCTCATGCTATATCAGCCCTCCATGTTGAAAAGGATTCACCCTCGAACTGGCAATCTGCATCACATGCAAATGGAACTATTAAAAACATCCAAAGTGTGGATGTTGGGCAGAAGTTACATGCGGTAAGCATTAGGGTTGATCTTTGCAAGAATTTCCAAGGGGCCAATTTTCTAAGCCTTGAACTTATTGTACTCATGCTTAGGAAAATGGTCTTTAGTCAAAACAACTCTAATAGGTTCGTCAATATAAATTCCATAACTTAGTGCAGGTCAATAAAGGCCTTATACTTAGTAGTAGAGGCCCTTGTCCTTAGTAGAAGAGGCCACTAGCTGGTCATAAGTCAGCTGATGAATACGTTGAAAATCAGCGACAAAATCAGCCACCTTGCCATGAATTCTGGTGTTGTCGAGAAGTGGGGTGGGGTCAAGAGGACAGCAAAAGGGGCTAAAACTAGTACTTCGGTTCTTACCATGATTATGAGCAAATTCCACTTGACTAAGCTTAGTGTCCCGAGACCTTACGTTGTCTTCAACGAGGCTGTACAACTGGTCTCCTAATGCTCAGTTGGTGACTCAATTTGGCCATGAATTTGGAGAGGATATGCCTCTAACACCCCGGTATTTTCAATACATTAAAACTGCATTAAGTTAAGGATTATATTAAGACAAAAAGTACAGTTTAAGGAAAAATATTGTATAATAACATGAAAAATTATACAGTATTAGAATAATACAATGTAAGAATTAGATTGTTTAAGGTCATGTAGTACAGAAATTGGACTGTTTAAGTTACAACAGTATAGGAATAATACTATTTAGAGAATATAGATGAATAAGAAAGGTTATGTTTGGCCTCCAAAAATAAACCAGAGGCAAGTAAAATATTTTATATAGTCAAGGAATATGTTTTGCATTGATTTTACCATAGCAGTATAAGAAAAATACAGTGGTGAAAAATTACAGTGTAAATTTTTAGGCCCCACAAAGTGGACACCCACTTAAATTCTATTGGGCCACCAAGCCATGAAAGGTGGCCCAATCACCTTGTGCCACATGGGTAACCCAAAGGATTACCATGAGTCACCTAAAGGATAAACATGCATTTAATGCAAAAATTTGCCAAAAAATCTCTCTTTCTTCTCCGAGACCCACGGTAGCCATGGATGAGTTTCCTCAAAAATTTTTCAACTTCCCATCTTAGCAAAAATAACCCCATTTAAGTTCAAGAGGGAACGGTCAAAGGATTTTATCAAGTTTTAAGGTCAAACCTTAACTTTTTTTTAAGGTTTTTCATGGTTTTTCTTGGGTTAAGAAAGGAAAGTTAATTCAAAGTGTTTTTGTATGAGAAATGCTTAGGAAAAAGGCTTTAAAGGAGCTCTTGGAGGGCTAGAAACCAAAAGTGCTATTTGAGGTAAGTTTTGAATTTTAAAGTTTTGAAATTATGTGATTTTTAATTTTATTTTTATTCTTTCAAAGGTATGTGGGTTTTCAAGCAAAGTTTTGTTTAAATCCCATCGATACATGAATTATGGCATGGTGATGTTGTGAAAATTTAGGTTTTATTGTGCAAAATGTTAGTTTTTGCAAAAAATACTATTTTTGTAATTTTAGTACTAATTTTGCAAAAATGATGAGTGGGTATGAAAATGATTGAAACAAGGGTTGGAACTGCCTATGCAGGGGTAGATTTATTGTTTAACAATGAATTTTTACGAAAATACCCTAAGGACTAAATTGAGAGAAAAAGTTCTTTATCGACATAAATGAAAAATGCCCAAAAACACCCGTGTACAGTAGGAATTTTGAAAAAGTTACAACACAAAAGTTATAGATCTCGACGAAACTATTAGGACAACACATACAGTTTCTTAAAATTCTATTCGATTTAGGAATTATGAATTTTACAAGAATTTGTTAAAATTGGAAAAAATTTTAACAGGGCAAAAATGTCATTTTTCCAAAGGATTTTGAATGTGGTACTTTGAGCAAAAATGTTCCTCATGAAAAATGGGGAATAATGGTGTAAAAAGATTATTTTTAGTTTTAGGGGCAAAAATATAAATATTTTTATATTTTATTTTTATATTTTAGGCCAAAACTATAAATTGTGTGAAAACTGGCTTTTCACTAGAAAACATTGGTTTTCTATACTGCTATAGGCAGTAAGTATTATAGATGCTAAGTTTTAAGGATTTAAAGTTCAATTGAGGAATGAATGAAAGAAAAAGAGTTAAGGGCAAAATGATGGTCATTTTATGAAAAATGGCCCGATGTCGGAAAACGTTCCTTAATGGGAATTTTTTTGTATTATGTAGGTAATGAAATGTTAAAGTTAAGCAATGAGTTTTATAGAATTAAGAAATGGACGAAAAACCCAAAAAGGATAAAAATGTCATTTTTACAAAAACGGCTAGAACGGAGTCGAACACTCCAATTTAGCATAACGTTATTACATGAAAAATATTCTGCAATATGTTAAGTAACATGATCGTCATATGAGACGAGAGATTCAATAATGGAAAGATAACCCCGGTGGGTTACAAAGTCAGTGAAAGATCGGTAGACCAATAGTATACAAGTCAAGTTAAAAGGAAATGAATGCTTAATGTTTACGTTATATTATCAATCGAGTAGATTGATAACAAGAAAGTTAATTGATAAGTCGGCTGTCATTTGATCAAGACATAGAAGCCGACCAATGAAAGGAAAAGGAACGAGATAGGAACGGAGAAGGGAACGTTAGAGTAAAGTCCAAGTAAGTTTAAACTTTACCTACAGCATGAAGTAAATAGTTTTCAAATGCTTACATATGCATTTGCAAATGAGTTTGCAATTATTATGCAAGTTTCTTTTAAAGTATATTTGTATTTATTATGCAAAGAGTTTTAAAGTACAAAAGAAGATTTGCAAGGAACTTGCAATTGTTATGTTTAAAGCCTATGTGCATATTGATATGCATGAATGTTATGAACTATGATTGGTGTGTGTATTATAAATGTGACATGACTTAAAGTATTATATGAATATAATATGACATAGTTGCTATTTAAAGAAGAAAAAAATGTATAGCAACTCTACGATATGAAAGTAGAAACGACATGTGTATGTATGATATGAATGACATATATATGTATGATATGTTTATGAACATTATGTGTAAGTATGATATGGATATAAATGCTATGATTGATGCTTGTTATCTAGATCATAAACAAGATATAACATATAAGCATAGTGTCACATAATGCATGATGAATATGTACAGTAAGGTCCATACGAAACCCATTAAGGACATAACTTCCTAGATTACAACATCTTATAGAACTAGAATTTTGATAAGAATAAACACACAGATCCCTACAAGAAAATTTGGACGTAAGTAGAAGTTCAAGATATAAAAGAGGAACTTCCAAGAGGTCACAAGAGCAAAGCCAAGTGAGAGATATGAAAGGTTAAGTTCAAGTGTTATGAACCCTTAGAAGTTTTTAGACAAGTACGTAAACATGTTTTAGATAGCCATTATCACTAGTCTGGAATGACTAGATGATAAAAGACCTATAGACTGAACAATAAAAAGATGAACTTACTGGCCAGTTTTTATGTACCAGATTATGCTCTAGATGCGGATGTGCAACCCAGATACGAAATATGATTAGTATAAGTCCTGCATTTTGACAATGCATAATGTTTTATAATTTAAGTTATAAGTTTTATGAGGCATTTGTTATGTAATATGTTGCATTTGTATGCAATATGATTAGAATAAATGTTATGATTTGTAATATGTGATTGCATTATATGTTGCATTTGTATGCAATATGATTTAGAATAAAAATTATGATTTGCAATATGTGATTGGGTTATATGTTGCATTTGTATGCAATATGTTTCAGAATAAAAAGTTATCATTTGCAATATATGATTGCATTATATGTTGTATTTGCATGCAATATGATTCACAATAACAGTTATGATTTGCAATATGTGATTGCATTATATGTTGCATTTGTATGCAATATGATTCAGAATAACAGTTATGATTTGCAATATGTGATTGTGTTCTATGTTGCATTTGTATGCAATATGATTCAGAATAAGAGTTATGGTTTGCAATATGTGATTACATTATATGTTGCATTTGTATGCAATACATTTCAGAACAAGAGTTATGATTTGCAATATGTGATTGCGTTATATGTTGCATTCGTATGCAATGTATTTCAGAATACAAGTTATAATTTGCAAAATGTATTTGTGTTTCAAGTTGCATTTGTTGTGCAAGAGGTTTACAGTATAGCTATAATTTGCTAGTGTGTTTGCGCGTGACGTGAGTGCCTTTAATATGCTCATTAAAGTTAATAAGAAGGTAACGCAAAGTTAAAAAAAAAAGTGTCGTACCAGCCTCCTCGTTGTGAGGTAATGAAAATAAAGTTAAAGTTTGACCTCCTAGATGTGAGGTATACGACCTCGAAGTTCGATAGTCTTAAGTCTTCCACAAGGGAAGCATCACGTTTATGATCTCATGATTAAAGATAAGAAACAAGGATAGAAAGTCAAAGCAAGAAAGAATGTTCATAAAATGCTCATAATCGAAAGTTCATAATTGGGCATAAATGAAAACATGCATTGTGATTATACTTGATTTGCTTGTTATGAAACATTTATATGCTATGAAAAAAAATTTGAGGAATGTTTTATATTAAGTGTTTATGAAAACATAAATAACGTTTTTGAAAAGCAATCTAAGGATTCTTTAATGTTAAATATTTTATGAAAAGTGTTTATGAAAAAGGTTACAGAAATACTTTATGAAAACGTTTATGATAAACGTTTTAAGAATATTTTATGAAAAATATTTATGAAAAAGTGTTTATGATAAAAGTTTTAAGAAAAAGGTTTATAAATGACGTTTACGAAAAGCATTATAAGGATTGCAACATGTTAAATGTTTTATAAAAAGCGTTTATGAGAAACGTTCTAGAAAAGTTTTATGAAGAATGTTTACGAAAGCCGTTTTTGGAAATGTTTATGGAAAATATTGACAATATATGTTTTAAGAGAAAGGCTTTCATGAGAAAGGTTTTAAAGCATGTTTCAAATGATTTGTAAGAATTTGTTTAAACTTACTGAGTTAAAGCTCATTAAAAGTTTCTTCATGCTGTAGGTAGTTTTGTGGGCGACCAGTAGGACCCGTTAGAAGAGCTGGATGCTGCAGATGATAGATGTGAAGATTTGGGTATGGATACCACCACAGCAAGTTTCCGCTGTTCAAAAGAAATATTTTCCACTATTTAATATAGTGTTTTCAAAGTTTTAAGAAATCAGAGTTTGAAGAAATGTTTTCAAAGTTTTAAGATACAGTTTACAAACTGTTTAATACAATTATAAAGTTAAGTTTTAAGTTATCTTTTAGTAAATGTTTCTTATTAAGTTTTAAGAAATGATTTGAAATAGTTTTAAAGTCAAGTGTTGAGCGAGGTCTCAACTTGAATAGCAACAAAAGTCGCAACGATTTTTAAGTACATTTAAAGAATGTTTAAAGGAAGAAAAAAAATGTATTTCAGTATTTTTCTTACTAAGTAAGTAAGATTACTATTTAATTAATGATGTTTTAAGAAAGTAAAGTGATTGCCTGAAAAGGCGGGTCGTCACAATGCCGAACTCATATCCAAACTAGTATTAACCAATCGTTGAATCTAAGAAAGCGAGAATCACAATCAGAGACAATAGAATTCGAAAGTCCATGAAGGCAATATACCTCTTTGAAAAAGAGCTGAGCCACTTGTATCCATCGGTAGTATGCTAGCAAGGAATGAAATAAGGCATCTTGTAAAATCAATGCACCACCACTAAAATAAAGATATTACCCTTTTATGTGTGAGGGAGGCCAAAAATAAAGTTCATATAGATGTCCGTCAATGGATGGGTCGGAATGGAGAGTGGCATTGGAGGCACACCCTTTGAAAAACTGACAAATCTAAAAACATTTGATAAATTGTTCATCATCCTGACGCAGTACCTATTGGAACAAAATACGAAATGCAGTGAAATGAATGGACCAATGACAAACAAAATTTTTCTAAAAACTTTGTTCATCGAGAATAGATATATAATTTTAATTAAAAATAGAAAGCTTCAGGAGTTTTACTAATCTTTTTGAAGACTATCAGGTATCCTAGCTTTCCTCTTTGACACCACGATCTTCCAATCTAGGCCTCCACACCAATGAAAAGACGAGTGGATGTCAAACTGCAAGAATGAATTTTCTTCACACTTTTCTGAATCTGCTATGTGCTCAACACATGAGATAACAGACTTTTTTTTTAGAGAAGAACTCTCAGTTTTTCTCTCTAAGTATTCTGCAAAAGTTACATGAATGAAAAAACTCTTGAGATAATTGTTATCTCTCCCTTTTTATATCTGAGCCATTAGTAATTTTTTAATTAATTTCAAATTTAAAATAACCATCATTTCATATATATGGGGAAAGGATATATTTTACATGATTCTTACCTTTTCCCTTCCCCCCCTCCCCTTTTTTTTTACCGAATCATGCAAAAAAGATTCGTTTAACTTTTATTATTATTATTATTATTATTATTATTATTATATATAAAACGTTCACATTCTTGTTAAACGTGATTTCCCTTTTTTTTATTTTAGTGAAGAACGTTTACCAATCGTTCTTATATATATATATAAATATATATTATAAAATCTTATATATATATAAATATAAGATTTGGTTCAAAACCATATATATGTATATATATATCTAAATCTAAATTCAAAAATAAATCATATTTATTTAATAACAGATTTTAAAATTAATCAATTAATTAATTAACTAATGCTTAGTTAAATGTGACAACATTTATAACATTACATTATGTGTCACAGAGAACATTTTTCTGTATCACATTAATAATTCAAGTGTGAAATAATTAATTCAAAATTCAATAATCTCAAACTAAATATGTATAATTCATTCTATACATAAATCCAATATAATGTTACAGAGATAGTATTGGGGACCTAAGGACCTATAAACCAAGCTCCAATAAATTTGACAATTAATTAAACTCCTTAATTAATTTGTCAAATTTATTAGTTTCAGTGTTATTCCACTAAAAACCTAAAATTGAACTCTTGAAATTATAGTAAAATTACTCAAAAAAAAATAAACGAGTAGTCCATTGATATAATCATTACATATAAGTCAGTCCTCCATAAATAGTTCATAATAAGAGCTAGGTTCAATATCCGTTCACCTCGCTTATTACATTTTTATTCTTGAGTTCCACTAATTCTCTAATGAACAGTTAATTCATAATCTTATTATGAACGAGCGCTCTACTGTTTAAACCTCAAATTATCACTGAAGAGAACTATTTTTCTAACCTCCATAAGGAAGGAATGGATTCCATATATGTGTAATATTATTCCTAGTCATTTATTACATTATGTTTTTAAGATATTAAGTTATGATCTATGCTTAGACAAATCTTAGCATGTAAGTCAAAAAACATAATGTTATAAATATGAGTCTAATAAATACTCAAGATTAAGACTGTCAAATATATGATCATCATAGTGATAAATTTAAATACTCTATTTGTAACGGATGATTATTAGAAATTTATAATTTATCTGGTCTAGTTTTATATAATCTCATTCTATAAAGTACCTCCAATCTAATGTCTCTACATTAATAGTCCGGATAATGACTATTTCATTCTAAATGAGATGGACTGTACTTGTAATATTTAATTAAAGATCCCAAACTTTAATTAATTATTACAGGCTATTTAGATTATTATCTATAAATTTTATCCTTAAGCATATAACACTTATATGCTAAATTTATAGTCACATAAATAATTATGGAATTTTCTTGATGTTTATAAATATATTCATAATACATATAAGTAACCAAAATAATTATAAATGTCACTTTATTTATTTATTAACAATATGTACAATGTCACAGCTTTTAGGGCACTAAACCCAATAATCTCCCACTTGCACTAAAGCAGGTGAGACATGTCTCTAACACCTAAGCCTTCCAAGTGTCCCTCAACGCTCTTTGTAGGTAACGTCTTAGTGAAAGGGTCGGTAAGGTTGTTTTTTGACGCTATCTTTACAACTTCCACATAGCCTCGATGCACTATCTCTCTGATCAAATGATATTTTTGCTCTATATGCTTTCCTCTTTTATGGCTTCTAGGTCTTTGGAATTTGCCACTACACCACTGTTATCACAATACAGTTTGAGTGGTTCCATGTCTGGAACAACTTCTAGATCACTTAAGAACTTACGGAGCCAAACCGCTTCTTTAGCTGCTTTACATGTAGCCACATATTCAGCTTCCATAGTTGAATCAACAATACAAGATTGTTTGATGCTTCTCCAAACTATGGCTCCACAACCAAAAGTAAACACCAATCCAGATGTAGATTTACATATGTCATTGTTTGATTGAAAATCAGAATCAGTGTATCGAATGGGACTCAAATTCTCATCGAAATATACCAGCATATAGTTTCTCATTCTCCTAAGATACTTGAGAATATGTTTAACAGCTAACCAATGATCTAATCTTGAGTTGGATTGATACCGACTGACTATACCCACCGCATAGCAAATGTCAGGTCTTGTACACAACATGGCATACATTAGACTTCCTACTGTAGATGCATAGGGTACCCGTCTCATGTATGATTCATCTTGAGGTGTCTTAAGACACTGCTCTTTTGAAATATAAACTCCCTGACGTAAAGGTAAATTACATTTCTTGGAGTTTTGTATGAAAATCTGATAAGCACCTTATCGATATACGATGCCTGAGACAACGCCAACAATCTGTTCTTACAATCTCTTATGAGTTGGATTCTAAGAACATAACTTGCCTCTCCCAAATCTTTCATTTGGAATCAGTTGGCGAGCCATTTCTTTACATTAGATAATACACCTATATCATTCCCAATGAGTAGGATATCATCTACATAAAGAACTAAGAAGACCACCTTCTTATCTTTGATGTACTTGTATACACAAGGTTCATCAATGTTTTGATCAAAACCATAAGATTTGATCGCTTCATCCAATCTCAAGTTCCAAGATCTTGAAGCTTGTTTGAGTCCATAGATGGACCTCTATAACTTGCAAACTTTTTGCACTTGACCTTTGACTATAAACCCTTTTGGTTGCACCATATAGTTGCTTTTCTCAAGATAGCCATTCAAAAAGGCAGTGTTGACATCCATTTGCCATATATCATAATCAAGAGAAGCAGTAATGGATAAAAGAATCTAAATAGCTTTAAGCATAGCTACGGGCGAGAAAGTTTCTTCATAGTCAACTCCCTCCTTTTGGGTATAACCCTTTGCCACAAGCCTAGCTTTGAAAGTCTCAACGTTCTCATCCACTCCTCTTTTCTTCTTGTAAATCTATTTGCACCCTATGGGTTTTATCCCTTCAAGTAAATCCACAAGTTCCTAGACTGATTTGGAGTATATGGACTCCATTTCAAGCTTCATAGCCTCTGGCCATTTCTCCATCTCAGAATCTTCCATTACATCACGATATGTCAATGGACCATCCTCACCATTATCAGAGATAGCAACATGTGCTTTTCCAATTTCCCTATAGCTAGTAGGTAGTCTCACAACCCTCCCACTACGTCGAGGTGGTATGACATTCTGATCGGGAGATGTAGTCTCCTCATTTTATCCTTCGACAACGGTTGTCGATTGCGGTCTGATCTAATCTGAAAGTAACTCTTCAAGTATAAATTTGCTATGAGGTTTATAGTTTGTCATATAATCATTCTCTAGAAAAGTGGCATTTGTCAATACAAAGACATTCTTTTCTTGTGGATTATAAAACAAACCTCCCCTCATTCACTTTGGGTATCTCACAAACAAGCATACTTCAGAACGTAATTCCAGCTTCCTGGTCTTTCCTTTCAGCACATGTGCTGGACACCCCTATATACAGATATGTCGCATACTAGGTTTGCAACCATTCTATAACTCTAAAGGTGTTTTTGGAATAGACTTAGATGGAATTATGTTTAGAAGATATACTGCAGTATGTAGTGCATTACCCAAAATGAAGTGGGTGATGATGAGTAGCTGAGTATGGATCTCACCATATCTAGCAACGTCCTATTTCTTCTCTCTGCAACACCATTTTGTTATGGTGTTCCAGGTGCGGTGATTTGTGATAAAATACCATGTTCTATCATATAGTCCTTGAATTCAGTATCAAGGTATTCCCCTCATCGATTAGATCAAAGAGTATTCACTGTCTTTCCTAATTGCTTTTCAGCTCCGTTTGGAATTTTTGGAACTTTCCAAAAGTTTTAGATTTCCTTTGCGTTAGGTATATGTATCCATACCTTGAATAATCATCAATAAATGTGATGAAATATTTGTAACCACCACGTGCTTGTGCATTCAATGGATCGCAGACGTCTGAATGTATTACCTCAAGTAGTTCCTTGGCCCTTTCGACTTTTGCAGAGAAAGGCCTTTTAGTCCTTTTACCTTTAAGACAAGATTCACAACCTAGTAGAGAACTAACTTTTAGTTCTTTTAAAGGACTATCATTTACTAGTCTGTTAATTCTGTCAAGGTTAACGTGACCTAATCTAAGGTGCCATAGGTATGTTTCATTATAAGAAGAAATCTTTTGCTTTTTGGGTTTTGGTTGTTCAACTTTGAACATTTCAGTATTGAGCAGTAATTTTTTGTTGGGCCTTAAAATGTGAAGGCCATTTTCCAGATGCGTAGAACAAATATTCAAAATATTTCTAGAAATATTAACATAAATATTATTAAAAGAAACATTAAATATTTGTTCAAACAACCTAGAAACAGAAATCAAATTTCTACGAAAATAAGGAATGCAATAAACATTGTCCAAAACTAAAAACTTATTTCTAAAATAAAGTTTAATGACTCCCACTGCTCTTACCGAAACAACCTCTTCTGTTCCCACTCTCATTGTTTGTTCCCCATCGTCGGCAAGCTCCCTTGAAGAATTAAGCATCAGCAAAGAAGAACAAACATGGTTAGTTGCCCTTGAATCAATTATCTAAGGTGAAGTATCATCTTCAACTAAACAAGCTTCTAAAACGAGTAAATCTGATTTACCATTGTTCTTCTTTTCTTTGAGTTCCTAAAGATACTTCTTGCAGTTTCTCTTCCAGTGCCCAACTATGCCACAGTGGAAACATTTTCCTTTAGGCTTCTTTTGCTTTGAGCTCTTTTTGTTGTTGTCGCTTTTGTTCTTCTGTGGCTGCCCTCCATTTTTAGACTTACCACTTTCTTCAGTCCTCTTCATTTTCTTATTCTTTCGAGTAGAAGAGGAGGGTTAAGCTTCTGCAACATTTGTCTCACCTTCTTTAGTCTTTTCTTTCGAAATAGACTTGAAGGTTTGCAGCTCATTAAGCAACTCAGTCATATTATATTTCAGCTTGTTCATGAAATAATTGCTTCTAAACTGAAGGAACGCAGGGGAGATGGTTTCCAAATTCATCCCCACCTATGTGGTTTCATCTATCACAACCCCGTTCACCTCAGCCTCGTGGAGATAGTTAACCATATTGAGAACACGTTCTCTAACCGAAATCCCTACCTTGATTTTGGCATTCATTACCGCCTTAACAGCTTCGTGGCATGCCTTTTTAGAAGGTTTGCCAAACATCTCTTGTAGAGACTGCATTATCTCATAAGTGGTGTCCATGTTGTCCTATGTGTTGACAGGTATGCCCTAGGAAGTAAAAATATAATAAGTTTTTGGAGATATTTTTATCAATAAAGAATTTATTCATTATTTATATGCCAAATCTTGTCCTCTTTACTTTCATATTTGTTGAATGTATGTTAAGCAAACAATAGTCTGGCACTGTCAGTCTAAACCTTAAGAATTGGGCATATGATGGACGGATTATGCAGAAGACACGATTCTTAAAGTGATGGTCTAAATCATACGATCCACAATCGAGGGAATAAAGTTGGGCACTTTATTCATGTAAAGATTGTTATGTTGTCTATATCCCTTTAGGGAGATGGTTTGTCTTGACCATCAGAGGTGGGCTCTATGAATAGAAACATTGGCATGTTGTCATAGGTGACAATGTATTGGATCGGGATATAAAGTGAATTGATTTGGATTAATAATTCTGCCTCAGCAAATTGATTCACTTTAGACAATCATTTGTATTGTATCTTAATCCTGAGATGAATAGTGGGCCCGTTATCTTGACTTGTGGTTTTTGATATACCAAAGGGTGACACCCACATTTTAATAGTGGTATGCATGCCGGTACGTTGGAGGCATGACTCTTGATGGCGTAGACTTGTTATTCATAGATATGGAATCCATAGCTCCTCTTGAGGAGTAATGAAATCCTCTTATATGCGTTGTCATGTAATTGGAAAACTGGAGCGCTCAACCATTTGGATACATAGGTGTAACCGAATGGTATACTATCTTTGGATAGTAAGTTTTTTGATGGTGAGATAATGGAACATAAGATAAAAATAATCGGGAAGGTAAGACAGAATTTGTCCTTAAGCCGATATGGATTATCATATGGGGATACGATACACTATGATATGTCATAAAGACTTAGCTATACGAGCTTCGTAATTCTATATAGTTTGAGAGTGGAGCTCCAAGCTTTTAGTGGAGTAGCGTTAGAGTTGATAATTATGAAATATATATCTAGGATATTGGGTTTCATAATTATCGGGAGCTTAAACTATATAGGTCTATTTGGTCCCCTTTGCTAGGTCACAACATCCTGTAACGACACAACGTGCTTTTTCAATAATTGGTGACTTATGTCAGATTTTTCAGATTGGTTAAATTTGGAAGAATTAAATAATTTATGTATGTTTATCGGTTGAATTAATTTTGTAATAAAATTAATTCAAGATAAACTTGTTGAATTATTGGGGTCGGATAATTCTTTTCTGTTTATCGGTTGATTTAATTTTGGATAAATTAGATCAAGATAAACTTGTAAAATTATTGAGAATTGATTTATTTTCGTAGAAATTATCTAGATAAAGTTGTTTTGATCAGATAACTTCTCTATTGGATTTTTTGAATTAAAACTAAAACTTTATCCTATAGAATCTCAGTTGCAAAATAAAAGATTCGTGGAGATATTTATGCGGTAGTTCGGCCTACCGATCTACATGTTCAGCCTGTCGATGGGGCCTGTTCGGCCTGCCAATCAGTGAAGGATAAGATCACGCGTTTTTACGCGAATCTTATCAGATATTGATTTGAATTTGATTCTGTTTCAAGTTTTTGAGACCTAATCTGATAAGGACTGACCCCAGGACCAATCTCTATATAAAGGGAGTAAGTCTTATGAGTTACTCAGATCAATTGAGAGATTAAGAATGTACTCTGCTACTAAGAATCTGCAAACTCCCTGAAAGCTTTTGTTCACAAATCACAAACTCATGCTTCGGGTTCTCTCGATTGGTTGGAAGGAGAGTCACTGGTGGAAAAGCTGTACGTGTGAGCCCACACTCACTCCGGTTGTGGATAGAGAATAGCAAAGAAGACCAATTGGTTGAGGCTCTTCTAGAACGTTACTTCTCTTCACAGGTTGCGGAGGTTCTTCGGTACACAAAGGTTAGTAAGATTTGGTTAATTTATACATACAACATATCAAACTTGTGTTTTAGAAATTACTCTGATACAAAATTTTTAAAATTCTGTTGCGCACTCTTTTTCCAACAATTGGTATCAGAGCCATGGTTTTTACATAAATTTACAATTTTGTGATCATGTTATATGTGTAAATTTTGTGATCTTAATCTCTCTTATGTTTGAATTTAATTTTATAGAGAGTTGGCACACTAGGTTTCTATATATTATATATGTTGTCATGGATTATGTGGTAAATATTTATTATTTAATTATGGTTGATTAAATTATTATTTAATTATTAATTAATTAATTAATATATGCTGGTTATGGTTCCTTAGAGGTTAGAATACGTATCTAAGTTTTTCATGTAATTAGATGGCGGACTATCATCTCTATCTAGGAATTATTGTTTAATTTTAAATTTGTAAGAATTTTGTAATTAAATAATTATTCGAAGAAGACGGATCTAGAAGATTGATGATGACGCTTCCAGGTATTTTCTAAGTCTCTAATTTTATGTTTTTGAATTGTTGAAAATAAAATTGATGAATTGCATTTAAAATTGTATTTTCTAGAATGAGAGATTTCTACTCGGTTGGCATGACGGACCTCACAGTTCGACAGGCCGATGGTTACAGATTGGTAGGCCAGACGTATGGTTCGACAGGCCGTCAGTGGGGTAGAAATCGGCTGGCTTTGCTGGCAGGCCAAACTTCTAGTTCGGCATGCTGAACTTTCATGGGTCGGCAGGCCGATCTTATTGATCGATAGGCCGATGAAACACAACCGGCAGACCGATCACCTAGATCAGCCTGTCGACCGAGAACTGGAAAAATCTCTAGAAAAGGTGCAGCTTTAATTTTATTGTTGGGACGATTCTGAGAAACATTAAATTTGGATATGATCGAAAATATGAAGTATTCAATTCATACAGGATTGAAGACCTGAAGATGGATATTACATGAAGAAGGATACAACTTGATGATTCAAGAATGAAGAATCGATAATATGCCTCGATCATTCTCTTGTAATCTTAGTTTTTCTATTCTCTAGAATGGAACCACAATATTACGGTTATTTAATATTTTGCTTGTAGCTTTGCTTAAATTACTTTGCTTGTCTGCATTATAATATGATTTGCCATGTATATTGATAACTTATCATATAGAATAGGGAGTGTCGCTCATATTAAAATTGTTCATGCATAATTTTAAAATAAAACCTTGATTTCAAAAGATTGAGTGGGAGAAGGTTTTCAAAGAGAGAACCTAAGGCCTCCATCGTTGGTCCATAGGCAGAACATGATGGTCCCGACCCCTAGGAATGGATTTCTATCATGTACCAGATTGGATCTCTGAGAGGATAAGGTATTTTAGCATGATTTATGGTTGCACACCCCTAGGTGGTGATTATAAATCATGGATAAAATATTAAAACAATAGTTATACACTCACGTTAATTTTATTATTAACCTCCCCTAAGAGCTCTGTTAATAAAATTAATGGCCAAAGAAACGATTATTAATATATGCTGAATCATACGGGCCTTGGATGGCATATATTAATCAGGAACGGATCCGTGTTCTTGATTAAATTTGGCATGACTCCCTTAGGAGCTTGTTGAATTCTGAGTTGGGAATTATCGTTGTAAGGTTGTGATATTTTCAAGGTTTTGACACACAAACACATTTGAATGATTTTACATGATTGTGTTATCTTACTAAATTATTATGATATGTTTGCTTATATTTGGTATATGATTCCTTATTGTAGATTAAAAATGTCTAAAAACGCTTTATCATCGATACTTGACAAAAACCTGTTAACCGGTGAGAACTATAACGATTGGAAACGGAACCTAGATATCGTCATGTCCTTTGAGAAACTGAAATATGTACTAACAACCTCTTGTCCTCCCGAGCCCACGGGAGACTCATCTAATGAGAAATTCTAAGCGTACGATCGCTGAAAAGATGCTAATGATCAAGCCTGCTGTTATGTTATGGCCGACATGAATAATGTGCTACAGGCTCAACATCAGGATTATGAGACTGCAAAGCAGATCTTGGATAATCTTGAGGATATGTTTGGAGGCCAGGCCATAACAAAGCGACAAGGGGCACTTTAGAAACTCTTAAACTATAGACAGAGGCTGGGGACATCTGTAAAGGAGCATATGATGTTGGTCATGGGTTACCTCGTTGAGGCTCAAACCAATGGAGCCAACATCGATGCTGAAACTCAGATGACTATGATTTTAAGACTCTGTCTATGGAATTTATTCCGTTTAGAGCTACATTTAATTTGAGCAATAGACGGGATATGACATTGACAAAACTGATGAAACAGTTATAGGAGTTCGAACTGCTGATCAGGGAGTCTCCTGTGGTTGGAGAGGCCAACATGGTAGCTGCTTCTGGTTCCAATCCTAACTCTAGGAATGGAAAGAAGCAACGAGCTAAGAATAGGAAGTCTTCTATTCCTGCTGGTACCAAGAGCAAGAAGAAGAAGAAAAAGAACCCAAAGAAGCTTAAGTGCTTCTTCTGTGGAAAGGTCGGGCATATCAAGAAGCATTGCAAGGACTTCCTTTCCAAAGGAGGTAGGTGTGATCTTCTGTATTTAAAAACTTGTTTGTTGAGGAATCCAGTGACATTTGGGTCATAGATTCTGGTGCAACTAATCATGTTTGTGTTTCTCTACAGAGGTTCAAAGAAATGAGAAGTCTGCCTCATGAAGACTTCACGCTTCGGATGGGTGATGGATCCTTGGTTTCAGTGGAAGCAGTGGGAGACGTCCATCTTTATTTTGATAATTATGGGAATTTATTTTTGCAAGATTGTTTTTATGTTCCTAAGTTTAAAAGGAATTTAATTTATGTAGCTTGTTTATTTAAAGACTCCTATTTGGTTTCTTTTAACGAAAAAGTGGTGATTCGTAAAAATAAATCTTTTATCTGTTCTGGATGGATGCAAAATAATCTATATTTTATCAAACCTAAGATGGACTTATTGCTTAATGTTGAGATGAATGATAATAACTCTAAAAGACTTAAAACTTCTCACTCTAATAAGACTTATCTTTGGCATTTGTGCCTTGGTCATATTAACCTGAATAGGATTCAAAGGTTGGTAAGGGATGGACCTTTAAGTCACTTAAAGGTAGAATCTATACTTCAATGTGAATCTTGTTTGGAGGGTAAAATGACCAAAAGACCATTCAGGTCTAAGGCCAATAGGGCTGAAGGGGTTCTAGAACTTGTGTATAGTGATGTTTGTGGACCAATGATCATCCGGGCACGAGGAGGGTATGAGTACTTCGTCACTTTTATTGACGATTACTCAAGATATGGGTATATGTACCTAATGCACCACAAAAGAAAAACTTTTGACAAGTTCAGGGAGTCTCAGGCTAAAGTGGAAAAGCAATTAGGTAGACCCATAAAGGCACTTCGATCTGATCGAGGTGGGGAATACCTTTCTGATGAGTTCTTGGAACACTTATTAGAAAATGGGATTCTATCCCATTTGACTGCGCCAGGCACTCCACAGCAGAATGGCATAGTGGAGAGAAGGAATAGGACTTTATTGGACATGATCAGGTCCATGATGAGATATTCATCATTGCCTTTATCCTTTTGGGGATATGCACTACAAACCGCATGTTATCTTTTGAACAATGTGCCTTCAAAATCGGTCCCTAAAACTCCTCATGAGTTGTGCCCGGGTAGGAAGACATCCTTAAACCATATTTGCATATGGGGATGTCCAGCTCATGTCCTGTTTAAGGATCCGAATAAGTTGAAAGCACGTTCAGAAGTTTGCATGTTTGTAGGATATCCAAAAGGGACTAAAGGGGGCTATTTTTATAACCCAAAGGAAAATAAAGTCGTGGTTTCAACTAATGCAACTTTTCTTGAGGAGAGTTACATGAACGACTTTAAACCTCAAAGCAAAGTGATGCTTGAGGAGTTAAGGAGTGATCTGATCACTCTGGAGGTTTCGAATGAAACCGTTCTGATCAGTGTAGAAAAACAAAACAAACCTGAACAACAACCTCAGGAGCTTCGGCGTAGTGGGAGGATCGGGCATCAAACTGAGAGATATATGTTCAATGGCGAGGTCTTCTTGGCTTAACCGAATGAACATGACAGGGATCCTTATACTTATGCAGAAACTACGGAGGATGTTGATTCAAAACTCTGGACAGAGGCCATGAACATAGAGATGAAGTCTATGGAGACTAATCATGTCTAGGAGCTTATGGATCTTCCCGAAAGGGGTAAAACCCATAGGGTGTAAGTGGATCTACAGGAGGAAAAGAGGAGTGGATGGAAAGGTCAAAATCTTTAAGGCTAGACTGGTAGCTAAGGGTTATATGCAAAAGGAATGAATCGATTATGAGGAAACCTTTTCGCTTGTAGCCATGCTTAAGTCCATCAAGATTCTCTTGTCCATAGCTGTCACTCTCGACTACGAGATTTGACAGATGGATGTCAAGATGGCTTTTCTAAATGGCTATCTTGATGAGTCCATTTATATGGAATAGCCAGACGGGTTCAAGGTCATGGGTTAATAGGGTAAGGTTTGTAAGCTGCTAAAGTCAATTTATGGACTTAAGCAGGCTTCTCATTCTTGGAACAGAAGATTTGATCAAGTGATCAAGACTTATGGGTTCTCACAAAATGTGGATGAGCCATGTGTTTACAAACACATTAAGGATGGGAAGGTGATTTTTCTACTACTCTATGTAGATGACATTCTACTAATTGGCAATGACGTTGGGGCGTTGTCATCGGTCAAATTATGGTTGACCAAGTAGTTTGACATGAAGGACTTGGGTGAGGCTAATTTTGTTCTCGATATCCAGATCTTTTGGGATAGGAAGAGCAAAATGATAGCTTTGTCTCAGACCAGCTACATAGATAAAATTCTCAGGAGGTTTGAAATGCAGGATTCCAAGAAAGGTGGGCAACCATCTAGGTCTGGAATTACTCTTTCTAAGAAAGACTCTCCAAAGTCTAATGAAGAAAGAGAATACATGAAGAAGGTGCCTTATGCTTCGGCAGTGGGTAGTCTCATGTATGCCATGCTTTGCACACAACCGGATATTAGCTATACGGTCGGGATTGTATGTCGATTTCAGGCGAATCCAAGACCGAACCATTGGGTTGCGGTAAAGCATATTTTCAAGTACCTGAGAAGGACTCGAGGGTATATACTTGTATATTCGGGTGAGGACTTGACTCCTCTAGGATATACTGACTCGGATTTTCAATCCTGTCTGGATTCTAGGAAATTGACTTCGGGTTTTGTGTTTACTCTGGGCGGCGGTGCCATTAGTTGGAGAAGTGCTAGGCAAGATTGCACTTCGGATTCAACGATGGAGGCCGAGTATGTGGCAGCTAGTGATGCTTCGAAAGAAGCAGTGTAGCTCTGCAAGTTCCTTGGGGATCTTGAGGTTATTCCTGGTATGGATAAGGCGGTATCACTGTACTGTAATAACAGTGTGACGGTAGCTAATGCTAAGGAACCAATATTTCACAAGAAGAGTAAACATATTGATCAGAAGTATCATGTGATAAAGGACTTCGTTGAGGGCAGACATGTCACGGTGTGCAAGATCGCGTCAGAGGATAATTTAGCTGATCCATTCACGAAGACACTTACTGGGAGAGTCTTCGAGAGGCATGTGGAAGCTATGGGGATGTGAGATTTGTCATATTTACTCACTTAGTGCAAGTGAGAGATTGTTAGACATGTATGCCCTAGGGAGTAAAAATATAATAAGTTTTTGGAGATATTTTTATCAATAAAGAATTTATTCATTATTTATATACCAAATCTTATCCTCTTTATGTTCATATTTGTTGAATGTATGTTAAGCAAACAATAGTCTGAGACTGTCGGTCTAAACCTTAAGAATTGGGCATATGATGGACGGATTATGTGAAAGACACAATTCTTAAGGTGATGGTCAAAATCATACGATCCGCAATCGAGGGAATAAAGTTGGGCGCTCTATTCATGCAAAGATTGTTATGTTGTCTATATCCCTTTAGAAAGATGGTTTGTCTTGACCATTGGAGGTGGACTCCGTGAATAGAAACATTGGCATGTTGTCATAGGTGACAATGTGTTGGATCGGGACATAAAGTGAATTGATTTGGATTAATAATTCTATCTCGGTAAATTGATTCACTTTAGACAATCATTTGTATTGTATCTTAATCCTGAGATGAATAGTGGGCCCGTTGTCTTGACTTGTGTCTTTTGATGTACCAAAGGGTGACACCCACATCTTAATAGTGATATGCACGCCGGTACGTTGGAGGCATGACTCTTGATGGCGTAGACTTGTTATTCATAAATATGAAATCCATAGCTCCTCTTTAAGAGTAATGATATCCTCTTATATGTGTTGTCTTGTAATTAAAAAACTAGAGCGCTCAACCATTTGGATATATAGGTGTAACTGAATGGTATACTATCTTTGGATAGTAAGTTTTCTGATGATGAGATAATGGAACATAAGATAAAAATAAACGGGAAGGTAAGACAGAACTTGTCCTTAAGCCGATTATGGATTATCATATGGGAATACGATACACTGTGATATGTAATGGAGACTTAGCTATACGAGCTTCGTAATTCTATATAGTTCGAGAGTGCAGCTCCAAGCTTTTAGTGGAGTAGCGTTGGAGTTGATAATTATGAAATGTATATATAAGATATTAGGTTTCATAATTATCGGGAGCTTGAACTATATAGGTCCATTTGGTCCTCTTTGCTAGCTCACAACATCCTGTAACGACACGGCGTGCTTTTTCAATAATTGGTGACTTATGTCAGATTTATCAGATTGGTTAAATTTGGAAGAATTAAATAATTTATGTCTGTTTATCGGTTGAATTAATTTTATAATAAAATTAATTCAAGATAAACTTGTTGAATTATTGAGATCGGATAATTCTTATCTGTTTATCGATTGATTTAATTTTGGATAAATTAGATCAAGATAAACTTGTAGAATTATTAAGAATTAATTTATTTTCTTAGAGATTATCTAAATAAAGTTGTTTTGATCAGATAACTTCTCTATTGGGTTATTTGAATTAAAACTGAGACTTTATCCTATAGAATCTTGGGTGCAAAATAAAAGATTCGCAGAGATATTTACACGACAGTTCGGCCTGCCGATCTACATGTTCGGCCTGTCGATGGGTCTGTTCGGCCTACCGATCAGGCTGTTCGACCTGTCGATCAGCGAAGGATAAGATCATGCATTTTTACGGGGATCTTATCAGATATTGATCCAAATTTGATTATGTTTTGAGTTTTTGAGACCTAATCTGATACGGACTCACCCTAGGACCAATCTCTATATAAAGGGAGTAAGTCGTATGAGTTACTTAGATCAATTGAGAGATTAAGAGTGATACTCTGCTACTGAGAATCTGCAAACTCCCTGAGAGCTTTTGTTCACAAATCACGAACTCTTGCTTTGGGTTCTCTCGATTGGTTGGAATGAGAGTCACTGGTGGAAGAGCTGTACGTGTGAGCCCACACTCACTCCAGTTGTGGATAGAGAATAGCAAAGAAGACTAGTTGGTTAAGGCTCTTCTAGAACGTTACTTCTCTTCACAGGTTGCGGAGGTTCTTCGATACACAAAGGTTAGTAAGATCTGGTTAATTTATACATATAGCATGTCAAACTTGTGTTTTAAAAATTACTCTGATATAAAATTTTTAAAATTCCGCTGCACACTCTTTTTCCAACACTAAGCATGTCAGACATGCTAGCCAAAAGAAAACAACGGGCCTTGTTGTTTGCCTTGATCCAACGATCATATACTTCTCGTACATTACGAGGAGCATTGGTATCAAGCGATGGAGGGCATTCCTCCGTCATGACAAACTTGTAATTTTTACAAATTAGTACAATGTTCATGTTACTCTTCTACTTGACAAAATTATCTCCGGTTAATTTTTCATTTGATAGAATAGCGATAATTGGATTAGACATTGTTGTTGTAATAGATAAATAAAATAACATAAATTAAATGGTTGCATAAACATCATAAATATATGTTTTGGATTAGTAAACGTGATGCATGATGCATATGGAAAAAATATAAAAATATTTTACTAATTCTACAATTATTCAATTTTAATAAATAAAATGCCATCGTAAGGTAGGTCAAATTATTTATGAATTGAATTGAGACATTCTCAATTAATAAATATATTCAAAATATCTCATATTGTCTATATTTATTAATAACCGTATATATTGGTTAAGATATAATTAACAATTTAATTATATCTTTATGAGTGGAACCTACTATTTCAGATTTTAACAACTTAACTCAAAATTGCCACCGTAAGGTAGGTCAATTTTTGAAATGCATTGTAAAATCCTATATCTTGGAAGCCAACCTTGTTATTGATTTAAATGAGGACGAAATCAAAACATCGCGAGGCGTCACTTAAATCTCACAGTGTTGTGCTAATAGTGGAGACCGTAGGTTATAATGTCATATTACCTTCTCCCACTTATTATTTTAAAAGATGTGTTTTATCTTATAAAACATCATATGTTTCATAACTCTAATAAATAAAAACAATTTTTAATTACCAGGTTATATTATGTGTTAATAGAATCCATTCTACTTACACTTATATAAATTACCAGATTTTCTAAAAATATAAATTTATTATGAATTGTCTAAGCTACCCAACATTAAACAATTTAAAATTAGATAATTTAGAATTAATGTGAACTTTATCAAGTCTTAACTGTTAAAACTAAATTTACATTATTAGGTTTATTAATAAATTAAGATTATAAAACCAACCCAATTAATTTAATCTCATTAAATTAATTCTAACACATATTAAATCATTTTATAAACACTTTTATAAAAAAATAATATGTAAGTGTATGCATGTCATGTTACAATAACTATAAGTGGGTACTTTTCTAGATAACATGTTATAATGCATAAACATGTTATCACAATCGTCACATGAAGATAAAGCATGAAAATAAACAATAAATTTTTGATCCGGTCCTTTTAGATAATTAAAATTACAACCCATAAAAAATAAAAATAATAAAAAATTACATAGATCTTCATGTAATAACATAAGTCCCAACTTCATTATTGTAGTCTTGATCAGATAGTTTATTGCATGAAATACTGTTAGGTTACCTTTTGAATTTAAAAGGCCCAAGTTCTCAACTGGCCATCAAAGAACTTCTTCTTCATCCCTCCACGTGCAGATACCTTTTCTTCTTATCCGTCGATGTGCAATAAACGAAAAAAAAAAAAAGCCGCCGTATTCTTATATTAAAACAGTGCCCTTTAGATGTGCTGCACTAATGTCCAAATCATATCCTTTTATTTTCAATAATTAAAAGGCTGCACATCTATGTGCACTAAAGAAGAACTTTCAAGTCATAATTCAATGTGCACGTGAATAGCACTTTAAAAGCAAGTCACACTTTCTTTTTTTTTTTAATGAAAGAAGCCCAGGTGCAAATAACATCCATATAAGATCATTATCTTGTTAATTGTGATATGACATTCACGTGAAAAAATTGCACAATACATTTCTTTGAAGCCCACGGATTGTTCCACCGCGCAGGTGTATTATTGTGCAGTTCAACTTTTGAACTTTCAGAGGCATTAAATGCATAGGACAAAGTCGTGAGCCTAGGCGCAGCTGGTGAAGGAAGGGAGGAAAAAAAATAGAAAAAAAAGGATAAGAAATAATAATAATAATAATAAATAATAAATTACAAAAGTCTAAATCCCTTTATAGACTTACACGAATTAATCTAATTAAATTAAAAATAAAATTACCAATACAAGAAGACCATATAATTAACGACCAAAATTCATTTATAAAATAACCATTCATCTCATGAACAAAATTTGAAAAAAAAGACAAAATGCCCATAAACATGCATCAAGAACATGATATTATTAAAATAAAATCATGTTAATTAAAATTATATATGCTATAACCCACTCTGATGTCATTTGTTGGAATAAAATATGTAACGCAATGGAAGGAACGGACCAATGACAAACAAAAATTTCCTGAAATTTTGTTCATCGGGAATAGATATATAATTTTAATTAACAATAAAAAGCTTTAGGAATTTTACTAACCTTTTTGAAGACTATTATAGCTTTCCTCTTTGATACTATGATCTTCCAATCCAGGCCTCCACACTAATAGAAAGACGAGTGAGTGTCAAACTACAAGAATGAATTTTCTTCACACTTTTCTGAATCTATTATGTACTCAACACATGAGATAGCATGTTTTTTTTTTCAGAGAAGAACTCTCAGTTTTTCTCTTTGAGTATTTTGCAAAAGTTACGTGAATAAAAAAAACTCTTGAGATAATTGTTATCTCTCCCTTATTATGTACTCAACACATGAGATAGCAGGCTTTTTTTTTTCAGAGAAGAACTCTCAGTTTTTCTCTTTGAGTATTCTACAAAAGTTACGTGAATAAAAAAAACTCTTGAGATAATTGTTATCTCTCCCTTTTTATATCTAAGCCATTAGTAATTTTTAAATTAATTTTAAATTTAAAATAACCACCATATTAGATATATAATAAAATGATATATTTTACATGATTCTTACTTTTTTCTTTTCCTTTTTTTTTTTAATTAACCGAATCATACTAAAAAGATTCGTTTAACCTTTATTATTATTATTATTATTTATATATATATATAAAACGTTCACGTTTTCATTAAACCTGATTTCCCTTTTTTTGTAATTTTAGTGACGAACGTTTACCAACCGTTCTCATATATATATATAAATATATATTATAAAATCTTTTATATATATATATATATAAATATAAGATTTGATTCAAAACCATATATATCTAAATCTAAATTCAAAAATAAATCACATTTATTTAATAATAGATTTTAAAATTAATTAATTAATTAATTAACTAATGCTCAGTTAAATATGACAACATTTATCACATTACATTATGTGTCATAAAGAACATTTTTCTGTGTCACATTAATAATTCAAGTGTGAAATAATTAATTTAGAAATCAATAATCCTAAACTAAATATGTATAATTCATTCTATGCATAAATCCAACATAGTGTTACCGATGTAGTATTAGAGACCTATGGACTTATAATCCAAGCTCCAATAAATTTGATAATTAATTAAACTCTTTAATTAATATATCAAATTTATTAGTTTCAGTGTTATTCCACTAAAAACCTGAAGCTGAACTCTTGAGATTATAGTAAAATTACTCAAAGAAAATAAGCTAGTAGTCCATTGATATAATCATTACATATAAGTTAGTCCTCTATAAATAGTTCATAATAAGAGCTAGGGTCAATATCCGTTCACCTCTCTTATTACATCTTTATTCTTGAGTTTCAATAATTCTTTAATGAACAGTTAATTTATAATCTTATTATAAATGAGCGTTTTACTGTTCAAACCTCCAATTATCACTGAAGAGAACTATTTTTCTAACTTCCATAAGGAAGGAATGGACTCCATATCTGTATAATATTATTCTCAGCCATTTATTACATTATGTTTCTAAGATGCTAAGTTATGATCTGTGCTTAGACAAATTTTACCATGCAAGTCAAAAAACATAATGTCATAAATAAGAGTCTAAAAAATACTCAAGATTAAGACTGTCAAATATATGATCATCATAGTGATAAATTTGAATGCTCTATTTGTAACGGATGATTATTAGAAATTCATAATTTATCTGGTCTAGTCCTATATAATCTCATTATATAAAGTACCTCCAATCTAATGTCTCTACATTAATAGTCTGGATAATGACTATTTCATGCTAAATGAGATTGAACCGTACTTGTAATATTTAATTAAAGATCCCAGACTTTAATTAATTATTACGGACTATTTAGATTATTATCTATAAATTTTATCCCTAAGCATATAACACTTATATGTTAAATTTATAATCACATAAATAATCATAGAATTTTTTTGATGTTTATAAATGTATTCATAATACATATAAGCAACCAAAATAATTATAAATGTTACTCTATTTATTTATTGACAATATGTACAATGTCATAACTTTTAGGACACTAAACCCAACAGTGTCAACTAAAAATAAAGAAGTGGAGTCAAGGTGTAGAGTTTGATCTCGACCAACATGTCATTCTCCTTGAATTTCTAGAATGATTCGAAGATGCAAGCAACCCAATAAGAGAAAATCATCTCGTAACATGTACTCAAAACGAATGCCATTACAAACCTCATCAAAGATTTGAGGGAAGAATGGATAGGCAAGATACAACTCCAGAAAAATGGTGAAGCCCAGTACAGACACATGGAGGGCGATAAGAAAGGAATGGCAGCGACTAAGTGCATCAGCTACCCAATTGAGAGAATTAGACTTGTGTTTGATAACAAAGGTAAACTGTTGTAAATAGCTCGTCCATAAAGCATGTTGGGCAGAAATCTTGTCTTGAATATCGAGATGTTTTAAGGCATCATGGTCACTATAAAGCACAAATTCCTTATGAAAGAGATAATGATGCTAATGTTTGACAGTTTAGACAACCGAGTAGAATTCTATGTCATGAGTTCTATAGCGAGCTCGTGAGCCAGATATTTTCTCACTAAAGTAGGTGAAAGGTCACTTTTGTTTGTTGAGAACGGTGCCAATTCTAGCTTTGGATGCATCACAATGCAACTCAAAAGTAAGAGAAAAATACGATAGAACTAGAATGGGTGCTGTGGTAAGCTTGTGTTTAATGAGAACAAAAGCTTCATTGGCATCTAAAGTCCACAAAAAATTGTCGTCGTGGATAAAATGCATAACTGGTGCCATGACGCTACTAAACTAAGAAATAAGCCATCCGTAAAAAAGAAACCAATCCATGAAAGCTCTTTATTTTAGTCATAGTACGGGGTGTAGGCCATCAATTGATGGATTCAATTTTGGTTTGATCAACAACTGGTCCTTTTTTTGACACAACATAGCCAATAAACAACACATGGTCGATGTTGAACTCGCATTTTCCAGGAGCAACATTGCCTTGTTTCAACATAAGAAGAACTTCCCAAAGGTGGCAGAGATGGACTTCCACATTAGCACTATAGATAAGTATGTCATCAAAATAAACCTCACCAATTTATAAAACAGTCAGAGAGCTTGATTCATCACTCACATGAAGGTGCTTTGAGCATTGGAGAGATCGAAAGGTATGACCAACCATTCATAGTGTAACGCCCCCTTTACGGACGTCACAGATATCGTTACATTCATACATTACATTTTTTTTTTTTGATAAACTTTAAGTACAAAACTTATTTGAAACTTAAATTGTAAACGTGGTTAAGGAAAACGTAATCAGGATCCATATACACATTTTTTTTAACAACATTCAATAACTTAATCCATACTATTAATAATTTAAGTACACATTAAATTGATCATAAATTTCCTTTAATAAAGTAAATATACCAAATAGTAAAATCATAACTTATAAAACATCACATTATTTAAATAAATACTTACTCCCACAATTCGGCAGGCCGAACTGGAAACTTTGGCAGGCTGAAAATCGTCAACTGGCAGGTAGGCAGAGGCTTTGCATAAACCGGGTTTAAAAAAAATTAATATGATCGGCAGGCCAAAAAATGGGATCGGCATACCGACCAGTAATGGTCGGCAGGCCGTCCGTGACAAAACAGAAACTTTTAGAAAACTTAATTTTAAGACAATTACATTTTTCCTTTAGAAATGCGGAAGATTAAATTCTTAAAATGATAAAATAAAATATTAAAACATAGTTCTTGTATTCTTTAAAACTTATCATAAAAATATGTTCAAATAATAAACCATAACTTGAATCATAAAACTTGCATCATTGGCATTCTTCAGGTTATAATTCATCTTCCTTATGCTCACACGCCTTTCCATGTCCTCTGCCTAATCCAAGACTTTGTTACCCTTATCTGCAACATGATATAAACTTGAATAAGCTAAAGCTTAGTAAGTACATATAATTCTCACAATTTAAAAACATTTCATAAATATCATCATCGTCATCATCATGTCATAATAGTGCATTAAGCACAATTTCATATAAACATATCTTTCATTACATTGACCATATTAAAACTTATTCCATTTTATCTTAAAGGCCCAAGTGTTGCACCATAATCATCATTGTAGGTGCACCGTCATGAGAGGAGAAGGGTAGCTAATCCTAAACTAAACATGACATCATAACATATCATATCATAGTATTGGTGTGTAACACTTATTAGGTGATACATATATACATAATCTTTCATGCTTTGAAAATTCGTCATCATCATACATGCATAACTTTATGAACATCAAAATATTTCATAAGAAAACTTTAAATGAAACCATCATAAAATCCATCATAGATATCATCAAGAACATATTTTCAAACCTTTATAACATGTCATGTTGCAGGTGAGAATGTACTTGCATTTTTAGCTAGCTTACTTAACCTTAAATGTATCGGTGACAACGCCGCGGTTTCGATGTGCTCGTTCCTTAGTGTGTTTATGCCATTTATTCATTTAAAGATAAAAATTAATACTTATTTTCATAGAATAAAACATCCATTCCATACTCATACATCACACATACATTCATCTCTTGTGTACGTAATTCTTAACATGCATCCTTAACCATAATCATCAATAATATATTTTCTGACCTCCATGAATTAAAAATTTAATAACTCAACATTCTTATATAATAGACATATAAAACCTTAAAATACCCAAAAATCACCTTTAAACAAATTCCATACATTCAAAACGTGTGTTTGAACTCAAAGACAAAATAATCATAATCAATTCATGCAGTGAGTTATAAGCAATCATCATATTCCCATAATTAAAATAAAAATATGACGACCCTAAAATTTATAAAAAAAATTATTATCATATAATTATAGAACCACAAAAATATTTTATCATCAAATAATATCATTTAGTCACACAAATCATCACCAAACTAGGAGTTCAACAATTTACTGATAAAACAGTCTATAATCCTAGCTTCAATAAAAATTTCATATTACATAAAATATATATCATATTATCCTGAGACTTTTCAATTCATACATTAACATATAAATGAACATTCTAGCCAAATTTCGTAGCAAACAAAGCACGTTTACCTCTTGAACAAAAATCACATTTTCATGCATCATAACCAAATAGCAACATTTTTACTGTGAGTGGTAGAGGATAGAAAATTCATAACTTATCACAAAAAATCCAATTAACGTGAAATTTGGAGAAACATCACATAACTCATACATGAATAACATATTAAAAATTTAGAGCAAAAGGAATTTTGTAGAGAAAGATATAGTAGTCGGATGTCAAGAAAGATTTCATTTCAAAAATTTAAAACGAGAATAAACTCTTACTTCAAAATGATTCTTCACAAATTCCTTCGAATTCAACCAATGAAATTTAAATTTTTCTTTCAAATAATTAGCAGGGAAGAATTGAAAAGAAGGCAAGAAGAAAGCGTGAAGAAGAAGAGAGAAGAGAAAAGAAACATCTCAGAAGATTAGAGAGAGAAAATTGTCGTGAATGAGGATAACGTAAAAAAATTTCAATGCCATCAATTATGTCAGAAATTTCTAACTGATTCTTGGACTAATTTGCGTGGAGAATGGAGGGAAAAGAAGGAAAGTCAAACAAATCATCTCATCTTATCATAATTTACCCTCTAAAAATAGGAAACCATTTAAAACAATACCAATCAATGCAAAGTCAATGATTTTATTTCCTTAAATGAGGAAATTAATCCATAAATATGCCAATCAATCATCAATCATTATCCAATCATCATCATCACATTTTTAGGAGACTTCAGCTGACTACTCGTCAGCTGTCATCGGCCTACCGACTGCACAGTTAAGCCTGGGATTCCATGAAGTCCGGCCTGCCGATGGTTTCCATCGGCCTGTCGATCCTTGACAAGCTATTCGGCCTATCGAACTTGAAAGTCTGGCCTGCCAAACTTGAAAGTCTAGCACGTCCTTAAAATGTAATACATCATAGCATTCAAGTCATCATTGCATCATAAATAAACATACATTGTAACTAATATGAACACTTGAGCACATCGATTCCATGCGATCGTCACTTGTCATTAAACTTAACATAAATAATTAGTAACATAAAATCATAAATCATAACATATATCATAAATCATTAATAAAATTACTTAACATCGTTACTATCATTACATAATTCTGTTATATGAGATAGGCGGGTGTTACAATTCTCCCCACCTTATAAGAGTTTCGTCCTTGAAACTCTAAACAATTGTGGATACTTAGTTCTCATATCATCTTCACGTTCCCATGTAGCTTCTTCCACTTGGTGATTTCATCATAGTACCTTGACTAATGGAATTTCTTTGTTCCTCAAGGTCTTCGTTTTATGATCAAGTATTTCTACTGGCTTTTCTTCATATCTTAAGTCATTACGTAGCTCGATCACCTGTGGCTCAATCACATGTGTCGGGTCTATAACATACTTCTTGAGCATAGAGACATGGAACACATCGTACATTGTTGAAATTTCTGATGGCAATCTCAGCTGATAAGCCACCTTGCCTATCCGCTTCACGATTTCATAAGGACCGATGAATCTTGGGCTTAACTTGCCTTTCTTCTTAAACCTCATAACTTCTTTCATTGGTGCAACCTTCAAGAACACGGATTCGCCTACAGCGAATTCTAAGGGTCTTTTTCTCTTGTCCGCATAACTCTTCTGACAGCTTTGAGCGGTCTCTATTCTTTTTCTTATCAACTTTATCATCTCAGAGGTTTCGTTAACAAAATCAGTCTTTTCAGCATTGACACTTTCCATCAACTTCTTCTCACCAGCTTTGTGCCAACATATAGGCGACCTGTATTTTTGCCCATACAGGGCCTCATAAGGTGCCATTCCAATCGTCACCTAATAGTTGTTGTTATACGCAAACTCTGCTAATGGCAACATTTTACACCAGCTGGTTTTAAAATCGAGAGAATAAGCTCGTAGCATATCCTCTAAGATCAAGCTCATCCTCTCCGTTTGGCTGTCTGTCTGAGGATGAAAAGCTGTACTGAAATGTAGCCTGGTTCCCATAGCAGTCTGCACGTTCTTCCAGAACTTAGATGTGAACCTGCCATCACGGTCTGAGATGATAGACTTAGGGATTTCGTGAAGCTGTACAATTTCCTTAACATAGAGTTCTGCTAACCGTTTCATAGAGTAAGTGATCTTGATGGGAATAAAATGCACCGTCTTAGTCAGTCGATCCACAACTACCCAAATTGCATCATAACCGTTCATAGTTCTAGGCAAACCGGTAATGAAATCCATTGCTATATCCTCCAATTTCTATTTCAGTAACTGGATAGACTGTAAATCACCACCAGGTCTCTGGTGTTTAGCTTTAACTTGTTGACATGTTAAGCATTTCTTCGTATACAAAGCAACATCACGTTTCATTCCAAACCACCAGAAGTTACCCCTTAGATCATTATACATCTTTGTTGCACCTGGATGAATTGAGTAAGGAGTGCTATGCATTTCTGCCAAGATTCTTTCCCTTAAACCATCAACATTGGGAACACATAAGCGGTCCTTGAGGTATAGAGTTTCGTCATCCACGATACGAAACTCTTAACATTTCCCTTCTTTCATTTCTTGCTTAATCCTTGTGAGGCTTAAATCTTCATATTGTTTTCTCTGAATTTCATCATACATCGTCGGAGCAAGAGTGAGAGCTGACAACTATCCTATGATAAGTTCTAAATCAAAGTATAGAATTTCCTTTCTCAAAGGTGGAGACATTGCTTGCATTGACATTAGCGGAGCCGCTGTCTTCCTACTTAAAGCATCAGCCACTCAGTTAGCCTTTCTAGGGTGATACAGGATTTCACAATCATAATCCTTCATCAATTCAAGCCATCTTTGTTGTCTCATAATCAAGTCCCTTTGCGTGAAGAAGTACTTTAAACTTTGATGATCTATAAAGATCTTGCATTGTACTCCATATAAATAGTGTCTCCATATCTTCAACGTAAAAACGACTGCTGCTAGCTCGAGATCATGAGTAGGATAGTTCTTTTTGTAATCCTTCAGTTGTCTTGACGCATAGGCAATCACCCTTTCATTTTGCATTAGAACAGCTCCAAGGCCCATCTTAGATGCATCACTGTAAATCACAAACCCATCATTTCCTTCAAGAATTGCCAATACTAGAGCCGTTGTTAGCCTCTTCTTCAGTTCTTGAAAACTCTTCTCGCAAGCATCTGTCCATTCATACTTCTTTCCCTTGCGAGTTAGATTCGTGAGTAGAGCTGCTATCTTGGAGAATTCTTCTACGAATCTCCGATAACAACCTGCTAGACCCAAGAAGCTCCTTATTTCACTTGTGTTTGTCGGTTGTTTCCAATTAAGAATAGCTTCTACTTTAGTAGGGTCTACCATGATTCCTTCCTTTGATATGACATGCCCCAAGAAAGCACTCTGTCGAGCCAAAATTCACACTTAGAGAACTTTGCATATAAATTGTGTCTTCTTAATGTCTCCAGCACAATCTTCAAATGCTCCTCATATGCTTCTTGATTCTTTGAATAGACAAGAATATCATCGATAAACACAACAACAAATTTTTCGAGGAAATCCTTGAATACCCGATTCATCAAATCCATAAATGCTGTAGGTGTATTCGTTAAACTGAAGGGCATAACCACCTACAGCAATTTAAGGTGTTTGGTAAACCTTGGTTTTAAAAAGTTGTCTTTAAAAAATGTTGTCTAAAAGAAAAGTTGAGAAGCAGGTATGAGTTGCTATTTTACAACAGCTTCTACTTTTATAATTTAAAATTACTAAACTAATCTTAATAATAATACATAATTTTCAATCTATCCATTTTTTCCATAGCAATTAAAATAAATCAAATCACATGTTAAAAAATGAATTAGGGTGATTTTTTTTATGAGTGTAAGAAATGGATAGTTTAAAAGAAAATTTGTTTCAAGTTTGATAGCGACTTGAGCTAAAAAATTTACTTTTAGTTTTTTTATGTTATTTATTTTTTACGTTGACATACAATTTTTACCGTTTAATAAAAAAATTATTTTTCTAAAAATAAAATAAATAATAAAAATAAAATTACACTTTTAGTATTTTAATGTATAAATATTACGAATGTTAACTTAAAATTAAGATTAATTAAAACTAAATTATAAATATGCTTAGTAAAATATGCTTATTTTCGTCAGTATATATTTTCATGTAATTTTATATATAGTTTACCAAACACTTGCAATTCTGCTTTTGATTCTCGTAACAGCTTTGAAAAAATCTACTAAATGCCTACCTATTTCTAATATACAACACAACATAACAAAAACACAACTCAACAACAGCACAACACAACAATATCAAACTTGCTCATAGGGAGTAATTGGAGGAAGGGGCTAGTATGGAAATGCCAAAAAATTAAAGATAAATAATTAAATTTTAAGAGTGAGAATAATTGGATATAGTTAAAAGAGAATATTTAAAATTTTTAGAAACATATAGATATATTGGTGCTGTTTGGTTTTGATTTTGAAAATATTTTTCCCATTTTCAAAAACACAAAAAATGGAAATGGTTTCAAAAACGTGTTTGGTTAAAATTTTAGCCCAAAATATTTTAAAAACACTTAAAAAACCCCAAAATTGAAAACAAAAAAAAAACTTGTTTTCACTTTTTTTCTCCTAAACTCAGACTAAGGACGCCTCCTCGTCGGTAAGACCACCATCCCTCTGACCACCCTTTGCCGCCATCCCTTCAACCACCCTTCGCTGGCAAGACTTCCAACCCAAGCCCTCCACCCAACGATCTCGTCGCCCTTCTCGCAACGAAGCTTGACACCCTTGGCCTCCCATGTCAACCGCCGTGAGACACGGTGAGAGAGAGAGAGAGTGAGAGAGAAGGTGAGGGATTTGGGGTCGTCGAGGAAGGCCATCGAGGGTAGCTGGGGGTCATCGAGGAAGGCTGTCAAGGGTAGCTGGGGGGGGTTGTCGTGGATGGGGACTGTCCGTCATGCGCGAGAGAGAGAGAGAGAAAGGAGACCATTGTTGGTGGGGATTGTCTGTCGCACGCGAAGAGAGAGAAAGGAGACCATTGGGGTAGGGTTGGATCGGTCGCTTATGACAGTTGGGGTAAGGCTGGGTCGTCATCACTGGCATCCACAGCCCACTGGAGCAGAAGAAGACCACCGGAGCAGTTCCTCTTGGAAACCATTTTCTTTTGTTTTTAATAATACAAATAAAAATTTTTATTAAAAAATGTTTTTTTTAAAAAAACTACCATATATAACTAAACATAATTTCAAAAACAATCCCAATACATTCCTCAAAATGTTTTCATTTTTAATTTTTTTTCAAAACAAAAACCAAAATAAAAACACTATCAAACGGGGTAACTAATCTTCAATAAAATGAGGATGTGTTAAAAAGACATCCAAGTCTTCCTAATAAAAAAGCACAAAAAATCAAAAGGGAAAAAAGTACCATAGTATATGTTATATATTACAGGTAGAAAAGCAAATTATCGAACCAAAATGTAGGCACCGTTTCAGTGTCTATAAAAAAAATCTCTTTATTTTTATAAGGATTTTATTTATTTATTTATTTATTTATTTTGCAATACCCTAAACTTCTTTTAAAATCAAATGTCAATTTTTATTAAAAAAATAAAACAATTATAAATTGGAATGAATTGCAACAAAATTTTTTTTGCGTAAATAATTGCAACAAAATTTTAAACTGTATGTAAACTATCAAGATTAAAAGTTTTTTGGTTGAAAAAAAAAATACATACATATATATATATATAAATATAATTCATGCCTTGGTTTAAGCCAAAAAGGCTTTTTAAATAAACAAGGGTCATGGTTACGTGGCAAAAGAAAAAATTATGGAAATCAGAGCGTGGAAAAGAGAGCTCTCACATCTCATGTTCTATTGTCCTTTTTCACGTACAATTATTTTAACGCAAAGCCGCGCAAGAAAATCGTTTATTGATTAAAAAGAAAAGATACGCTGAATCTATCTATCACGTCTGCGACAATAACGAGTTCTTTAATCAGAACTGGAATTGGTTGTTGTGCTTCTATAGTAGTAGTCATTAATGGACATTTCCATCTCTAATCGCTTCGGAGCCGACGATGACGCCGAAATTCCGATGCTCGATATTTCTGTCGTCAACGGCGCCGTCGACTACAAGGGCCGTCCGGCCTCCAGGTCCAGCTCCGGCTGTTGGAGATCGGCGGCTTTTATCATAGGTGAGTGAGTGAGTCAGAGCAAAATGCAAGACATTGTTTGTCATTTGTCATGTGTAATTCCAAGCTTTGATCGGTTGATTGATTACGACAGGTGTGGAGATTGGGGAGAGATTCGCCCACTATGGAATTTCCGGCAACCTTATTACGTATCTGACAGGGCCGCTCCGGCAGTCAACGGCGGCGGCGGCGGCGAACGTCAACGCGTGGGTTGGAACGGCGTCGTTGCTGCCTCTGTTGGGGGCTTTCGTTGCCGATTCTTTTCTCGGCCGCTACCGCACCATCGCCCTCGCTTCTCTTCTCTATGCTCTGGTTTGTCTCTCTATTTTCAACATTTATTTATTTTTCTTCTTTTTTGACTGTTTTTGTCTGTTTTTCTTTCCATTTCCACCAGAGAAGTAGAAAACGACGAAAACGAGCTGTCAACAGCAGGAATAATTTCTTCTTTTTTTTTTTTTGTGTAATTCTTGTCGTTGTTTTGTTTCTTTCAAAAAGTCCATTCTTCAGGAGTGGTGAGCAGCATGCAGAATTCTGATCTAGTTAAAGAATATAGCTCCATAATTCTGTATTTTTCATAGAATGATAATTGATGCTGCTTAGTTAGATTAATTTAGTAAATTATACTGATGAACTGATCTATTAGTTAAATTGATGACATTGTTCTAAACTATGCCATCCTTTTATATTTAACCATATAAATGCTGTTATCCGGAAATTTTAATACAATTTTCATAACTTTTTTATTTCTAAGCTTGGAACAGGAGCACCTTTTGAGTTCTATTTTCTTCCAAAAGCAATCTTTTTTTTTTAATTTTAGGCATAGCCTACCGATAATTCTACATCTAAATCTTGTAGAGTTCGAATCCTACCTCTAAGCTTTAAAAAAAAAAAAAGAAAAAAAAAAGAAAAGCTATCTTTTTTAATTGCTATTTTCTTTTGGAAGTCAGTTAAAAGATAGGTGCAGTTTGTCTAATCCGAGTTCAAGCCATGATGAGGAGGCAAAGAACAAACATCTTGCATCATTATTTTTTTTTTTAATTTGAAGTACAAAGTTTACGTTTCACCAATAGGGCTTAAGTTTTGCAGGCTGGTTAAAATGATCGTATCTAATTTATTTCTTCTTGGAGGGATGACTGCATGCAAAATCCTCCTATCATTCACACTTTACAGCATAGTTTACATAGTTGCTATTAAATCTTGGCTAAAATTTCGATCCATGACAGGGACTAGGTTTGTTGACTCTATCGGCTGTTTTGCCATCTCCGAGTGGTTCTCAATGCCAAACCAATGATACCATGTCCTGTTCTCCTCCTTTGTTCCAAGTAATATTATTCTTCTTTTCTTTATATCTAGTAGCATTTGCTCAAGGTGGACACAAGCCGTGCACTCAGGCCTTTGGGGCTGATCAATTTGATGGTGAAGATCCAGAAGAGTGCAAAGCCAAGAGCTCCTTCTTCAACTGGTGGTATTTTGGTGTATGTGCTGGTTTCATGGTAACAACTGCGGTTGTGAGCTACATACAAGAAAATCTCAGTTGGGCACTTGGATTTGGGATTCCTTGTATTGCAATGGTTATTGTATTGCTTGTTTTCTTGCTGGGAACTACAACTTACAGGTTTAGCATCACACACAATGAGATAGGCCCCTTTGTGAGGATTGGTAGGGTGTTCGTTGCAGCATTTAGGAACCGGCGAAGAACTCCATTGATTATAGGTTCTGAAGTTGAAGTCCTTTCTCACCAGAGTTCTGAACAATATAAGTAAGTTACCTTTGTGCCCATTTTCTTTAAGACACGTATGACAGGAATTGAGAAGTTTCAATTGCTTTTGAAACATTAAAATTGCCCTCAATAGGAATCTCTTCCCACGCTAAATAACAGGCATGCATATTCATTAACACTGTTCAAGGGAAAAAAACATACCATGTGATTTTTTGAATTTTGTTTTTGTATCTAAGAGTTTACATGATGCGTATGTTGAATTAATTTTATATGCTGGTAGGAAAAATTTCTTTATTATTCTTTTAGGTTGATAAAAATCTTTATAATACCAATATAAGTTTGCGCTTTTCTAGGTTCTAAATTGCTTCACCACCCAATACTAATCCCAAACTACATTGTTGGTTACGTGCCTGACATTTTCATGTTCCTGCTTGTCTAGAAGCTCTTGTATCTTTAAATAGCTTGTAAAGGTGACTTCGCTTAAACTGCTTTTTCAATAATTACAGAATTAAAACCCCTCTAATGAATTTTCGATCATGTGGTATGGCAGATTCCTCGACAAAGCTTTAATTGTACCAAATCATTTGAAGGAAGATGGCTGGGTTTGTAGTGTAGCTGAGGTTGAAGAAGCAAAGGCTGCACTTAGACTTGTTCCGATTTGGGGGGCATGCTTGGTATATGGTATTCTGTTTGCTCAGCACTCTACTTTCTTTACCAAGCAAGGGGCTACAATGGAGCGAACAATTGTAGCTGGCTTTAAAATACCAGCTGCTTCACTACAGTCCTTCTTGAGCATTGCTATTCTAACGTCCATTCCCATTTATGACTGCATTTTTGTTCCATTTGCTCGAACTGTCACAGGAAAACCATCTGGCATCACAACACTACAGAGAATAGGAGCTGGAATTTTTTTATCCGTATTCACAATGATAATTGCAGCTCTAGTTGAGAATAAACGACTCAAAAAGGCTGAAGAATACAACCTCATTGATAAGCCAAGTGTGACAATCCCCATGAGTGTCTGGTGGTTGTTACCTCAGTACCTTTTTCAATCCCCATGAGTGATAGAAGCCAAAGAAGAGGAGGACGAGGCCAAGGACGTGATCGAGGATGAGGAAGAGGCGGCTATAACAAACATTCCAACAATAATTATTCCAACAACTACAACTCTTCCAAGGACTTCAATAATGGAGAAAGGAGTCGAAATCCACAATCAACGAGAGGACGTGGAAGAACTAACTCATGGTCAAGGTATGACAAGTCTCACATTAAATGTCATAATTGCCATAAGTTCGGTCATTATGCTTCGGAGTGTAGATGCCCAAGAAGAGTGGAGGAGAAGACCAAATTCATAGAAGATAAAGGTGAAGAAGAAGGAACGTTGTTGCTAGCTTGCAAAGACAAAGATGGAGGCCAAGAACATAGATGGTATCTTGACATCGGCGCAAGCAATCACATGTGTGGACAAAGAAGCATGTTCGTGGAGCTCAATGAAGCAGTAAGAGGAAATGTCTCATTTTGAGATGAATTAAAGATATCCGTGGAAGGCAAAGGTAAAATTCTCATATGCTTGAAGAACGAAGATCATCAATTCATCTCAAACGTTTACTTTGTGCCCAACATGAAGAACAATATTTGAGTTTGGGTCAATTGCTAGAGAAAGGCTATGACATTCACTTAAAAGAAAATAATATTTTCTTAAGAGATGTTAGAAATAATTTGATTGCCAAGGTGCCTATGTCAAAGAATAGAATGTTCCTCTTAAATATTCAATGTGATGTTGCAAAGTGTCTAAAGGCTTGTTATAGTAATTCATCATGGCTATGGCATTTACGATTTGGACATCTCAACTTTGGCGGTCTTGAACTTTTATCGAAGAAGGAGATGGTGAGAGGCCTTCCTATCATCAACCAACCGGATCAGCTATATGAAGGATGCTTACTCGGAAAGCAATCTCGCAAATGCTTTCCAAATGAGTCAATTTCATGAGCCACAAAACCTCTCGAGCTTATACACACCGACGTCTGTGGACCCATCAAACCACATTCTTTTGGTAAGAGTAAATACTTTCTCCTCTTTATTGATGATTTTTCAAGAAAAACATGGTGTCTTTTTTGAAGGAGAAATTGGAGGTGTTTGAAAATTTCAAGAAGTTCAAAGCCCTTGTTGAGAAAGAAAGTGGTCTTGTTATTAAGGCCATGAGATCAGACCGAGGAGGAGAGTTCACATCAAATGAGTTCCAAAAGTATTGTGAAGATCAAGGGATTCGTCGTTCCTTAACGGTGCCAAGATCTCCTCAACAAAATGGAGTGGTAGAAAGGAAGAATCGAACTATTCTCAACATGGCTCGAAGCATGCTCAAAAGCAAGAAGATACCGAAGAAGTTTTGGGCCGAAGTAGTGGCATGTTCAATCTACCTAGCAAATCGCTCCCCAACAAGAAGCGTTCAAGGGAAGACACCTCAAGAAGCATGGAGTGGGAGGAAGCCAGGAATCTCTCACCTGAAAGTCTTTGGAAGTGTTGCCTATGTTCATGTGCCCGATGAAAACAAAACCAAGCTTGACAACAAAAGTGAGAAGTACATATTCATTGGCTATGACTCAAATTCCAAAGGCTACAAGTTGTATAATCCAATTAGCGGCAAAACTCTCATTAGCCGTGACGTGGAGTTTGATGAAGAAGATGCTTGGGATTGGAACACACAAGAAGACGAGTATGACTTTCTTCCTTACTTTCTTCCAAAGGATATGAGTTTTGTCACCATTGGATTTTGATTTTCTGGTGAAGTTCTTCACTTATAGAGAAAAAGGACAATCTCCACCACAGAAATCCCCTAAGTTAAAAACATAACTTTTTAGTGTAAAATTAAAGCTCACTTTTCCAAAGATATTTTATTTTCAATGTTAGAACACAAAGTTCAATGACTTTTAACATGAGGCAATTAGCGGTAGTGATTTATATACGCAACAACAACCATATGAGATTTTAGGCCACCTATTTGATCAAACTGAGACAATTGGATCATATACCCAATTTAAATTTGTTCGCTTGAAAGGTCAATGACATATCAGAAAAATATATCTGCATGGCAGCGATAACGTTTCAATTCTTTAAAAGTTGTTGTTTTCTTTTCTGTTTATTACTTTTTACAATTTAAAGAATGAACAAGTAATGAAAGAAGAAACTCCTCAAGAAAATAATAATGAAGGAAGAAATGCCATGAGAGAATTTTGAAAAAAAATATTAAAATCTGAATTCAAAGAATAAATGACTATATAATATAGGGCTCGTTTGACATTATTTTTGGAGGTTGTTTTTAGCTTTTATAACCACCTACAACAATTTAAGGTGTTTGGTAAACCTTGATTTTAAAAAGTTGTCTTTAAAAAATGTTGTCTAAAAGAAAAAGTTGAGAAGTAGGTAGGAGTTGCTTTTTTACAACAGCTTCTACTTTTATAATTAAAATTACTAAACTAATCTTAATAATAATACATAATTTTCAATCTATCCAATTTTTTCATAACAATTAAAATAAATCAAATCACATGTTAAAAAATGAATTAGGGTGATTTTTTTTTATGAGTGCAAGAAATGGATAGTTTAAAAGAAAATTTGTTTCAAGTTTGATAGCGGCTTGAGCTAAAAAAATTACTTTTAGTTTTTTATCTTATTTATTTTTTACGTTGACATACAATTTTTTCCGTTAATAAAAAAAATTTATTTTTCTAAAAATAAACTAAATAATAAAAAAAATTACACTTTTAGTATTTTAATATATAAATATTACGAATGTTAACTTAAAATTAAAATTAATTAAAACTAAAATTATAAATATACTTAGTAAAATATGCTTATTTTTGTCATTATATATTTTCATGCAATTTTATACATAGTTTATCAAACACTTGCAATTCTGCTTCTGATTCTCGTAACAGCTTTGAAAAAATCTACCAAACGCCTACCTGTTTCTAATCTACAACACAGCATAACAAAAACACAACGCTACAACAGCACAACACAACAATATCAAACTTGCTCATCGGGAGTAATTGGAGGAAGGGGCTACTATGGAAATGCAAAAAAATTAAAGATAAATAATTAAATTTTAAGAGTGAGAATAATTGGATATAGTTAAAAAAGAATATTTAAAATTTTTAGAAACAGATAGATATATTGGTTCTATTTGGTTTTGATTTTGAAAATATTTTTCCCATTTTCAAAAACACAAAAAATGGAAATGGTTTCAAAAACGTGTTTGGTTAAAATTGTAACCCAACATATTTTAAAAACACTCAAAAAACCCCAAAATTGAAAACAAAAAAACTTGTTTTCACTTTTTTTTCTCCTAAACTCATACCAGGGACCCTTCCTCGTTGGTGAGACGACCATCCCTCTGACCACCCTTTGCCACCATCCCTTCAACCACCCTTCGTCGACGAGACTTCCGACCCAGGCCCTCAACCCAACGATCTCACCGCCCTTCTCGCAACGAAGCTTGTCGCCCTTGACCTCCCATGTCAACCGCCGTGAGACACAGTGCGAGAGAGAGAGTGAGAGAGAAGGTGAGGGATTTGGGGTCGTCGAGGAAGGCCATCGAGGGTGGCTGGGGGTCATCAAGGAAGGCTGTTGAGGGTAGCTGAGGGGCTTGTCGTGGATTGGGGTTGTCTGTCATTCGCGCAAGAGAGATAGAGAAAGGAGACCATCGTGGGTGGGGATTGTCTGTTGCACGCGAGAGAGAGAGAAAGGAGACCATCGGGGGTGGGGTTGGATCGGTCGCTTGTGACAGTCGGGGTAAGGCTGGGTCGTCATCGCTGGCATCCACAGCCCACTGGAGCAGAAGAAGACCACCGGAGCAGTTCCTCTTCGAAACCATTTTCTTTTGTTTTTAATAATACAAATAAAAAAAATTCTTAAAAAAATGTTTTTTTCAAAAAACTACCATATATAACTAAACATAATTTCAAAAACAATCCCAATACATTCCTCAAAATGTTTTCATTTTTAATTGTTTTTCTAAACAAAAACTAAAATAAAAACACTACCAAATGAGGTAATTAATTTTCAACAAAACGAGGATGCGTTAAAAAGGCATCCAAGTCTTCCTAATAAAAAAGCACAAAAAATAAAGAGGGAAAAAAGTACCATAGTATATGTTATATATTACAGGTAATGTAAGCACCGTTTCAGTCTTTATAAAAAAAATCTCTTTATTTTTATAAGGATTTTATTTATTTATTTATTTATTTTGCAATACCCTAAACTTCTTTTAAAATCAAATGTCAATTTTTATTTAAAAAAATAAAACAATTATAAATTGGAATGAATTGCAACAAAATTTTTTTTGGGTAAATAAATGCAACAAAATTTTAAACTGGATGTAAACTATCAAAATTAAAAGTTGAGGTTTGGTTGAAAAAAAAATACACATATATATATATATAATTCATGCCTTAGTTTAAGCCAAAAAGGCCTTTTAAATAAACAAGGGTGATGGTTACGTGGCAAAAGAAGAAATTATGGAAATCAGAGCCTGGAAAAGAGAGCTCTCACATCTCATGTTCTATTGTCCTTTTTCACGTACAATTATTTTAACGCAAAGCCGCGCAAGAAAATCGTTTATTGATTAAAAAGAAAAGATACGCTGAATCTATCTATCACGTCTGCGACAATAACGAGTTCTTTAATCAGAACTGGAATTGGTTGTTGTGCTTCTATAGTAGTAGTCATTAATGGACATTTCCATCTCTAATCGCTTCGGAGCCGACGATGACGCCGAAATTCCGATGCTCGATATTTCTGTCGTCAACGGCGCCGTCGACTACAAGGGCCGTCCGGCCTCCAGGTCCAGCTCCGGCTGTTGGAGATCGGCGGCTTTTATCATAGGTGAGTGAGTGAGTCAGAGCAAAATGCAAGACATTGTTTGTCATTTGTCATGTGCAATTCCAAGCTTTGATCGGTTGATTGATTACGACAGGTGTGGAGATTGGGGAGAGATTCGCCCACTATGGAATTTCCGGCAACCTTATTACGTATCTGACAGGGCCGCTTGGGCAGTCAACGGCGGCGGCGGCGGCGAACGTCAACGCGTGGGTTGGAACGGCGTCGTTGCTGCCTCTGTTGGGGGCTTTCGTTGCCGATTCTTTTCTCGGCCGCTACCGCACCATCGCCCTCGCTTCTCTTCTCTATGCTCTGGTTTGTCTCTCTATTTTCAACATTTATTTTTTTTCTTCTTTTTTGACTGTTTTTGTCTGTTTTTCTTTCCATTTCCACCCGAGAAGTAGAATACGACGAAAACGAGCTGTCAACAGCAGGAATAATTTTTTTTTTTTTTTTTTGTGTAATTCTTGTCGTTGTTTTGTTTCTTTTGTAAAGTCCATTCTTCAGGGGTGGTGAGCAGGATGCAGAATTCTGATCTAGTTAAACAATATAGCTCCAGAATTCTGTATTTTTCATAGAATGAAAATTGATGCTGCTTAGTTATATTAATTTAGTAAATTATACTGATGAACTGATCTATTAGTTAAATTGATGACCTTGTTCTAAACTATGCCATTCTTTTATATTTAACCATATAAATGCTGTTATCCGGAAATTTTAATACAATTTTCATAACTTTTTTATTTCTAAGCTTGGAACAGGAGCACCTTTTGAGTTCTGTTTTCTTCCAAAAGCAATCCTTTTTTTTAATTGTAGGCATAGATTCTACGTCTAAATCTTGTAGAGTTCGAATCCTACCTCCAAGCTCAAAAGAAAATGAAAAAAAATAGAAAAGCTTTCTTTTTTAACTTTTATTTTCTTTTGGAAGTCAGTTAAAAGATAGGTGCAGTTTGTCTGATCCGAGTTCAAGCCATGATGAGGAGGAAAAGAAGAAACATCTTGCATCATTATTTTTTTTTAAATTTGAAGTGCAAAGTTTACGTTTCACCAATAGGGCTTAAGTTTTGCAGGCTGGTTAAAATGATCGTATCTAATTTATTTCTTCTTGGAGGGATGACTGCATGCAAAATCCTCCTATCATTCACACTTTACAGCATAGTTTACATAGTTGCTATTAAATCTTGGCTAAAATTTCGATCCATGACAGGGACTAGGTTTGTTGACTCTATCGGCTGTTTTGCCATCTCCGAGTGGTTCTCAATGCCAAACCAATGATACCATGTCCTGTTCTCCTCCTTTGTTCCAAGTAATATTATTCTTCTTTTCTTTATATCTAGTAGCATTTGCTCAAGGTGGACACAAGCCGTGCACTCAGGCCTTTGGGGCTGATCAATTTGATGGTGAAGATCCAGAAGAGTGCAAAGCCAAGAGCTCCTTCTTCAACTGGTGGTATTTTGGTGTATGTGCTGGTTTCATGGTAACAACTGCGGTTGTGAGCTACATACAAGAAAATCTCAGTTGGGCACTTGGATTTGGGATTCCTTGTATTGCAATGGTTATTGTATTGCTTGTTTTCTTGCTGGGAACTACAACTTACAGGTTTAGCATCACACACAATGAGATAGGCCCCTTTGTGAGGATTGGTAGGGTGTTCGTTGCAGCATTTAGGAACCGGCGAAGAACTCCATTGATTATAGGTTCTGAAGTTGAAGTCCTTTCTGACCAGAGTTCTGAACAATATAAGTAAGTTACCTTTGTGCCCATTTTCTTTAGGACACGTATCACAGCAATTGAGAAGTTTGAATTGCTTTTAAAACATTAAAATTGCCCTCAATAGGAATCTCTTCCCACGCTAAATAACAGGCATGCATATTCATTAACACTGTTCAAGGGAAAAAAACATACCATGTGATTTTTTGAATTTTGTTTTTGTATCTAAGAGTTTACATGATGCGTATGTTGAATTAATTTTATATGCTGGTAGGAAAAATTTCTTTATTATTCTTTTAGGTTGATAAAAATCTTTATAATACCAATATAAGTTTGCGCTTTTCTAGGTTCTAAATTGCTTCACCACCCAATACTAATCCCAAACTACATTGTTGGTTACGTGCCTGACATTTTCATGTTCCTGCTTGTCTAGAAGCTCTTGTATCTTTAAATAGCTTGTAAAGGTGACTTCGCTTAAACTGCTTTTTCAATAATTACAGAATTAAAACCCCTCTAATGAATTTTCGATCATGTGGTATGGCAGATTCCTCGACAAAGCTTTAATTGTACCAAATCATTTGAAGGAAGATGGCTGGGTTTGTAGTGTAGCTGAGGTTGAAGAAGCAAAGGCTGCACTTAGACTTGTTCCGATTTGGGGGGCATGCTTGGTATATGGTATTCTGTTTGCTCAGCACTCTACTTTCTTTACCAAGCAAGGGGCTACAATGGAGCGAACAATTGTAGCTGGCTTTAAAATACCAGCTGCTTCACTACAGTCCTTCTTGAGCATTGCTATTCTAACGTCCATTCCCATTTATGACTGCATTTTTGTTCCATTTGCTCGAACTGTCACAAGAAAACCATCTGGCATCACAACACTACAGAGAATAGGAGCTGGAATTTTCTTATCCGTTTTCACAATGATAATTGCAGCTCTAGTTGAGAATAAACGACTCAAAAAGGCTGAAGAATACAACCTCATTGATAAGCCAAGTGTGACAATCCCCATGAGTGTCTGGTGGCTGTTACCTCAGTACCTCTTATTTGGAATATCCGAAGCTCTCACCATGGTCGGTCTGCAAGAATTCTTCTATGATCAGGTGCCCACCGAACTAAGAAGCATTGGACTTGCCCTTTACCTTAGCATATTTGGCTTTGGGAGCTTCTTAAGCAGCTTTATGGTCTCTGTCATTGAGAAAGCAACTGGCAGGGCGGGCAGGGATAGCTGGTTCTCGAATAATCTGAATCGGGCTCATCTTGATTATTTCTATTGGTTACTAGCTGGACTTAGTTCTGTAGGCTTTGCTGCGTTCTTGCATTTTGCAAGATCTTACATTTATAATAAGAGAGGAATTATGTGAATGCTCTTTTCTACCACGCTTGTCTGTAATTACATGTAGCAATTTTCTTTTTATAAACACGTGTCTTTCTGTAATAAGACAGCAATTTTCTTTTTATATTAAGGTAGGTAGATTGAAAAATAAATGTTGATGGCCAAATACAAACAAATGTGTATCTTCATATTAAAATCTTCTTAAGCTATCTTTGCAACTCTTTCTTTTTGAATATCCAAATTAAAATTTTCTTCGATTCTTTTTTGTGTTTAAAATCTACGTCATTAAACTTGAATTATAACTTACCACATGTATCTAGGGTTGGTAATACAAGTTACGACACGATGACATGACACAATTTTTTGTGGGTTAGGGGAAAATAATAAGTTGTGGCTTGAAACTGACCCATCTAAAAACGGATAATATGTGTGTGAACCTGTTCAATATTAATTTGACACTAAATTGACCTATAGCTTATTACTCTATTATTTTCATTACAAAATATTTTGCCCTAGTATGTTTGTATCAATAAGTTAACACTAAATTGAATATGTTTGTAGTATAGAACTTATTTAATTTTTGAAAAATCTGTGTTTTATGTTACTTTTATGTAATTTTGATGCATAGATTGTAGATTTAAAGTTATAAAACGCTATGGGTTGATTTTAGGTTGCCAATTGATTTTGAGTTATAGGTTGATTGAAGGACAAGTGTTACATAAATCATGGATTGGGGGTGGGTCATGTTTGTATCAACCCATAGTAGGGTAGATCGTGTTAATGTCAAGATTTCTCGACTCGTTGGACGAGTTACGAGTTGTGTTAGTCTTTGTCTATGTTGAGTATCAACCTGATACAAATACAACCCACCGACATAAATTACCACCCTTACGTACATCACATGTACTGAAACTAATTATAGGTAGAAAAGCAATCTATTGAAACAAAACAGTATGTTACTTTTTCAATATCTACTAGAGAAATATTCTTATTTTTATTAGATTTCTTGTGCAACACTATCTTGAACATCGCTTTTTGCAATCTATCCTTTGAATTTTTAACTTTGGCAATTTACCCCATGAACTTACAAATATGTTGCGAATCACCTCATTGATAATTGTGTTATTGTTTAAAAAAGGAATTGACATGTAATTTATAAATGAATTATTAATTAATAAAACAAATAACAGTTTTTATGTTTTTTTAATGGTGATTAAGATCTTTAATTAAGTTTTACCAAAATAAATAGTTTTGAATTAACTTTGTATTACATATAAATTTGGTCTAACATTGACAAGAAAAGACCTATTATGCACTTAATTAATGAACCATGTATAAATTACGTATCAATTTTTGTAAGAAAAATAATAATACAGTCATCAATAGGGTGATTTGCAACAAAATCATAAGTTCAGGTGGTAAAATATGATAATTAAAAGTTCAATATAGGGCCAATTGCAAAAAGTGATTTTAGTTCAGCAAGCATTGGTGAAAAGAAAAGCCTTTTTAATAAATAAATAAATTGCACTCCTGTACCTCAAGCTATTCACTTTTTGATAATGCACTTCAAACTGTCAATATTAGTAAAATACACTATAAATTTAAAATCAATAAACAATTGAGGTTCAATAGATAATAAGTGTTAAAAGAAATGAATAATTTTAATCATAAGATTTGCATGTGAGTTTTTTTAAGAATTGAGGTTTAATAGCTAATAAGTGTTAAAAGAAATGAATGATTTTCATCATAAGATTTGCGCGTGAGTTCTTTTAGGATAGAGACAATCATTTTAAGGGAAAAAAATTAAAGTTTAACATGTGGAAAAGAATACTGAACAAAAATTAAAATAACTAGAAGGTCTCAATTGATAATGAGTTCAAAGTTTAGGGTATATTTTGACATTATTGAAAGTTTGAAATGCATTATACAAAAACGAATAGTTCGGGTGGAATTTACTTTTAATTCATAGGTGTGACGATTACTTGGCAAGATGAGTGTGGAAAAAGAGCTCAAACATGTTCTATTGTCCTCATTCACGTTTTTTTGGGGAACTCGTATCACGTTATCACTATTTTAATGCCATGCATACCGGGCTTGAAACTTGTTTATTGATTAAAAAAACAAAAAGATTCAGTGAATCTATTCGTCACGTCTGCAACAATAATGTGTTCTCTGATCAGAACTGGAATTGGTTGTTTTGCTTCCATAGTGGTCATTAATGGAACCGAGTCGGAGCTAGCGAAGAGGCCAAAATTTCAATGCTCAAAGACTCCGTCGTCAATGACTTTGTTGACTAGGAGGGCCGTCCAGCCTCCATGTCCAGCTCTGGCAGTTGGAGATTAGTGGCTTTTATCGTAGGTGAGAGAGAAAAGCGGAAGACATTGTTTGTTTGTCACATGTTTCCAAGTTTTGATCGGTTGATTGATTACGGCACATAAGGAAATTGGGGAGAGATTTGCCCACTCAACAAGCCCTTATGGTCTACCAAACCGAGTCAAACCAACGATTTGTGTTTTAATTTTAGACAATTTAGGTGGTTTTTTATACAAAAATTTTAGGTGGTTTGATTAGTAGTTTAAACCTCCAAACCGCCTACTCAAATTGTCCCTTAAATCGTCATATTATATAATTTTTATTTATAAAATATTTTTTATATAAGAATTTTTATTATTATTTTTTTTACGTTGGTCACTATAAGAAGTTCGACACATATAAGATACACTTTTTCACATTCTATAATTACACTTCCCCTTATCACTCATCATCAACATCTAGAAAACAAAATCAAAATAAAAAACCAACATATATAACTAAGACTAGCTCATATAATGGAACCCTAATCTTCTGCCATCCAGCGACCAACTTCTTCTTTTTGCACCGTCACCAACCTACTCAGCATGTAGTTACTTTCATGTCATCTCTCACGTGTGGATTAAGGATGTTATTAGGAGGAGAGGCTAATCAACATCAGTGGATAGCTTTGATTTAACTTTAAAATTTAATTATACTATCTTATGTTATTTAGTTGTATTTTTTTACTTTTTAATTTGGTTATTGATAAATTTTGATTTGTGTTATTGTGGCTTTTTAGTCTAGCTTTTAGTTTGTACTAAAACTTTGAAAGGTATTGTTCAAATTCAATTAAAAGTTGTTGGAAACAAGTAATAAATCATTAAACATGGGGATTGAATTTCAGATGCACACACATATTAATCATTAAAGGCGGAGTACTATTGTGTAAAAATACCTAATTAGGAGCCGAAACACTTATCTCGCTCTCCTTGTCAGCTGTCATTAGTTTTTACTATGTGTCATTATCCGATTCGTCTGGCTCCGCTTGAGTCGACACCCAAGTCAGCAAGACCCAGCGACCCAAGCTTCCAATCTGTGCGCCAGGCGCGTGTTGTTCATTGCACAACCCAAAATGTGTGTGCCCTCCACTTGTCTTGTTTGGTGCGTCATTCTCTCATCCATCAGCAACTAAAAAACATGGACCCCTGTTAAATTAGGCTTGTGACTCCTTGATTTTTATGTGGGTAGCCAATTGAGTGGTATAGAAAGTATATGAGTTTTTTAGCCATTGGATTTTGATTTTGTGGTGAAGTTCTTCACCTATAGAGAAAAAGGACGATCTCCACCATAGAAATTCCCTAAGTTAAAAACATAACTTTTTAGTGTAAAACTAAAGCCCTCTTTTCCAAAGATATTTTATTTTCAATGTAAGAACACAAAGTTCAATGACTTTTAACATGAGGCAATTAGAGGTAGCGGTTTATATACGCAACAACAACCATATGAGTTTTTGGGCCCCCTATTTGATCATACTGAGACGATTGGATCAAATACCCAATTTAAATTTGTTTGCTTGAAAGGTCAATGACATATCAGAAAAATATATTTGCATGGCAACGATAGTGTTTCAATTCTTTAAAGTTATTATTTTCTTTTTTGCTCATTACTTTTTACAATTTAAAGAATGGACAAGTAATGAAAGATGAAACTCCTAAAAAAAAAAATAATGAAGGAAGAAATGCCATTAGAGAATTTTGAAAAAAATATTAAAACTAAATATTAACATATAGTTTCAAAGAATAAAAGATTGTATAATATAGGGCGGTTTTTAGCTTTTGTAACCGCCTATAGCAATTTAAGGTGTTTGGTAAACCTTGCTTTTAAAAAGTTGTCTTTAAAAAATGTTGTCTAAATAGAAAAGTTGAGAAGCATGCAGAAGTTGCTTTTTTACACCAGTTTCTACTTTTACAATTTAAAATTACTAAACTAATATTAATAATAATACGTAATTTTCAATCTATCCATTTTTTCCATAACAATTAAAATAAACCAAATCACATGTTAAAAAATCAATCAGGGTGATTTTTTTTATGAGTGCAAGAAATGGATAGTTTAAAAGAAAATTTGTTTCAAGTTTGATAGCGGCTTGAGCTAAAAAAATTACTTTTAGTTCTTTATATTATTTATTTTTTACGTTGACATACAATTTTTCCTATTTAATAAAAGAAATTTATTTTTCTAAAAATAAACTAAATAATATAAATAAAATTACACTTTTAGTATTTTAATGAATAAACATTACGTATGTTGACTTAAAATTAAAATTACTTAAAAACTAAAATTATGAATATGCTTAGTAAAATATGCTTATTTTCATCATTATATATTTCTACAGCAATTTTATACATAGTTTACTAAACACCTGTAATTTTGCTTCTGATTTTCTAAACAACTTTGAAAAAATCTATCAAACGCCTACCTGCTTTTAGTCTAAAACACAACATAACAAAAGCACAACACAGCAACAGCACAACATAGCAATGTCAAACTTGCCCATATAATATGATAATTGGAAGCAATTAAATCAGGGAGTGATTGGAGGAAGGGGCTAGTATAGAAATGCCAAAAAATTAAAGATAAATAATTAAATTTTAAGAGTGAGAATAATTAGATATAATTAAAATAGAATATTTAAAAATTTTAGAAACAAATAGATAGATTAATTTTCAATAAAATGAGGATGCGTTAAAAAGACATCAAAGTCTTTCAAATAAAAAGCACAAAAAGTAAAAAGGAAAAAAAGTATATGTTATATATTATAGGTATATGTTACATATTACAGGTAGAAAAGCAAATAATTGAACCCAAATGGTAAGTACTTTTTTAGACTCTATCAAAAAATCTCTTTATTTTATAAGGATTGTATTTATTTGTTTATTTATATTGTGATACCCTAAACTTCTTTTAAAATCAAATGCCAATTTTTATTAAAAAATAATACAATTATAAATTGGGATGAATTGCAACAAAATTTTAAACTGGAGGTAAACTATCAAAATTAAAAGTTGAGGCTTGGTTGCAAATAAAAAATAAAAAATTTCATGCCTTAGTTTATGCCAAAAAGGCCTTTTAAATAAACAAGTGTGATGGGTACGTGGCAAATAAGAAATTATGGAAATCAGAGCGTGGAAAAGAGAGCTCTCACATCTCATGTTCTATGTCCTTTCTCACGTTCAATTATTTTAGCGCAAACCACGCAAGAGAATCGTTTATTGATTAAAACAAAAGATACGCTGAATCTATCTATCAGGTCTGCGACAATAACGAGTTCTCTAATCAGAACTGGAATTGGTTGTTGTGCTTCTATAGTTGTAGTCATTAATGGACAGTTCCATTTCTAACCGCTTCGGAGCCGACCAAGACGCCGAAATTCCGATGATCGAAAACTCTGTCGTCAACGGCGCCGTCGACTACAAGGGCCGTCCAGCCTCCAGGTCCAGCTCCGGCGGTTGGAGATCATCGGCTTTTATCATAGGTGAGTGAGTGAGTGAGAGCAAAATGGAAGACATTGTTTGTCATTTGTCATTTGTAATTCCAAGCGGTTGATTGATTACGACAGGTGTGGAGATTGGGGAGCGATTCGCCTACTATGGAATTTCCGGCAACCTTATTACGTATCTGACGGGGCCGCTCCGGCAGTCAACGGCCGCGGCGGCGGTGAACGTCAATGCGTGGGGCGGAACGGCGTCGTTGCTGCCTCTGTTGGGGGCTTTCGTTGCCGATTCTTTTCTCGGCCGCTACCGCACCATCGCCCTCGCTTCTCTTCTTTATATTCTGGTTTGTCTCTCTATTTTCAAACATTTATTTATTTTTCTTCTTTTTTGACTGTTTTGTCTGTTTTTCTTTCCACTTCCACCTGAGAAGTAGAAACGACGAAAATTAGCTGTCAACAACAGGATCAATTTTTTTACTTTTTTTTTTTTTTTGTGTAATTCTTGTCATTGTTGTTTTGTTTCTTTTATAAAGTCCATTCTGGTGGTGAGCAGGATGCGGAATTCTGATCTAGTTAAACATTATAGCTCCAGAATTCTGTATTTTTCATAGCATGATAATTGATGCTGCTTAGTTAGATTAATTTAGCATATTATACTTATGAACTGAACTATTAGTTAAATTGATGACTTTTTTCTAAACCATGGCATCCTTTTATATTTAACCATATAAATGATGTTATCCGGAAATTTTAATACAGTTTTCATAACGTTTTTATTTCTAAGTTTGGAACAGGAGCACCTTTTGAGTTCTGTTTTTTTCCAAAATCAATCCTTTTTTTTAATTGTGGGCATGGCCTACCGATAATTCTACGTCTAAATCTTGTAGAGTTCGAATTTTACCTCCAAGCTCAAAAAAAAGAAAAAAAAAAGAAAAAATAGAAAAGCTATCTTTTTTAATTTTTATTTTCTTTTGCAAGTCAGTTAAAAGAGAGGTGCAGTTTTTCTGATCCGAGTTCAAGCCATGATAAAGTGGAAAAGAACGAAAATCTTGCATCATTTTTTTTTTTTAAATTGAAAGTGCAAAGTTTATGTTACACCAATAGGGCTTAAGTTTTGCAGGCTGTTTAAAATGATCGTACCTAATTTATTTCTCTTGGAAGGGATGAATGCATGCAAAATGCTCCTATGATTCACACTTCACAGCGTAGTTTATGTAGTTGCTATTAAATCTTGGGTTTATGTAGTTGCTATTAAATCTTGGCTAAAATTTCGATCGATGACAGGGACTAGGTTTGTTGACTCTATCGGCTGTTTTGCCATCACCTAGTGGTCCTCAATGCCAAACCAATGATGTCATGTCATGTTCTCCTCCTTTGTTCCAAATAATATTATTCTTCTTTTCTCTATATCTAGTGGCATTTGCTCAAGGTGGTCACAAGCCGTGCACTCAGGCTTTTGGGGCCGATCAATTTGATGGTGAAGATCCTGAAGAGTGCAAGGCCAAGAGCTCCTTCTTCAACTGGTGGTATTTTGGTGTTTGTGCTGGTGCCTTGGTAACAACTGCAGTTGTGAGCTACATACAAGAAAATCTCAGTTGGGCACTTGGATTTGGGATTCCTTGCATTGCAATGGTTATTGTATTGCTTGTTTTCGTGCTGGGAACTACAACTTACAGGTTTAGCATCACACACAACGAGAAAGGTCCTTTTGTGAGGATTGGTAGGGTGTTCGTTGCAGCATTTAGGAACTGGCGAAGAACTCCATCGATTAAAAGTTCTGAAGTTGAAGGCCTTTCTCACCAAAGTTCTGAACAATATAAGTAAGTTACCTTTGTGCCCATGTTCTTTAAGACACGTATGACAGCAATTGAAAAGTTTAAATTGCTTTTGAAACATTAAAATTGCCCTCAATAGGAATCTCTAATATCCCACACTAAATAATAGGCATGCATGTTCAATAACACTGTTCAACGGGAAAAAACATATCATGTGATTTTTTGAATTTTTTTTTTGTATCTAAGTGTTTGCACGACGCGTTTGTGCCTTCATAGTAACTGTTGAAGCAATTTTATACGCTGGTAGGAAAAATTTCTTCATTATTCTTTTAGGTTAATAAAAATCTTTATAATACCAATATAAGTTTGCACTTTTCTAGGTTCTAAATTGCTTCACCACCCAATACCAATCCCAAACTAAAAGAAACGGATAGTATGAATGACTTATAGTTGATTACATGCCTGACATTCACATGTTCCTGCTTGTCTAGAAGCTCTTGCATCTTTAAATAGCTTGAAAAGGTGATTTTGCTTAAACTGCTTTTCAATAATTACAGAATTAAAACCCCTCTAATGCATTTTCGATCATGTGGTATGGCAGATTCCTCGACAAAGCCTTAATTGTACCAAACCATTTGAAGGAAGATGGTTGGGTTTGTAGTGTAGCTGAGGTTGAAGAAGCAAAGGCTGTACTTAGACTTGTTCCGATTTGGGGGGCATGCTTGGTATATGGTATTCTGTTTGCTCAGCCCTCTACTTTCTTTACAAAGCAAGGGGCTACAATGGAGCGAACAATTGTGTCTGGCTTTAAAATACCAGCTGCTTCACTACAGTCCTTCTTGAGCATTGCTATTCTAACGTCCATTCCCATTTATGACTGCATTTTTGTTCCATTTGCTCGAACTGTCACAAGAAAACCATCTGGCATCACAACACTACAGAGAATAGGAGCTGGAATTTTCTTATCCGTTTTCACAATGATAATTGCAGCTCTTGTTGAGATTAAACGACTCAAAAGGCTGAAGAATACAACCTCATTGATAAGCCAAGTGTGACAATCCCCATGAGTGTCTGGTGGTTGTTACCTCAGTACCTCTTATTTGGAATATCAGATGCTCTCACCATGGTTGGTCTGCAAGAATTCTTCTATAATCAGGTGCCAACCGAACTAAGAAGCATTGGACTTGCCCTATACCTTAGTGTAGTTGGCGTTGGGAGCTTCTTAAGCAGCTTTATGGTCTCTGTCATTGAGAAAGCAACCGGCGGGGAGGGCAGGGATAGCTGGTTTTCGGATAATCTGAATCGGGCTCATCTTGATTATTTCTATTGGTTACTAGCTGGACTTAGTTCTGTAGGCTTTGCTGCGTTCTTGCATTTTGCAAGATCTTACATTTATAAGAAGTGAGGAATTATGTAAATGCTCTTTTCTACCACGCTTGTCTGTAATGAAATGTACAAATCATGTCAACAGGATTTCATACCAAAGATTGCTTTAGAAAGCCTTGATAATGATTTACTTGCAAACGTCAATTTATACGGGTTTCGTTGATATTGGTTTGCTTGTTTTATTATCTCTGCTCCCCTCCCTCACTCCCTCACACAAGGGATCAACACTTTTGTCATCCTTGGCACGTCATTTTGATTTCCGCATCTCCGAATCTTGGACTGGAGCCATTGGAGCAATCTTTTTCCTTGTCCTCTTCATTAGTGGCATCACCGCCTAAGGGAAGGAATAAGGGAAGAACTTAATCGATCAAATGATTAGGCGTGGTTCTATTCACACATCCTTTTTTACTTTTCACACATCATTTCAATTAAAAATTTCTTATCACAGAAAGACCCTCACATAAAATGATAAAAAAAGTAGTTATGATAGACTTAATTACATAATTAAATTTTATTATAAAAAATTAATGAAAGGTTTATTTTCCTCTCCACAAACACCGCGTACTGTATTTGCAAATTATAAACTATAACTATTTTGAAATCTATAACAAAACACTAATTGTTGACTTTCAATGACTATAACAAAACCCTAATGGTTAACTTTCAATAACTTATTTCAAAAAGTTGCATGGATGTATGTTAAATTTTCTTGTCTATTTGTTGTATGACAGATTGCTTTTTGGCCTTTTTTTTTTTCATTTCGTGCTTATAGTTTTTTGATTAATCATTTCGTTTCTTTTTATTAAAAGAGAAAAACTTATATGCTAAAATTAAAAGGATTCAAAGACAATACTAACTAGTAACAAGCTTAAAGAATTTTTTCTCAATAAGTTTCATTCTTAATAGTTATATCTGAGTTTTAAATTTATTTTAAACCAAAAGAATAAACTATATCGGAAAAAATATTACAAACTATATAAGATAATGGTTTGGGGAAACCTTAACGCTTTAAGTTTGATATTTCTATCAATATATCCGTTACAAAAAAGTTTGGTGGGGGGGAGGGGTGGGAAGTTCAAGTTGTACTGTTGCAGTATTTTTTTTATAGCATAATTGGTTCTATTCACACCCCCTTGAAAAATTATTATGCTATTGAAAAGCCCATCAATAAAATGACAAAAAATGACAATTATAATTGACCTAATTACATAATTAAATCTTTTTTTAATAAGCAGAAACTAATGGTACATCTTTTTTCTTTCCGTACACACATATATGTAAGGACAAAACCTTAATTTTCACAATTCAATAACTATTCCAAAAAATCATATGAAAGTATCATCAATTGTTTTTTTAATTTTTTTTGTTAATATTCAACGATTTCATTGAATTATTTGCTTTATGTGTCATCAATTGGAGGATTAATATTAACCAATTGACAATTTGTTCTGGTTATAATCAAAAGTTTAATCACGCTTAATATTCAACTCAATACGAAACTAAACAATTTCATTAGAGGTATTGTCAACTTTTTCTGTATTATCCATAAAATTGTTTTTTATTTTGTTGAATTATTTGCTTTACACAAAATGACACATTTTTTACCTTTTCCCTTTCTCTTTTTTTTTTTTTTTCTATTTGTGGTATATATTTTTATTTTCTTTTTTCTTTTCCTATCTTTTGAGATGGTATATCATTTGAGTATTTTATTTATTTAATTATCTATTTAACAGGATGATGTCTCTACTTCACATGTAAAAAAAAATCCATAAAATATGATTTTTTTAATGAAAAAAAATCAAAATATGAATTATAGAATGGAACATATTCTTTTACTAATATTTTTATTTTTATTTTTATTTTTTAGATAGTCAAGAGCAAAGAAGCTTTAATACAATGGACTCATGGTGTTAGAAGGAGGAATAAATTAATTATTGTTATTAAGAGATCTGATGTGGGTGGTTATCGTGGTAAGAGTCTGAAAATTAAACTTGGTTGTGAAAGGGGTGGAAAGTATAGAGAATCAATAAAAAACTATTAATAAAAGGTCAAATGAACAAAAGATGACAGGCACAAAGAAGGGTAGATGCCCTTTTTTGTTAAAGGGGAAGAAGTTAGCTCCTCATGATGATTGGATGATAAGTTTAGCACATGGAATACACAATCATTTACCTGCAAGGTATCTCGAGGGACACTCATTTGTAGGGAGGTTAACAAACAAGGAAACTTCATTGTTAGTGTAACGAACTTCGCAAGCTAGTAGCTGTAAACCTTGCTACTTGAGAAAAACGTTAACTCATAACATTTATAACTAAAAACTTAATAAAAATAACACTACATGGGGAAAAATATAACCTTTAGTAAAAATCAACTGTCAATATACAAGACACGAAAAATTACTAATTTCACATCTAAATATCTCTACATTCATCATGGGAGGTTAGACCATTTTTACTTAATCAACTTAAGCCTCTACATAGAAGCACCCTGCATCACAAAAGCTGTCTAAGCTAATGCTCAGTAAATATATATATAGTTTCTACATTTAAAATTCTTTTCTTGAACTTTGCTTTAGGGCCTTCTTACATGATGCTAATCTTGTGTTGTTAGAACCCTTACTTCATACTCATTGGCCTCCTCTATTGGAACTCTTTTCCATAAGAGATTCAGCTCTTATTACATTAACTTTCTTTTGTTCATAACAATTGTACAAGAGTTCACATCATACATAAAACACTTTTCGTAAAACATATAAACATATGTATTTATCATGATCATAATCATAATCATAGCCATCACAACGTAAACTTAAAACATGCTTTCACAAACATATTATTGTTCAAGTGATGCAGTGGAAAGTATACTTACTTCAATATGCTTAATGAGAAATAACTACTATCTCTTTTTCCTTCTTCTCTTCCTTTCCTTTCTTATCTTCCATTCCTTTTCTCACTCAGATTTCCTACCTTTGGGGATGCTATAAAGTGCTCCATTGATCTCCTCTTTATAAGCATCTAATAATCACAAGGATGTATCTCTTGAATTGTAGCTCAACACATGTCATCATGTGTTATCACTACTACAGATTGGGAATTCTACAATGGTTTAAAACTGTCGTAGAAAAATTTACCGTCATGAAAACTTTAATCGTGGTAAAAATTGAGTTTTCATGATAGTTTTTTACCGTTGTTAAATCTCAAAATAGGTGCAAAAATGGGGGTTTGGGAGCATATCTTCCACGACTGTTTTTGAGAAAGCCTTCATTAAAGAAAATGTTTCCACGACGGTTTTAAAAAAAACCATCATGCAAACTCCTTATTCTATGCCCTTTTTTAGAAAACCATTGTAAAAATTGTACTTTCATGATGGTTTTCTTCTAAAACCATAGTGTAAAATTGGTATTGCCCAAAAAAAATTGACAAAATTTGTGATTTTCCATGGGATGATCAGTTCTGTGTGTTATCCATTACAACAAAGCCCTGATTGCATACAAAAATTAATAAATATTGAGATTTCAAGGTATTTACAAAATCATTCATATTTGAGCTATTTTGAACAATTGTTTATCTACTATCTCTATCTATCTAAAAATGACATACCTATTTATAAATTGTACCCACTCTAATCTAACTTCATTTATATCCGTATGTGTATAAAAATCTTTTCTTTCTAAGGCTTGTATACCACTAGTAATTATATCTCGCATGAAATGTAGATTAAAAAAACCATATTCTATGTTTCCTTATTGTCTTGGACGCTTACGTCTAGAATATAGCGTTCTGTTCAGTCAGTTTATGACACTGCTTCCCGCTTGAAGCTTCCAATCATTAAGCACCCTAACAATGTGTCATGATTAAATGAATAAATAGACAATACAATTATGTAAAACTCAAAGCAGTTAATTTTATAAGAGAACATTAATACTTACAATCTCACGACTGATATGAAATCATCACGTGGTGGGTGTTCGAGGGGATTAAACCAATATATTTGATCCTATGGCAAAATAGGTGCCAACATCTAATGTTCTCCAACATTATATGACACAAAGAATAATTTCCCCTTGGTGTTTAAGCTAATAGGTGGAAGAGTGATGTGGCGTGCTCTTTGCAATCACTCTGTGGGTCTCTTACAGCACTTGAAACAATTTCCAGAGATGTGAAGCTGAAATTGTGCGCCTTGCCTTGAAGTTCATAATATTCCACCAAATAACTACAATAAAACATAGTACAGTCAATTATTTGAAGGCAACTTACAACTCTACCTATATTTTAAAATTTACGAATTAAGGATACTTTTATTACCTGAGGTATACCAGGATACAGTTTGCCCTGATTTTATCAAAGTTGATGAAGTAGTAAATGTCTTCATACCCTGCATAAATAGGCAATTCATTACAAGTGACATTTACCGGTATCAGGCACTGAATCGTCAACCCATCGCACATGAAAAAATGTGCATATAAAGCCAACTATATAAATTCTAGAGGTACTGAAGCGAAGTTAAATGCAACAGTGGCTTATTTGCAATGGGTTGTTCTTGTTCTTGCTCTACCTCAGGTTGTGGTTGTCTTGCTTTTGTAGAGCTTTTCTTTTTTTGGCATTTCTTTCTGCTTAGATCTTGTGAAACATGGCTAGGCGCTTGACTCGTCTTCGTTATTACAACGACTTCAACTAACTTCTTCAGCGATGCGACGAAGCTTATAGCAGTTTCACCCATAGTTATTTCTTCAAATGTTGGAATAGGCAATTTAGCTGTTCTAACTCTGATGGTAATGATGCTAGTGTTCACGTTTTCTTCCCCTAATGGTCTTCCATCTTCCATGGACTGTATCAATTAGAAGACTCTTTATCCATGCTTTTCCAAGTGGAACAAGGGCACACCCACCATTAATTCTATCCTCAACAAAAAGCCTACAATCTTGACCTTATTTGGGCTCTTGACGATATAGTGACAATTAGACTTCTAGAACTTGTGGAGCTCCTGCTACATTATCGGGAGGGTTACAACTAGCCTTGTAGCTACTGCGTTGTGAGATGCTATCATCCGTTGACTTGGCACGTCCCTAGGAAATGAGCTTAGTCACAAGACCTTGAAGTTCTGCAATTTCCATCTGCATCTTTGACATTTGGGAATTCAATTTGGAACTTGATTGGAGGTCGAAGTATTAAGACTACTTCACATACTTTGATTGACCGCAAACACGTCTTGAATGTTCCGGTTTCCCTAATGCCCTTGTCAATATGTCATCATTATCGATGGATCGAAAGCTCCCTTGACTTTATTGCGTCGTGTACTCATCTTGTAAAACAACAACAAAATCATGATATTCTTAAGATCCTTCAACAAGTATGAAATTACAAATTAATAGTTTGTCTTCAATAAACTTACAATCAAGTTCCCAATTTCTGCTATTCTTGGATTGTTAAACTATCCATCATGACCTTGACGTGATTTTACCTACAACTCCTCCCGTGTTCATAGCACGCCCATCTTAGCCAACTGCATTACACTATATTTGTAACATATTAATGATAGAATAATTGATATATGTAATACGAGTAAGATATTAATGTACCAATGATTGCTCAAGCTTTCTATATCTGACTCGGCCAACCATAGAGTAGTATTCATTTTTTGCTTTTATTTTTCTTGCATTTGATGATAATGTTGGAATTCAGCAAAATGTTGATACCTCACAAAAGCTTTCCAATCTTATCGTTTATGGAGGGGTAATAGTGTACTACCATAGAAGGCCGCTTATATACATTTTCATCCTCCTTTGGAATGGAAAGGTATGGCTGTACGAAAAAAACATAGAGGTCAGATCTAAAACCCTTTGCGAATTTGCCACAAACCTTCAAAGCTTTTTCCCAATATCGATTCTTGACTATGAAAGCTTCATAAATCTCTCTCCAAATCACACCTTTTATTTTTTTTAAATCCTTAGACCTCCAATCTTTAATCCATATAGGAACATGCTCTCGATTAAGAGCTCCAATCCAATTACTTAATTCATGGCCGAGTGCGCCTTCTGGTTGGCCTTTTAAATCAAAGGTCACTGCTATTCTTAAACCTTTCTTTTTCATCTGATGAACTTTTTTCATGAGAGTAGCTCTTCGCTCAAAGTCTACTTTGGAATTGAATTTGGTTCGCCTACGTGGCTTACTACATTGTTTTCCCTGCTTTATTAAGGGGAAGATAGAGTGCACTCTTTGTACTCCTCCTCATACTGGTCATTATCGATCTCGCGAGACATTTTACTTGTTCAAAGTAAGCAAAAACTAACACACACATACTAATATTAAATTATGTACTTACCGTAAAAAATTGACAAATTAAAAATTCACATATTAAAAAGCACATATTATAAATTAACATTTAATAAATTCACATATTATAAATCACATATTAAACATTAACATATTATAAATTCACATATAAAAAATCGCATATGATAAATTCACATATTATAAAGTCACATATTATAAATTCACATATTAAAAATCTCATATTAAATGTTAACATATTATAAGTTGACATATTATAAATTCACATACTATAAAAAAATTACATATTATAAATTCACAAATTAAAAACTACATATTAAAAAATCACATATTAAAAAAATACGGGGTGGAGGAAGGGAGTGTGCGTGGGGCAGGGGAAGGCGGGGAGCGGTTGGGGGGGAAGGTGTCAATGGGGTGGAGGTAGGGGCAGGCGGGTAGGGGGCGGGGTAGGGTGGGTGGGGGGCAGGATGGGGCCGAGGTTGGGGGGAGGGGCCACAGGGGGGTAGGGCCGCGGGTGGAGGAGCAAATGGGGGCAGGGGAATGGATGGAAGAGGTGGTGGGGTAGGGGTAAGGTGGGCTGTGAGGGGTGGGGTGGGGGCGGGTGGGGCTGCAAGGGAAGGGTGGGGGGGAAGGAGCTAGGGAAAGAGGAGGCAGGAGAGGGAAAAAAGAGAGGGAGAGGGAGTAGCACTTACCGGTGGGAGAGGCGACGCGATGGTGGGAGGCGACAATGGCGATGGCAGAAGGAGAGAGAGCTAAAGAGAGAAAGAGAGAAGGAAACTTTTAAGGAGAGAGGGGCAGCTATGAAGGGGGAGATCGGTTTGGCAATAAAGAGGGGCGTGCAATTCTCAAAACTTATAAAGCCCTAGTTGGCACCTTACACGACGGTTTTTAGGAAAAACCGTCGTGTAATGCTTGAGCTTACACGACAGTTTTTCACAAAAACCATCATGTAATACTAAGCTTATATGACAGTTTTGTGAAAAATAATTGTGTAAGATAAGCTTACATGACGGTTTATGCAGAAACCATCATGTAAGCTTTTTTAGCCCCCATCGTAGAAGAAACCATCTTGTAAGCTTGTTTAACTCCCGCCATTTTCACGATGGTTTTTATGAAAACCATCATAGAATATCCTTTTTTACGATGGTTTTCTTAAGAAACTGTCGTAAAAAAATGGTTAAAATTACCACTTACATATGTTTTTCTGTTCTGCTCAGGGTGGGTAGCCCGTGTGTTAAGCATCCGATCATTGATGAAAGAGTTTGGTGCATATAAATCTTCCAACGAAGCTTTATTGTGAGAACAAAGCTGCCATCAGCGTTGCTCACAATTTCGCTTAACGTGACGGGATCAAACATGCAGAGATTAATTGCCACTTTATTAAGGAGAAATTCAAAAATGGTCTTGTGTGCTTGTCCTATATTTCTTTCAATATGCAACTCGCTAAAATTCTTACGAAGGGGTTGCCTAGACATCAATTCCAAGAGCTTATAAGCAAGCTAGGTATAGAGGACATCTATTGACCAGCTTGAGGGGGAGTATTGGAAACTAATGAGATTGTAAAAATGCATATTTCTTAATATTAAATCATTATTTTACATAAATATTTCTCATTAAATTCTCTTATTAATAGCATTTTTGTGTTAATAAGTATATTTGTGTCTTAGTATGCAAATATGTCCAATAACATGTTTTTAGTATGTTTTTATGTTTAATAATATTTTTGGTAATTTTTAGATTCGTTTCTATGTCTTAAATATGTATTTAGTTTGTAAATAATTAAAACTGCATTAATATTTAGTGGTAATTTTATTTTTAGTCTTAATATGTTTTATAGTATGTTTTAAGTTTGTAAATATGTTTCATTATATTTTTAGCAACTTCTAAAAATATTTTCGAGTCTTAAAATTCATATCTATGTCAAATCGAAAGGGGTTAAAATTTTAAAAGTTTGTAATTATTTTTGTGTGTTTTATTATTAAATAAATAATATAATTTTAAATTATTGTAAATATTTGTTTATAAAATAATTAATTTTAGTGTGTTTATGAATTTTAGATTTAAAATTCAGAGGAAAAAGGACCCAAACGGTACAAAAACAGGCAAAAAGGGACCTTAAATGTGCAAGAAATCAAAAGAAATTCAAAATTTAAAAGGAAGGACACGTGGCGCATCCTGCATCGTTTGATCAAGCTAGCAATTCATCCTTAGCCATGGATTGCCTGCCATGTGCCAAGCCTATCTCTAAAACCAATTTCATATGGTGTACGGTCATTCCCACATGCACGCGTTTCATTTGCCGTTCGAACAGCATACGTTGAACAATCCAAAGGTCTAAGGAGCATGTTTACTTTCCTCTGTGGAGACTTAATCCCAGCCATTTGTCGAGTCTTCGGTCAATGATCAAGGGCTGCAAATCATCGATCCTGTACCGGCGCTGCAGCGAATCCCAAAGCCCAACTTGCACTCTCTTTAGCTGTCTCACACTAAAAGAAAGAAAAAAATTAATAATCAATTAGCTCATAAGGAGTTGATTCTCATGGGGTAGGAGGCGGCGATTTAAAGAAAAAAAATTATGGGGGTGTTTGGCAGTGGTGGGAACCATTTAGTTTCTATCACAATCTCAGTTATAAATAGTGTAAAGCTCTCACATGCTACAGTAACAATAAAAAAATATGCTACAGTGTAAACTCTCACATGCTACAGTAAAAGTGGTTCCCACCACCTTTCCAAACACCCTATATATCAGCAACGTTGATTCATTTTGAGGAAAGAAAAAAGAAAAAAAAAAGATAAGAATAAAATAAATAAATCAAAAATACCTAAAATGGGTACATAGTACCCATCCACTACCTATATAAATCCCTCCCCCCCTCCCCAATACTCCTTCTTGCGGCCATTTGGCCTCATTCCGCCTCTTCTGCATTCTTTTTTACTATTGAGCTTCTAGCTTAGCAGTACCTTTTTTGGAAGGAGATGTTGTTAGGGCAATCCCCTAATCCCATCATAAATAATAAAATAATACCTAAATTAGTATAGAGAGCTTGGTGAGGTAGAGAGATAATCTTGTATGTATAGTACTTCGGTATGAATTTTAACTTTATATATGCTTTGTAATGTTTTTTTTTTATGGAATAAAATATATTTTCATTGTCTTTAATAATTATTGTTAATGTTGTTATGCTACCCATTTTGACATAAACTTAGTCATGCTTTGTTTATGTAATTTAATTGTGTTGCATAATTAATAATAATAATAGTAATGAAATAATGTTTAATTTTATGGAATCTCTTTTATTACAATATGACTTGTTATATTGTTGATTTTAGATGTTTTATAAGAAGAGGTACTGCCGAAATTAACATAAAAATTTATTCTATTTAAATATATATTAATTTTGATTTGTTATTATCTTTTCTACCTCAAAATTATGTTAGTTATAATTGTAATGACAGCGGTTATAATTTTCATAGTTAATGCACAAAATCATTAGTGGAAGATGATTATTTTGCTTATTTTTATAGGAAAACCCTTACTACATTATAGCTTGCTATATTGTCGCTTTAGGTTGACTTATAGAAATAGTAAACGTGCTTGTAATTAATAACAAAAGATATAATGAATGAAATGTTTTAGATAATTTATTTAGAGTGAAAATTCCATACCAGTTACGAAATATACAAGGAAATTTCGAAGCTTTACCATTTTAATTTTATGTTTTAAAATCTCATTTTAAAAGTTTCAAAAATATTTGTTTTCTTTTAAGTTTTGTTTTGAAAAATCCTTTTCCACTTTAAACTAAAAATTTTTAATCTTTCAAAAACCCACCTTCCTATGGATACGATAACCTTTTTATACTACAAATATCCACATTTAAAGAATCATTTCGGCGATACAAATAAAAATTTGGTGTCGTTGCCCAAGAAGTGCTGTCGCTTTGTTAGATTACTAAATTAAGCAAGAAAAGAGGCAAGCGATCTATTCCTATCCTTTGTAAATACTATTATAAATATTTGTGTGTTTCAGTTAGTGTGTCAATTGTTAAAAAATTATAAAAAATTTAAAATAAATACAAATAAAAAAATCTAAAAAAATAAAAATATTTTCTTGTTAATTATAGTTTATATAATATTGTTGTTTGTTTATTTTAGGTTTAGATTTAAGTCTAGAATTTAGAAATAAAACTTCATAAAACTTTAGAGCTCGGTTTTTCATAAAATAAATTGTGGTTTTATGAACAGTATTCTTTGAAGAAGTTCTGTCTGGAGGCTAGTACTGGTTGAAAAACTTTTTTCCATACCCAATTAATTTTGTAGATTCTTCCAACACCATTCATTTTGAGAATGCTATTCTGACTAGAAAGTTGGTTTTTAAGAAGCCTTTGTCCCACCAATTTTTCCTAGGAACATCCTTAAAGCATATAATTCTCAAGAACTACAAAATAATAAAACGAATACTTTTTACTCACTACTTTATTCTCCTCCAAAAAAACAAAAGCTTAGCATCTCGTCTTTCTCTTGTAAATTAAAAAAATTAAAAATAAAAAAAATCAAAAAATTAATTAAAATATTAAATAAAGAGAAACTCTTGGGGTTAATGCTTTGACATAGAGACAAACTAGGCCAATTTGCTAAAGCTCCTAACTTAGGAAACCCTAGTGAAAAATCATTGAATTCTTCTCCACATTTTCAAGTTCTTTCAAATCCATTTGTAATGTCAAATCTCGATGAGAATCCTCAAAGAATTTTGACGAAAGATTACATGCAACTGACTCGAAAAATTATGTGTGATGCAAGCAATTACATTGTAGGAGTCGTTTTAGGTCAACGAAGGGAAGGAGAACCTTTTATAATGCATTAAGCAAGTAGAATTTTAAACAGTGCTCAAATGAATTACTCAACCACTGAAAAGGAATTACTTGCTATACTATTTTCTCTTAATAAGTTTCATTAGTACCTGATCGGTTCACCTATCACTGTTTTCACTGATCATTCAGCCCTTAAATATCTCTTTTCTAAAAAAGATGCTAACGCCCGACTTATCAACTGGATCCTTCTTTTGCAAGAGTTTGATTTGACCATTAAGGACAAGAAAAGAGTTAAGAATGTGGTAGCTAACTATTTATCTCGTTTGGAATTCAATGATTTTGTCGATGGCCCACCAATTCATGATGAATTTCCTAATAAACATCTATTCTCTGTTACTATGTTACCTTGGTATGTGCACATTGTCAATTACTTGGCAACTAAGAAATTCCATCTGCTTGGAGTTTGCAAGACAAAATAAAATTTTTGGTTGAAGTGCGTAACTTTTACTAGGATAACCTTTACCTTTTTAAATATTGTCGTGATCAAATCATGAAACGCTACATTCCTAAAGATGAAGTGTTTAGTGTCTTAAAATTATGTCATAGTAATGCATGTGGTGATCATTTTTCTATAAAGAAAACTTCTGCAAAGATTCTCCAGTGTGGTCTTTATTGGCCCACTTTGTTCAAAGACACTTATCATTACTGTCATTTTTGTGAAAATTGTCAAAAGTTAAGTACTCTGTCTTGTTGCTATATGATGCCTCTAAACCTAATTATCATAATACAAAATTTGATTGCGGGGGACACAGACTTCATGGGACTTTTTCCACCTTCTTTTGGATACCTATACATCCTTCTCGCTAATGGGTTGGAAGTCGTAGCATGCAATACCAACAATAACATAACTATTATTAAATTCTTGAAAGAAAACGTGTTATCTAGGTATGGTATGCCACGCGCTATAATCAACGATCAAAGCACACATTTTTGCAACCGTTCTTTTGAAGCCCTAATGCGAAAGTACGGTGTAATTCATAAAGTTGCAATTGCCTATTATCCACAGACAAATAGACAAGTTGAGTTAGCAAAAAGATAGATCAAACATATCTTAGAAAACAATGAATTTAGATCGAAAAAATTGGTCTACACGTCTTCAAGACGCACTTTGGGCATACTGTACAACTTACAAAGCTCCCTTAGTAATGTCTCCCTATAGGCTCATCTTTAGAAAAGCCTATCATTTACCTGTAGAACTTGAACATAAAGCTTATTGGGCTGTTAAAGCTCTCAACTTTGATCTTAGTGCTGTAGGTATTGAACAGAAACTTCAACTTTCTAAACTTAAGGAATTGAGGAATGATGCGTATGACAATTTATGGATTTACAAAGCAAAAATGAAAGCATTTCATGACAAGAAGATCCTGAGAAAGAACTTCAACCAAATCAACAAGGTCATCTTTATGAATTTCATCTCCACCTTCATCATGGTAAGTTGAAATCATGATGAACTGGTCCACATATTGTGAAACAGGTTTTTCCAAATGGTGTTGTTAAAATCAAAGGTCCATCTGATGGAAGTATACTCAGAGTAAATGGCCAAAGAATGAAAAGCTACATAGAACAGATAACTCAACCCGAAGAAGTCACTCTTGCAGGTTTGGTTTATCAACCTTGAGTAGTTTTCTGTCACCCTCTTTTGTAAATATTTATTTTTGTTCTTTGTTTACTTATTTTGTCTTCTGGTTGATTTTATGTACATTAAATTTCATTAAAAAAACCCCTCAAAAATTGAAAATGAATTTGAAGATTAATTCTTACAAACCAGCTAAGTAAAGGAGGATATAATCCATTAAGATTAGTAAATACATTGTATTTACAACTTCTTGAGATGCATTTTGAAGAATCTGTGTAAAAAAAATAATTTTTGACTTTTCAAAAAGATAAATTCTTGGAACTTTGACTTTAAAAAACCCAGTTTGTGATATATTGTTGTGTGTTTATTTTAGTTTGTTTAGTTTGGTTTGTTAAGTTTGCTACATATCATCCTTGTAGTTGTGCTGATTCGGGTAATATTTTTGCTACTTTCACTATTCTTTTCATACATTGAGGACAATGTATAATTTAGGTTGGGGGAGAGGGTTTTGCATCACTGTCATGTGAAATTGTGCCAAATCTTTGTATTTTTGCACCAAATTTTTATGTGTTACTTTATAAGTTTTGTGAGTCATTAAAAATAAAATTAATAAAAATCTAAAAAAAGTGTTTTGTAAATATTAGTTTCTTAGTAGTCAATCTGTTGTTATTTTGTTTTGATTTCTGAATTTCATATTAATGTAATGTCATATTTCTATTCTTTGAATTGTCTAACTTTATAAACTCTCAAAACTTCAGTTTTATTTAATTATTTCATGTGTTTATTTTTCAAAGTATATGTAAGTCATTCTTTTCACACATGTGTTATAATGCTTAGTAGTGGGGGTAAATCAAAGCTATGAATTTTTGAGTTTTGTTATTTTGTGCAAATGAATAATTAAGGATAGTAAGTAACATGTTCAAAACTAAACAATAAATTGTTCAAATAAAATTTTTGTTTACATTTCCCTTCAAAGACTCAATCCCAATTGTTCGTCGAGTCTTTGTTCAGCGATCCAAGGGTTGTGAATCGTCTGTCCTGTATTGGCGCCGTAGTGAATCCCGAGCCCAACTTGCACACTCTACAGTTATCTCAGAAAGAAAAAAAATAAAAATCAATTAGCTCATTAGGAGCTAATTCTCGTGGGCTATGTGGGTGGCGGCAATTTAAAGAAAAAAAAATCAACCAGCAACGTTGATTCGTTTGGCGAAAAGACAAGAGAAAAAGAAAAGAAAAGAAAATAATAAATTAATAAATTCCCAAAATGGGTAAATAGTGTCCATATTTCTTCACACAACCATTTGGCCTCATTCCCCCTCTCGTGCATTCTTTTCTATTGAGCTTCTACCTCAGCGGTACCCTTTTTGGGAGGAGATGCAGTTAGGGCACTCCCCCGACCCAACTAAAAATAATAAAATAATGTCTAAATTCGTGTAGAGAGTCTGGTAAGGTAGAGAGATAATTTTGTATGCATAGTACTCTATTATGAATTTTAACTTTATATATGCTTTTTCATGCTTTTATTTTTATGGAATAAATTATATTTTCAATGTCTTTAATAATTATTGTTAATGTTATTATGCTGCCCATTTTTACATAAATTCAGTCATGCTTTGTTTATGTAAATTTCAAAAAAATTTAATTGTATTGCTAATTAATATTTATAATAATAAAATAATGTTTAATTTTATGGAATGTCTTTTACTGTAGTATGACTTGTTATATTGTCAATTTTAGATATTTCATAAGACGAGGTGCTACCCAAAATTAATATAAAAATTTATTCCATTTAAATATATATTAATTTTGATTTGTTGTTATCTTTTCTATCTCAAAATTATGTTAGTTATATTTGTAGTGACAACAGTTACAATTTTCATAATTATTGCATAAAATCATTATTAGTGAGAGATGATTATTTCACTACTTTTTGTAGGAAAACACTTACTGCATTATAGCTTGCTATATTTTCACTTTAAATTGACTTATAAAAATAGTAAATTTACTTGTAATTAATGAGAAAAGATATAATAAATCAAATGCTTTAAATAATTTATTTAGAGTTGAAATTTCATAATAGTTACAAAACATACAAGGGAATCTTGAAGCTTTACCATTTCAATTTTATATTTTAAAACTTTTTTAAAATTTTCAATAACATTTGTTTTCCTTTAAGCTTTGTTTTGAAAAATCTCTTTCCACTTTAAACAAAAAAATTTTAATCTTTCAAAAACCTATCTCCTTGTAGATACGACAACCTTTCTATACTATAAACGTTCACGTTTAAAGAATTATTTTTGGTGATACAAACAGAAACCAGCGCTAATTTTAACAATTAATATCTAGATTTTCTCTGTCAATAAAATCTAGATTGTTTCCTTTTTAGGGATAATGAATTAGTACCCTTAATTCTCTAATTTGTATATTATTTGTTTCCTAGATGAGATTAGTTTGTAAAAGTCTGAATGTATATTTGTAGGCCTGTACAGCTTCTACTTTTGAAATCAATGGAATGAAATTATTTATAAGACCTAGAAATCAAGATTTATGTTGTTTTAAGTTGATATAATATATTCTCTCTTGTTGCTAGAGTTTAGAGTGCACATACAACGTTGAACAGACATCTTCAAGCCAAGAAAATTACGAGTCATCATGATTGATAGTAAAATCATTGCTTGAGCTACAACATACAGGGATATATAATCTTAGAGAAATCCAAGCGTGTCAATTTAGTTGGTGTGGATGTTTCTTCTTGTGTTTATAGAATACGACACACACATGGGTTGCCATGTGCCCATGAGATTGCAGAATACAAGAGAGAAAATCTTTTGATTCCACTTGCATGCATTGATTCTTATTGGAGGAAATTAGACATGGTGCAGGTCACTAAAGAGCAATGCAAGAATTTGAGTTGCCAAGCGGAGTTGGACGTTATTGCAAACAATTTTGTCAAATATGATGATACAATGAAAGTTCCGATTTTAAAAAATTTTAAGGAGTTTGCAAATTTTGAATGTTTGTCGCTTACTGAACCACTAGTGAAAATTAAAGCGAGTGGTCGTCCTCGAACAAAAATAAACAATTCAAAAAAGAGAGAGAGATCCATCTGTTTTTTGAATATATACAATCCAAGCGCGATGGTATTTCACCCGAAGTTGCGTATGTGAGAAGTAATATTCAGTTACCATTAAAGGAGCAAAATAAAGAGAAGGTGTAGTAGTTAAATGATACAATTAAATGGTCCATCTATTTTTTTAAAGTTTTGTAACTGATTCGTAAATTTTATAGATACATCAACAAAGATTCAATAATATGACTAAGACTTGTCTAGATGCATTTCGGCGTGGATTGAGGCCATGTATTATGCATGTGAAAGATGTAAAAGTTGATGGTAATTGTGGGTTTAAAGCAGTAGCTGGCTTACTTGGTATGGGCGAGGATGGTTGGAAACAAGTGCGACAAGATTTGTTAGACGAGTTGTATTCCCATTTAGACCATTAAACCAAATTATTTGGGTATGTTGACAGAGTAGTTGAGTTGATTCACGCACTTTTATTCTTTGATCGATGGATGATAATGCCAGATATGAGACATCTTATAGTATCTTGTTACAATGTGGTATATATTACACCATTTGCCTAATCGTTTTGCCACTAAGATCAAACCCAGTACCTCCACTTTCACGCAAGTACATTGCCATAGGTTTTCCAAATAAACAATTTATTGAGTAATGTATCTAAAATTTATTCTAATATTAATATCTGATATTTAAAAAATACAGGTCTTTACTTTAATCTATTATGCAGGTTCTTTTAATACCAAGACACCCGGTACCACCCATTGATCCAGACATTGTTCTAAAAGGGCTCATGAGTGGAAAAATACATACGCTTCACGAATCCAACACTTTTGACAAGTTGTGGGTTTTAACGTGTGCACGTCAGACACAATAAATTTAGATGATGATAAAGAGTCTATTGTTGCTTTTGAAAAAAAATTTTCACAAAAATAATGGAAACATGGTTGCGGTGCAGACTGTGTGTAACAAAATTTTTTCGAACTTTTGTAAAAATGCTATAGATTTGATGTGTTGCCCCAAATGTTTTTTATATGCGGTCGCTTGTAGTACAGTAAGGGCAGTCGTATCCACAAGGAGCTGGGAATTTGGGAGATTAACAAATTTATGGTTTAAAATGATATAGGTTTTACAAACAAAATTTAAAAGAGAATAGTATTTTCAACAAATTTAAACAAGATTTTAAAACATAAAATTAAAACGGTAAAGTTTCGAAATTCTTTTGTATGTTTTGTAACTGATATGGAATTTAACTCTAAATAATAACCCTCTAAAGCATTTAAATTATTAAATCTTGTCTTTTTAATAGAAACACATTTACTAGTTTTTTAAGTCAACCGAGAATGACAATATAACAAGCTAAAATACAGTAAGAGTTTTCTTATAAAAAGTAGCAAAAAAGCCACCTCTTACTATTGATTAGGTGCACCAACTGTAGCAATTATAACTGTTGTCAACATAGTTTTTAAATAGAAAAGACAACAACAAATGAAAATTATTTTATTATAATAGAATAAATTGTTGCATTAATTCTAACAGAACCTCATTTTATGAAATGTCTAAAATTGACAATATAACAAGTCATATTGTAGTAAAAAAAACATTCCATAAAATTAAGCATTATTTCATCGTTATTAATTTTAATTATGCAACACAATTAAATTATATAAAGAAAGCATGATTGAATTTACATAAAGATGGGCAACATAATAACATTAACAATAATTTTAATGAACATTGAAAACGTAATTTATTCCATAAAAATATAAACATTATGGCATAAATATAGAGTTAAAAACTATACTAGAATACTATGCATATAATGTCATCTTTTTATCTTACCAGACTCTCTACAATAATTTAGACATTATTTTATTATTTTTGGTGGGTCCACCTTGGGGGAGAGTCCACGTTGGGGGACAAACATCATCATTAGGTGTACAACACCTTGATTATGTGATACATATATACATATGCATATATTTTTAAGAAAATGTCTTATGAATTATAAAAAAAAATGTTGAAAATATCTATAAAAAGACATTCTTCAAAACCATCATAGAAGGGATCTTTTGAAAGAGAAATGCATAAATACTAATAGCATAATAACACATAATATTTCTTAGAACTTTTTATGATCCTTTATCATGTTTCAGGTGAGAATTTACTTACTTAGCTTATAGCAAATTACTTAACCTCTTGTAAGTAAATGGTTCCTCTCTACTTTCAACAACTTAAGGGCCTAAAAAGTCTTTAACGTTACAACATGGTGTTACAAGGAACATTCTTAGTGTAAGAACATACTCAAAACATCACATATATCACTATGGCAACAAGCAATACTATGCTTAATCACTTAGAAGAACTTATACAATATACCACATTCTAAATAGATTCACAAATTTGGCCTAGCAGTCAGTACTTAATGATTTTTCTAAAATCATACAAAATTCCAATGACTATGAAATTCTAATACAATGTTCTTAACATTTATATATGTCACTAGATTAAATTTCATAACCTTTCAATTACTCTAACTACTATTTCATATTTTCTAATACACTATCATGTTTCTAGAAAACATCACAGGTAGATATAAGTCCATGAATTCTTAAAAATCACACAAAATTGAAACAGAGTTGAATCTTTTACCAAGAATTTTAAACATATAGAAATATGACTAAATTAAAAGTCATCATATTTGGATTATTATAAGTAGTTATTTCATATTTTTAATTTTATAACACTGTTGTTGGAAAAATACTACAGGTAGTCACTAATCCACAAATTTTATATATTCATACAAAATTTTAATAGCTCTGAAATTTTAATACAAGATTCGTAACATCTACACTTACTATCATATTTATTTTTATAATAGTTGGATCAATGTAAATATTTTTTCTATACTTTAGAAATCATAAAACAAAACTATTGTTGAAAATATCCCACGGGTAGTGGGAAATAAGGGAATTTTCTAAAATTATACAAAATTTCAATTAATCTAAAATTTAAGCATAATATTTGTAACATCTATATATATAGCTCCACATTTATTTTCATTATATTTAGATCAATCTAAGTATTTTTCTCATATTCTAATATTATAAAAATATTTCTAGAATAATGCTTAAATAATGAGCAGTGCAACTTCTAAGATTTTTAACTTAATTTTTATTGTTTTCATGGAACCAAAATTTTGCAAGCAACAACTACACATATAAATAAGCACTTATAAATTTTTATAGTATTAAACACATCCTAGAACATCACCAAACAAATCATCATATTTAAAGGCAGTTTAAGAATTGTAAGAAACAACATTTAGTACAAATTCTCTAAAAACATAAAAAAATAGTGTATTTGAATCCAAAATTTTTGTGAGCGATATTAACATATATATGAACAATGACCACAAAGAATTTTTATAAAATTTTATTTCTATTTTCCCTAGAAAATTTCGTAGTGTGGATTTTCATAAAATCATACCTACATATACTATAATATCATAATAAAATTTTTGCATGAAAATAAATAAAAAAATAATTATTGAATTTATACCTAACAAAAAAACGTGTGACTAATGTTATTTATTTCTATATTGTAGACAACATCAAGCAATTATTACTTCAGAAACCTCTTGTCTTTCAAAGAGGGCGAAAGTTCATCTTCATAATCAAAATTTTCCATTATGGTTGCATGAAAAGTTAGTGCTACATATATTATTTTCATGGATTATTTTTATAAATGCTTCCAAACTATGTACCCTTCTTGAAGTTGTTTCTTTTTTCTTTTCTTTTTTTTTTTTTAATCAGGAGCAATTTGACTTAGTGTAGATTTTTTGGAGGGGATTTATAAAAAAAAAAATCTATTTTAAAATAATATATTTCTAATTTACTAGTTTGTCATTATTTTTCTCTATTGTGCAAACAGGCAGAGGAGTTATATAATTTTGGGGAGAATCAAATTTCTTAAGATGTTAGATGTTTGGCTCATAGGCCGAATAATGTGTATACTACATATAAGTGATATTTATAATTTTAGGGAGAATCAAATTTTTTAAGATGTTTGATGTTTGGCTCGTAAGCCGAATAACATATATACTGCATATAAGCGATATTTGATAAATGGTTTTAGGTTCCACTCAAAAGATATTGAACAAAATAAGAAAACTCATAATTGTAGAGTCATCATGACTATCAAGGCTCAAAGTTTTGCAAGTAGGAGGGATCAAAATCCTATTTTAAGAGGTGTTTCATTTTATGGAATATTGACAAATATCATTGAGTTGGACTATTCAATGAGAAATTGAGTTGTACTTTTTAAAAATGAATGGATAGCTAAAAGTGGAATTAGAGAAGAGAAAGATTGTACAAGAGTTAATTTCTCAAGGTTGATGAGTGATGCTGAGCCTTTTATACTAGCTTCTCAAACAGAACAAGTAATGTATGTGGAAGACCTCCAACACAAACGATGACATGTAGCTGACAAAATAAATCCTAGAGATTATTATGATATGAACACGAAATCCCATGATGAGAATGTTGAGTCTTATTTACAAACCATGGCATGCAGTGTGCCTATGGCTGATGAGAATCAAGATATAAATTTTGCAAGAACAGATATGCCAGATATAACTATTGATACATTATTGCCTTTAGATACAAATGAAGCAATAAAGATGATGAATAATTCTAAGTTGACTTAATTCTCTAATAGGTTTCAATTATTTTATATTACTTTCTTATCTTCAAGATTTAAGATTTTTTTTAGAGTTAGGAAAGGTGGTTTTGTTTTTCTCATGATGTTGCCGAGCTCATCTTTTCAGTTCTATTTCCAGATAAATTCGACCTCTGTTGCAACTTTTTTCTCCATCAAAGCTGCTTTTGTAATTTTAGATATGCTTTGAGGAAGATATCTAGAGTGTGAGGGAGGATGACCTACAAGTTCTACTTTTTGTTTATTTCACCTTTTTTGCTAAACCATTATAGCAACATATTATATCTCTTGCAATTCTATCTCATTTAAAAAGTTTGTTATTTTTCAATACATACATCTCTTCCAAATTTTGTTTAGTGAGAAACTTATACAATTATTTTAAATACTTATTTTGAGATTCATTGTGTATTTAACTACAACGATATCTTACTTTTATATATTACTAAATTATTAGAAATACGTGACATTTTTGAAATCTTACTAAGGCTTTTTTTGGTTACATTTTGAAATTGTCACTAAAAATGGTTTAAGATACACTTCAAACATTCACTAAAGATCCCTTTTAATGACAATAATAAAATGTCACCAAATTATATTTTTGTGACATTTTTAAGTGTCAGTGAAACTAAGTTTTTAGTGGCAATTATAAAATGTTACTAAATTATATTATTTGTGACATTTTTTAGCTAATGCCACTAATTATTCTAAGTGTTAGTAAAACTAGGTTTTTAGTGGCAATTATAAAATGTTATTAAATTACATTATTTATGACATTTTTTTAGCTAACGCCACTAATTATACCAAAAGTGATATTTTGTGCTAAAATATTACAAAAATTAAGTGTCACTAAAACACAATTTTCCTGTAATGTATTATTCAAGCTCCGAATCAATACTTAATAGAATTATTTATCTGCTTCTTGTTAGAGAAGGAATAGATTCCATCTTGTATTATTAACATTCCTAACTACTTACTTCATAATGCCTTTGAGATATAAGGAATAAGATTAGATTCTTAAATCCATACCAAGTAAATCAAAAGACATAAATCTATAAATAGGACTTTGATAATAACCCGTAATTAAGATCGTCTTATATATGACTATCGATTGATATGATTGAAACTTGCTGTATTTAACAAAAATTATTAGCTATTGATATGGCATCATGTCCCAATCCTATATAATATCATTATGTATAGTGCCATTTATTTTGGGGCTTACTATATTAACAGTTCGGATAAGATTGTTCTATTCTTAATGGAAATGACATGCACTAGAAACACTCAATTAAAGATTCCATACTTTAATTGAATAATTAATTATATGTTACTGACCATTTTGTGATGCCCCTGACATACAAATTTTGTCAATAATAACATGTTTACATTATATTTTTAAATACTACAGAGATGCTTAATTATTGTTAGTTTGATTTTTAGTTATTTGGCGCAGTGTGACGGCTTGACCTCCTCGACCTAGAAGCTCAATGTGCTAAACTAAAAAAATATTATAATTTTATTTGTTTGGCTAGGAGTTGACATGTGGTTTAAATTGTTATTTCTTTTTATTTATGGATTACATGAAAAAAAGAGGATGATGATGATGATGATACTTAAATGTTTTGTTTGTTTACTTGCAGAGTTTAATTATTGTAGTTTTTTAAATAATAATATATTGCATTTTGTGGATTTAGTAGTGTGGTACGACTCCATCAATTGACTTGTCAAATTTTGTGCTTTGAAATTAAAAAAAAAAAAAAAGAGAAGAATCTGGACTAGTCCATATCGATTACTTAGCTCATAATTTCTTCTATTATTGAACTTGTCAACTTATTTTAGACTTTGTCGGCAATAAATTTTTCTCTGCTATTATTCTTTAGTCCTTGGCACTCATAATCTCACCCTAGATTCACTTTCCACGTCTTTCTTTTACTATTGTCCTTCCAATCTTTATTTCACCAAAGGATGTAGCCTCCTAACTATCAATGTCTTCTCCAACATGTTATTAAAAAAAAAAAAAAAAAAAACTCTTCAAGGAACCGTTCATCTTACTTTTACTCATATCACCAATTAGCTTTTTGATCAACTAAAGAAGTCCATGCGTAAGAGTTAAATAGTCTCCCTATGTACATGATTTGTTTTTGTCAATTATTGATTTTAATGCATATGGTTTTCTCAATAAGTTTTTATGTGAGTGTGTTTGTATACAGTGACAAATATTTATATATAGTAGACTGATGTGACTTTGTTTAATGATGGGCTTGTTGCATATTATTTATGCTTACATTGGAGCATGGCTTTTTGTTCAGTTAGGAATTGTGCATTTTGACGGTCATCATTATTTATCTCCTGTGAATTGTTTAATAACTATTGAAGCCATCCTAAATATTTTGCTTTCTGATGGCTGTAATTTAGTTAGGATATGTGTATGTGTATAGTGTGTGTGTATATGTGTGTGTGTGTGTATATATATATATACATATATAAATTTACTAGAATAGTAGCTAAGTAATATATAGAGTTATTACTACTCTTATATATATATATATATAATTGTACTTGATGATTCTTTTTGCATGTTTTAGGCTTATATAATAAACTGTATTAAATAATCTGTTTTTGTCTGTTGGCACATATTGATAAATGGTTATGTGGGTGAGTAAAAAGAATTGAATTAGTTTCAATTTATTATGGACACTCAAATTATGCTGCTATGTGGTGTGTGTGTATATTTACATATATTTCTAGTTGCTTAATAAACATGTTATTTATAGAATGCAATTGGTTTAATTTCCATAGTCATAATATTATCCTAATAGTATATGTGTGAATGTTAATGTTGTTGTGATTCATAATGTTACGTTTACTAGCACATCTAGCTCAACAAGGACCTTAACACTTTCCGCTTGTTACCTTTTAACTAGATATGAGGTAAATAGAAATTCATTTCAACTGCATTACAAGATAGTTGTTATAATGTATATGACTTATTATATCACTTGCATTCATGACATAAAGGCGCATGTATAGTTTTTTGAAAAAAAAAATCATTGTGCTATGAAAAGAGATTGTTTATGTGTACATTGTGTAGTTAGCTTGTAAGTAACCTTAGTTAAGTTCCACGGGATAGTCTGGGATACAAGTGGTTTCATGGGAGTTTCTGAGGCCATGTTGTCGGACCTCTTTGTAATTCCTAGGATCGGTGGCTATAGTGTCTCATGGGATTACCTGAGGCACTATTGCTCGTGAAGGTTCGTTAGTGTGCATGCATGCTTATCATAGGCCTAGGTTGGTGGCTCATGGTGTCTATAATTACGTGCACATTAAACATTTTTATGATATGGCAGGTACGATGGATATTGTATGAGCCCATACATGATGCCACTACATTGAATTGCATAGTTTCTACTTACTAGGCATTAGCTCATATTTATCTTGTGATCCAGATGAGGCTACATCTCAGCAGTGTTGACTAGAAGGTCGACTGGCTTGCTCTCCGTTCTCGTAACTCTACGTATATGGACACTATTGACCTTATATGGACACACTTTTGTTTAAACATTATATTTTGGTAATTTTAGTTACTATGGCTTTGTTATAAATATGGTTCAAGTGGCGTTTCATTTTGAGATATAAATTATTATAAATATTTTTTTGCCAGCCCATCTTTTGTGAATATATAAACATATGATTGTTTGTAAATTACAAGATTTCCAAAAATTTTCAAATTCACCCCTTCAAAAGTTCAAATTTGCCCGCTATTTTCTTAAATAATTAATTTGAATTTAAGTAGAATATAGCACTGCCTAGCTTGATTATATGTATTAACAGTGTGATTAAGTTAGGCAGGTGTCATAATTTTAATTATCATCTTCAATATTATCCTCTTATATATAACACTTATATACTATATTTAAGATCACATAGATAATTATGGGATTTTAATGACATTCGTAAAGTATTCAAAATATATACACACAAATATAATGAATAAATTTACTTTGTTTATTTTAAAATGTTCTTTATAAACATCATATGCTTTAAAGACATTAATCCTAACATCTATACGATGTTGTTTAGAAAGAGAGGATACGTTTTTTAAAAACAGTTCATATGATATTGATCATATTTGTTGAGTTTAGCACTTGTAACAATGCCTTCTATTTTGTCAAACTATATACAAATAAATGTTCTTTATATTTCGCTCATCACATGGTTTTTCTTTTGATAAAGCAGCAATTATGGTCAGTGCTTGTTTAGTTAAATTAGTAAATATAATAATAAATAATATCTTTTCAAAAATATAATTAGTGTATAATATATTTTTAATAAATTGTAGTGAATATATATAATTTTTAATTTAAAAAATTTTCTTTATATATGAAAAAGCTTTAGAAAAAAAAAGGGAGATACAGAGAAACAAGAATATTACAATAATAAAAAATGGTGAAAGTGAAAAGCAAAATGAAATGAATGAAAGTAATAATCATAAAGATCATTTTGAAACTATAAGGGGGCAATAAATTAATTTAGTTATTTTAAAATTATAAGGGGTGGATTTAGAGGTGGGTGAGTTCAAAAAAGGGTGTAAACAAAACCATCCTTTTTTTTATACTCACGTTATAGTTTTTTAAAGCACAAATTCTACTAAAATATGGGACAAGTACTCATAAAATTATAAAATTCATATTTAAGTTTTTGAAGGATTAGTGCTTTTTTTTTTTCCCACGAAGGACTAGTATTTTTTTTATTTCATATTTGAGAAAGAAAAAAAAGGAAACGTAAATGGGGAAAAATTACTAGGCCTACAATGCAAAAAGAAGTGGAAAAAAAGAAAGGGAGGAGCTACATAATGAACAATGGCAAATCCGTAATAATCTTTTAAGAAATGGTTTGTAATTAATGTTTTATTTTTTTTAGAAAGTAGGATGACACATAATAAAATGAACGCATAGAATGACAAAGAAATGAAAATTTTTCATATATATTAAATTTTAAAACTTTCTTTTTAAATTTTAAAACTTTCTTTTTATAAATAGCATAAATATTTTAATGTGATACTATTTAAACAAATAATATAAATGATAATATGGTATAATTTTTTATATATAATATAAATAAAAATTGTTTTTTAAAATATGAAGTAATATGTAATTTTCCCTCGCAGAGGGAAAGCGATAAAAAAATTACCTTAGCATTTCTTAAAAAAAAAAACTAAAAAAAGATATTTTTTAAAATTTAAATTATTTAATACTTTTAATAATATGTTCGTCATCCCATTGATTGCTCGCAAGTAAGAGAGCTCTAACATTTCTCATGTTCTACGCTCCCCCTTCACGTTCTTATTATTTTAATATTACGCAAACCACGCAAGAAACTTGTTTATTGGTTAAAAAGGATACGCGGAATCTCTTAGAAAAGAAACGTCTACGACAATAATGGGTTCTCTACTCAGATACCAGAACCAGAATTGGTTGTTGTGCTTCTTCTGTAGCAGTCATTAATGGATATTTCCAAATCTAACCGCTTCGGAGCCAACGGTGACGCCGAAACTCCAATGCTCAAAAAGACCGTCGTCGATGGCGTCGTCGACTACAAAGGCCATCCAGCCTCTAGATCCATTTCCGGCGGTTGGAGATCGGCGGCTTTTATCACAGGGGAGTGAGCGAGTGCGAGCGAAACGCATGAAATTGTTTGTCGTTTGCCAACTATGGAATCGCCGCCAACCTCATTGTTGATGCTTACTGTGATCCCGCGTCGGATCAACACCGCGCACGGTCTGACTCCTTTCAGTTCATCTCTGCCCAGACGGACGTACTTGTAACAAGAGGAGGGACGCTTCGGAGGCAATAGAAAGGTTAGTCGATGGACAAAGGTTCTCCGATGCTCAGGGCAAGGTTTGCTCGGCAGAGGGCGGCAACTAGTTAGGTAGGAAGAAGAAGTCTCTTTCTAAAATGTCATAAATGTATTCTATTTATAGGCCACCACTTGGATCGGGTGTAAGACGGGTTTTACCCACGACTCGAGTGTCACATCAAGGTGTGTCAGGTAGTAGGTGACAAGTGTCGTATCCCTCGTCCGACGAATTAGACTCCATCGGACGGCGAGTTACCTGCCTTGTGTTAGCCTAAAATGGCGAGTAGCTGCCTGCTTGCGAGTGAGATTCATCTGACCCGAGCTATTGTATAGTCCGAGGTGGCAGCCTACTTGGCATGCGGCCTCGGAGGCCCTGAGAGGCACCTCGGAAGGGCGTACGTCGCATCGGGGACTGATAACAAGCTTACTAGAGACTCTACCGAGCTTATTAGCCGACCACCGAAGTTTATTTCCTCGACGGTGGTGCCGAGCTCACCCTCAACATTTGCCTCCCAGTTCACCTGGTCGGTGTTCGGTCGGGTGGACTATGCCGAGTGGGTGAGGTCAGCTGAAAGGAAGAAGGCCAAATGACACTTTGAAGGGGCATGAGGCGAAAAGACGCGCGGATCAGACGGAGGATGCGTGTCACACTGCGGCCGACTGCCCCGCCTGACAAGCATAATGATCGCGCCTCTTAGTTTTTTGCGCCCAGATTTCCCACCTAAAATGGCTATAAATAGGGCCATCCTCTCTGTTATTTTCAGCTGCCGAGCTATAGTCATCCACGCAAGGATCATATTTTCCCAAGCTTCCAAAACTCGAGCAGGTAATTTCCCAGGGGTGCCAGAATGAGTGATGTTATCGATTCCCAGAATTTAGAAATTTTCTGGTCGAAAAACAGTACAGAAAGTAGCTCGTCCACCACCCAAACCGACGTCGAGGGAGCGTCTCTAGGACGGGATGGGGCCGATCGACTCAAGCAAATTTTGAGGGTCGACTCTCAAACGGTACCCAAACAGGAGTTCCTTAACATGCTAGACGAGCATAGGTCGATTAGGCCGTCCAGGGAGCAAGACCCTTATCTTGGGTCAGCCACTACGAGCTCATCCTGAGTTATTTCTAGGGAGATAGCCGAGCTACAAGGGAGCGGCGATGTCCCGAGCACATCCGGCTAGGGTGTTGGGGCCCTAGCCCAAGTTACGGGAGTAATAATGGTGGACGTTTTCGATGAGAAACGGGTAGCCGAGGAGGTAGAAGCGGAGAAACCCGAGATGGAAGATGAGGTCCAGGTCACCCGCATCTGAGGTGTGACGGCGTACCAGGAAACCCGGTCCAGGCAGACCTCACAGAGTCCCGGTTGGAGGAGCTACGCGCTGAGTACGGTATCCTGGACGACGTGACCCTCATTGTCCCCAGTGAGGGCGATTCACCATTGGACACGCCTGAAGGATGTATCACTCTTTATGCCGAGTTCTTCAGGGCTGGGCTGCGCCTCTCGTTCCATCCATTTTTGCATAGGGCACTCAACGATTTCAACGTGTGCCCGGCTCAGCTGAACCCGAACAGCTACAAGTCACTGATCGGGATGTACGTGTTGTGGAGGTACCATCGGGCTGTTGAGATGCCGGTGGAAGCCTTCAAACAAGTGTACAAGATGAAGAAGCTTCCTCGACAGTCCGGATGGTACTACGTCACCGGCTTCTAGAAAGACTTTATCCTGGGCAACCCTGACTCGGATAAACTTTGGAAGTATGAATGGTTCTACGTCGGGGGAAATTATTTAGCCTAAACCGGTGAGATCGTTCCTGCTGATCAGTACATGCCGAGGGCGTTCGAGCAAGGGCTTGTGTGGACCAAGCGGCCCTAGAAACCGAGCCACGTGATCAGGGCGGTTGAAGACCTGTTCGAGAAACTGGAGTTCACCAGGCAGCAATCCTTCTTACTCAGGAAGGAAACTTTATCCGGTTATAGCTGGTTCGGGGAGTCCAGTAGAATAAATCCTCAACCGGTCTGCCCTGCCCGAGGTACCGAGCAGGTTACAATTCCTAGGCCTGGTGCCGTCGACGTCACGGGGCGAAGCACTTCTTGATCTGGGTGGCCGACGGGGGAGCCTTCATTGTCCAATTTTGAGGACTCATCGAGTGGCTTCTTCGATGCGGGGTCACCTATAGCCGACGAGGAACTCGAGGACGTGATTCGACTCTTGTACCCGTCACGCCAGCTCCGGATCGGAGGTCAACCTTGAGTTTTTTTTTTTTTTTTAATGTGTGTCGACCTCATTTTGACCTGGGGTTTTGTTGTGCAGAGATGTCTTTGCGGCTGAGCTCTGCTACTGAGAGACGAACTCTAATGGAGAGCCTAAGAAGGCAAAAGGGCAAGGCCGTCGAGATCGGGAGGAAGTGTAGGTGGACTCCCAGGGCAGAGCTTCCTCCTCAACCTGAGCAGGTTTCCACTTCAGTCCAAGAGCCGTCACCTCCGCCTCCACCAACTAGGGACGCGCTGGAAGTAACGCCGGTCGAGGACACGGCTGGAGTCTCGTCCGAGGATCCGCAGAGGAGGCGCCCAAACTACCGCGGGGTCATTCTCGAGCATCTCAGGGATGTGATACCCCAGGATGACTTCTTTATGAACATCCGCGGGGAGGACTTCCAGAGCCTGTGTAATACGGCTTTCCAAGCTGCTGCCACCGTAAGTATTCGTCCAAACCGAGCTTTTTAATTCCTTTTTTATTACGCTGTCGAGCACTAAAGTCTCGTTTCATGCAGACAAGTGCCATCCTGCACATGGTCCACTCCACCGGGATGAAGGACATCCATAAGGAGAAGGAGATGCATAAGAAAACCTTCCTCCGAAAGCTGGACGCGGACAAAAAGCTCAGTGCTAAGAACATTGAGCTAGACCAAGCCAAGGACTCTTTCTCTCAGGCCCAGGAGGCAGCCCGGAAAGCCAAGGCCGAGGTCGAGGTGGCTTGAAGGCAGGCTAGGGAGGTGAAAGATGAAGCTGCACGGCTTAAAGGGCAGCTGACATCCCTACAGGCCGAGCACCAACATTTTGTGGATGAGCTTCCAAGACGTCTAGCCCGAGCCATGGACGAATTCAAGGCATCTCCAGAGTATGCCGATTACTACTACTTCGACATGACCGACCTCCGTGATCATTTGATCAGGCAGCACCTCGAGGGCAAAGGCTTTGATTGGTTGCTCATCATCGAGCCTGAGCAAGGCGCTGCTCAGCAACAATAGGGCGAGGGGGAGGTCATCGTAGTAGACAGCGATGACGATGGAGATGGGCAAAGCACTACCGGCGGTGGAGGCGAGGAAGACGCGACTGGGGGTGAAACTCAGGCCTAGGCCAATTTTTAGTCCTTTTTTGTTGTTTCTTGACTTGTCCGGGTTCGGGAGGTACCCGGTTAATTGTACCTCCTCCTATAAATAAAATTTATTTCCCCTTCTTCTCTTCTCGAATTGTTGAATTCCATTTTTCTTTTAAATGTTTTTCGAGTGCAAGTGCTCTTGGGAGAATATGTTCTCGTTTCGGCGTGAGAAGTTCCTCGGAGATGCAGTTACAGCTTTGAACTGTCGAGTAACCACATACCTCGGTCTTCGAAATTGGAGCAGAATGCTTCATATTTCTAAGTTAGATGCTCCTCAGGGGGGCATTCCTCATTGAGATCGAGTTCCGTCTCGATAGCTATCGAGTTATCCGAGCAGGGGTGGTATCCCTGTTATCTCAGTTAATCCGAGTGGTTATCCTTGTCTGCTCAGTTAATCCGAGCAAGGTTTAGGTTTTTGTTCTCGGATCGAGTTATCCGAGCAAGGGTGGTATCCCTGTTCTGTCAGTTAATCTGAGCAAGGTTTAGGTTTCTATTCTCGGCCAGGCAGAGCACAACGGCGTGTGGCTACCCTTACCCTGTTGCCCCTAGACTTGTTTAAGTTTTTGAAGAAACTTTGCAAGTGTAGGAATCGTCGGGCATGTTATTGTGCCAAGCAACTTGTTGGGTTGTATGTACGGCGACAAACCTAAGGTCAGTAAAATACCGATCAGTCCCCCAGATCGGTCAATCAGGATGACTCTCCCTTGTCGGGAGTTATTGTCTGTCCTCGGAGCCAGAGTTATGGCGTTCTCTTTGGGTTCTACATTTCCTTCAAACGCATTGCTCAAGTGGAATGGTGTAGGAAAGTTGTATTCCATTAATGTGATATGTACATACATTTTTCTAGTCCTATTCGGTAGGCCTAGTTACAAAAGAATTTTGGCCAGAGGTCAAAAAGGGTTTCTGGCTCTGAAATTAGCAAAAGAACTTTTTCAGAAGCTCGGCATTCCAAGGATGCCCGAGCTGATTTCCTTCCATGTCAGATAATCTATATATGCCTGGCCAAACGATGCCATCGACCTTAAACGGACCTTTCCACTTTGGACCAAAGGACTGGAGGCTGGGCTGTTGAACCGTGACCTTCTTCAGTACCATGTCTCCAACCTTAAAACTTTTAGACTGGACCGTCTTGTTGTAATACCTAGCTACTACTTGATTCCGAGCTACGTTACAGATTGCTACGCGGTTCCTTTTTTCTTCGAGTAGATCAAGCTCGGTCATCATCAATTCTGTGTTCTAGGTCACTTCATACCGTTTGATTCTGAAGCTAGGCAACCCTACTTCGGCTGGGATGACAGCCTCTGCCCCATATACGAGGGAGAATGGGGTTTCTCTGGTCGCTGTCCGGGTAGTTGTTTGGTAAGCCCAGAGCACTTGTGGGAGCTCGTCAATCCATGCGCCTTTGAGCCCCTCGAGTTTTTTGTTTAGGTTGTCTTTGATTGTTTTATTCACAGCCTCTACTTGGCCGTTACTCTACGGATAGCTCGGGGAGGAGAAAACCTTCCTAACGTCGAGCTATTCGCATAGGCGGAGGAGACCTGAAGATTCGAACTGTTTGGCATTGTCGGTCACAATCGTGTACGGGATCTTGAACTGGCAAATAATGTTCTTCCATACGATGTTGGTACACTTAGCTTCAGTCATGTTGGTACAAGGTTCAACTTCAATCCACTTTGTAAGATAGTCTATCACCACGATGCAGTATTTAAATTATGATCGGGCTGACAGGAGAGGTCCAATCAAGTCGATGGACCATTTTACAAACGGCCATGCTGAGGTCACTTGAGTGAGTGGCTCGACGTGAGATCCAGGCATTCTGATAAACTGCTGGCATTTTCGAGCAAAATCCCCATAGTCTTGTTGCATGGTCGGCCAGTAGTAGCCTTGTCGAAGGCACTTTTGGGCTAAAGAGTGTCCTCCGGAGTGGTTGCAGCATAGGCCCTCGTGGATTTCTCTCATTAGATACTCGGTCTCTTTGGGATCCAAGCATTTTAAGCATGGTGTGGTGTAGCCTCGTCGGTATAATTTTTCACTGATCATCGAATACCGGGCCAAGCTTTTTCGTATCCGACGTGCTTCTTCTCAGTCATCAGGTAATTCAGCTGTGGTCAGGTATCGGATGATCGGGTCTATAAATGTGGTCCCGGGCTCTTCGGCTACACTTAAGACTTCCCTGACGATGCTCAGCTCGACAAGTCTTTCATTGGGGACCAAAGTTAGGTCGCTTCCGCTCAAGCCAGAAGCTAATCGGGCAAGGCCATTGGCTTTCGCGTTCTCTGACCGGGGGATTTGCTTGAAAGAGTAAGACTTAAATTGTCCGAGCAGCTATTTCACTTTTTGCAAATATGCAGCCATGGAGTCTGCTCGGGCCTGAAATCCTCCAGTGACCTGCTGAACCACAAGCATTGAGTCGCTATGGATGGTGATGCGGTCCACCCCAAGATCTCGGGCGATCCAAAGTCCGGCCAGGAGAGCTTCATATTCTGCCTCATTGTTGGAGGCCTTTAAGTCGAACCAGAGGGCATAGATAACTTTATAATCGTCCGGGCTAGTTAAAATCAGCCCGGCGCCCGACCCGTTAACCCAAGAAGATCCGTTGACGTGCAGTTTCCAGTCCGGCTCTGGGGCAACATTGTCCTCACTACAGCTGGGTGCATCGGGCACTTTGACAGGTGACTTCTCGACCAGCGGGGTCACCTGTTCGGCGTCTGTGAATTCTACGATGAAGTCCGCTAGAGCTTGAGCTTTGATGGCCGTCCTTGGCATAAAATGCACATCATATGGCTGAGCTCTACTGACCATTTGGCCATACGGCCTGATATCTCTGGACTCTGGACTACTTGCCGAAGAGGGAATTTGGTCGAGACGTTGATGGTATGGCCTTGATAGTACGATCGCAACTTGCTGACAGAAGTAATTAAGGCAAAAGCCAACTTTTCAAATGGCGGGTAGCGCTCCTCGGCACCTTGGAATGTGTAGCTTGTGTAGTAAACCGACCTTTGGACTCCATCTTTGTCTCGGACTAAGACTGAGCTAACGGCTTTCTCAGAAACGGCTAAGTATGCAGTTAAAGCTTCACCGGGTAAAGGTTTGGACATGAGTGGGGGCATGGCTAAATAGGTCTTCAAGCCTTGAAAGACTTCCTCACACTCCCTGCTCCACTCAAACCTTCCCTTGAGTACCTTAAAAAATGGGTGGCACTTGTCGATGGCCCGGGAGACAAACCTTGACAGAGCTACCACCATGCCGGTGAGCCGTTGCATGTCTTTTACTGTTCGAGGAGAATGCATGTTAATAATTGCTTGGACTTTTGTCGGGTTAACCTCGATGCCTTGTCGATTAACCAAAAATCTAAGGAATTTGCCTGAGCTTACATCGAATGCACATTTCGCCGGGTTGAGTTTCATCCCATATTCTTGAAGAATGTCCAAGCTTGCTCGAATGTAGGCCATGTGGTCTTCTGCTCGGACAGATTTTATAAGCATGTCGTCCACGTAGACCTCCATAGTTTTCCTGATCAACCGAGCAAACATCTTATTGATGAGGCGTTAGTATGTAGCTCTGGTATTCTTCAGGCCGAAAGGCATTACCACGTAGCAGTATAAGCCCTGGTCGGTAACGAAGGTAGTTTTTACTTGATCTTCCTCGGCCATCTTTATCTGATTGTACCCAGAGTATGCGTCCATAAAGCTTAAGAGCTCGTGGCCAACAGTGGCATCGACGAGCTGATCTATCCGAGGAAGTGGAAAAAATTCCTTCAAGCAAGCCTTGTTGAGATCGGTATAGTCAATGCAGACCCGCCATTTGCCATTCGCCTTTTTGATGAGGATGACATTCGCTAACCACTCCAGGTACTTGACTTCTCTGATGAATCCAGCCTTGAGGAGCTTCTGGACTTCTTCGTTTATTGCAGCGTATCTTTCCGGGTTAAAAGCCCTTCTTTTCTATATCACCGGCCTGTGGCTAGGTTGGACATTGAGTCGATGGTTGATGATGCTTGGATCAATGCCAGGCATGTCCTCATGGGACCGTACAAAAATGTCCCGATATTCGGTAAGAAGCCTTTCTAGGTCGGCCCGGATCTCAGGTCTCAGCTGCGATCCAAGTTGGACAGTGTGTTCAGGCCTCTCAGGGTCTAGGGAGAATAACACCAAATCTTTGACCGGGGTGGCTCTTACCTCATCTTCGGGCAATCTAGGGTCTAAATCTGATAGCATCTTGGGTGTCGGGTCAGTAGGGAGATCCATTTCGTCAACCGCATAGATGGCAGAGACGCCTAGGTGCCGAGCTGTAGCTGCTCTTACGGCACTGGCTAACAAGCTCGGGAATCCATCTAGGATAAGCGGACCACTCTAACACCACCATTCGTGGGGAATTTCATGGCCAGGTGATACGTAGAGACTATAGCCTTCAAGGCATTTAGTATTGGGCGGTCAATGATGATGTTATATTGGGAGGGTTTGTTGATGACCAAAAAGTCAATAACTCGAGTAACTCGAGCAGCTTCTTCTCCAAAGGTTACGGGCAAGCCGACCTTCCCTACTGCTCGAACATATTCTCCTGCAAAGCCATAAAGTCGGGTCCAAACCGAGACTAAAGGGGCATTTCTTATCTTCAATTTATCAAAGGCTTGCTTGAAGAGGATGTCGGCCTAGTTGCTGTTGTCGATTAGAACACGCCGTGCTATGTTGTTGGCGATGGGCAGTTCGTACACTAGAGCGTCATTATGCGGGTGTATTAACCGGTCTGCTTTTTCCTCGGTAAACATGATTGGGGTGTCCTCTTGGCGACATATCTTGTTGATATGCTCGGATATGTTTATGAATTCACCCTGTTCGACTAGCCGAGCTTCTCTGACATATGACCGCTGCCCACTCGACGTGTCCCCAATAATAGGCCCGTCAAAGATCGTGTGAATGATATTTGGGGGATCTAAGGTGTTCCCAGCTTCGGTTCTAGAACGGTTCGGTATGTCTCGGCTCGACGGATCATTCCTTCCCGAGATGGACCCTAGGGTTATAACCCGCTCAATAAATTCTCACAAATGGCCTTCTCGGACTAGCCTTTCGATTTGGTCCTTCAGTTGGATACATTCGTGAGTGCTATGTCCCACATCCTTGTGGAATTCGTAAAACCTTGATTGATCCTGTTTCACCTTGCTCTCCTGGAGCTTGGGTGGTGGTATTAATAAATTCTTGCCACTTACCTAGGCAAGCACCTCGTCGATGGTCGCCACTAATGGTGTGTAGCTCTGAAATTTACCGATCGGCCCCTTTGGCTTCTCGGATTTCTTCTATTTCTTCTACTTCTTGCTCTACTCGACGTTGCTATGCTCCGGTGCTTTCTTCTGCTTCTTGTCTTTCTTTGTTCCACTTGGGCCGACTTCTTCCTTACGGCTTTTTATGTATTCAGTAGCATCGGCATGTCTCTAGGCATAGCCGAGCATTTGAGAGAATGTGCTCGGCTGCTCGAAGGCCAATGACCAGGTTAGTTTTTCGTCTCAAAGACCCCCTACGAAAATGTGCTTGAGGGTCTCGTCTTTGATGTGCTTGAGGGTCTCGTCTTTGACGTGCTTGACCTCAAGAGCTGCCTAGGTGAACCGGTTGATATAGTCCCTGACGTTGCCATCTAGTTGTTTGACAGCATACATGTATATAATCTCTTTCCTTTGCGTTTTCGTCGTAGAAAATGCCAAAGAGAAGGCGTCAGCCAACTGCCGGAAAGAAGAAACAGATGAAGGTTCGAGTGACAGAACCATTGCTGAGCAGGACCTATCAGAGTTAGCGAAAAGGCTTTGCACATCGCTGCGTCGCTAGCATTTTGTAGTAGCATGTGCCCCCGAAAGAGTTCAACATGCTCGTCAGCGTCTGTCGTCCCGTCGTAGGACTTGATTTGCGGTACTTTGAACTTCGACGAAATAGGGGCCCACATTATATTATCCGGGAAGGATGGATCCTGAGGTCCTATCTCGTCTAGGCCAAATTGACAATTTTGAGTCTCGTCGATTTGGCGCAGCAGTGCCCAGAGCTGGCGGCTGTTAGTGTCTTCGGGCAGTTCAACCCATAGGGTACTCCACCCTCAGCGCGGCCTCTAGCTCTGGGCTGGTGGTTTCGGTTTGCTCCCTGACATCTGAGCCTATCAAATAATAAGGCTCGAGAACCTTGCGACGAGGGAGCGTGAGCTGCTTGGTGTCCAAGACGGCCTTCTTGGACCAATCTGTTATTGGCCGAGATGCCACGAGTGGATCCTCTAGACTGCTTGGAGTGGGCTTCTTCATGGTTGGCTGCGTCTCGTTCTATCTGCCCTCCAGCCTGGTTAACCTAGGCCGGGGGTGGCAGAGCTGGTGCAGCATGGCGTTGAGCCTGCTACGCGAGCTATTGCGTTAGGATCCAGATTGCATTTGTGAGTTCCTGGATTGGGTCCTGAGCGGCCGGAGCTTCCGCATGCTCAGCCCTGGCCGCGCTTCCCTGACTCCTGGACCAGGACCTCGTGGTCCGGGAACGGCCCCTAGGCCTACCCGTCTTCGGTTGCCTATTTCTTGCATCGCCTGACCCCTCTTGTCGGGATGTATCGTCTTTGACATTTCCTTTAGTCGTCATCTCAGTTGGTTAGAGGTAATGTGGCTGACGTTTGGGTGAAGGCATAGGCGCCCTCCTTCTAGCACCAAAATGTTGATGCTTACAGTGATCCGGCGTCGGATCAACACCGCGTGCAGCTACGCACGGTCTGACTCTCCTTCGGTTCGCCTCTGCCCGGGCAGACGTACCTGCAATAAGAGGAGGGACGCTTCAGAGGCAATAGAAAGGTTAGTCGATGGACAAGGGCTCTCCGATGCTCAGGGCAGGCTTTGCTCGACAGAGGGCGGCAACCAGTTAGATGGGAAGAAGAAGTCGCACTCTAGAATGTCATAAATGCATCCTATTTATAGGTCACCACTTAGACCGGGTGTAAGGCGGGTTTTACCCACAACTCGGGTGTCACATCAAGGTATGTCAGGTAGTAGGTGACAAGTGTCACATCCCTCGTCCGACGGATTGGACTCCATCAGACGGTGAATTACCTGCCTTGTGTTAGCCTAGAATGGCGAGTAACTGCCTGCTTGCGAGTGAGATTCATCCGACCCGAACTAGTGTATAGTTCGAGATGGCAGCCTGCTTGGCATGCGGTCTCGGAGGCCCTGAGAGGCACCTCGGAAGGGCGTACGTCGCGTCGGAGGCTGATAGCAAACTTACTGAAGACTCTGCCGAGCTTATTAGCCGACCACCGAAGTTTATTTCCTTGGCGGTGGCGCCGAGCTCACCCTCAACACTCATAACGTATCTGACCAGGCTGCTCCGGCAATCGATGAGGCAGCGGTCTCGAGCGCCAACGCATGGAGCGGAACGTCGTCGTTGCTGCCTCTGTTGGGAGCTTTCGTTGCCGATTCTTTTCTCGGCTACTACCGTACCATAGCCCTCGCTTCTCTTCTATATACTGGTTTGTCTCCCGATTTTCAACAAATATTTTTTTCACTTTTTTTTTTTCCATGTCATTGACGATTCCGCTCGAGAAATAGAAAACGACGGACAGGAACAATATGTGAATATATACGTGTGTGTGTGGGTTAGAAAAAGAATCATGCATTTTTCATAATCTCAATTTCGTAAATTCTTGTCAATGTTGCTGTTGTTTTATTTTATTTTTTTTTCCTTTTTAAAGTCCATCCTTCAGGTGGTAAGCAGGATTCAGAATTCTGTTCTAGTTAAGTAATGTAGAATCCAGATTTCTGGTATTTTTGATAGAAACCAAAATTCTGATATTTGGGCAAATAGTAAATGCTGCTAGATTAGATTAATTTAGTAAAATATCAATAGTTATATTAATAATCTTTTTTAAACGATGCCACTCTTCTTCTTTTTTAAATTAGAAAAACATGTGATCCGAAAATTGTAACATGATTTTTTATCTTTTTTCTTTTCCCTAAGTATGCAACAAGGGTACATTTTGGGTTCTTTTTTCTTCCAAAAGCAATCGTTTTCCTATTGATTTTTCATTCTCTATGGAAGTCAGTTGAAAGATAGGTGTAGTTAGTCTGACCCGAGTTGCCATGATGAGGAGGAAAAGGATAAACATCTTAATCTTTTTTTTTTTTTTGAACTGCCATGTTCACGTTTGACCAATAAGGCATAAGTTTTGTTTTCCATGAGCTCTTGCGTTTCTGCAGGCTGGTTTAGGTTCAAAGTAGGACTTGCAGATTGGCAGCAAACATTTCACCCACAACTCATTTGAATACTTTGGAAAAGCTTTCTCTTGAAAATTGCAACCATAAAACTATACGCATAAAAGATATGTAAAACATGATTGTTCCTAAGTTTCTTTCTTTTTGGGGGAATTAGTGGGAAATGCTCCTATGGTTCACCCTTCACAGGGACTGGGTTTGTTGACTCTATCGGCTGTTCTGCCATCTCTGAACGGTTCTGAATGCCAAACCAAGGAGATCGTGTTATGTTCTCCTCCTTTGTTCCAAGTAATATTATTCTTCTTTGCTCTATATCTAGTAGCATTTGCTCAAGGTGGACACAAGCCATGTACTCAGGCTTTTGGGGCCGATCAGTTTGAAGGTGAAGATCCAGAAGAGTGCAAAGCCAAGAGCTCATTCTTCAACTGGTGGTATTTTGGTGTATGTGCCGTTTCCCAGGTAACAATTGCGGTTGTGAGCTTCATACAAGAAAATCTCAGTTGGGCACTTGGATTTGGGATTCCTTTTATTGCAATGGTTATTGTGTTGGTTGTTTTCTAGCTGGGAACTACAACTTGCACGTGTGTGTAATAATGAGAAAGGTCCATTTGTGAGGATCGGTAGAGTGTTCGTTGCAGCATTTAGGAACTGGCGAGAAACTCCATTAATTATATCCACTGAAGTGGAAGTCTGGTCTCACCAAAATTCTGCACAACATAAGGAAAGAACTTATGTTTGTGCATATGTTGTTTAAGACACGTGTGAGTTTGCCCATCATAGGCGTCTTAAAGAACAATTTGTAATAACCCACATTTAATCTAATAAAAAACAAGACCTTTTAAAATAGGAAATTCTTATACACATTATCATGTGATTTTCTGCATTTTTTTCTATATCTATGGGTTTCCATGGTGCATTGTTGCATTCATACTTGCCTTTGAAGTAATTGTATTTACTTGTAGAATAAATTCTATTAGACATTAGCGTAAGTTTGCACCTTCTAGGTTTTAAAGTGTTTCAAGACCCAATACTGATACCAAAATAAAGAAAACTTATTTAGTATGAATGACTTGATTATTTGCCTAACATTACTAAGTTCCTGCTCGTCCAGAAGCTTTTATATCTTTATATAGGTGGAAAAGGATATTTTGGCTTAAACTGCTTTTCAATAGTTACAGAATTTAAGCCCCTCTAATGTATTTTCGACCCTGTACTCTGGCAGATTCCTCGACAAAGCCTTGATCATACCAAACCATTTTAACAAAGATGGTCGGGTTTGTAGTCTAGCTGAGGTTGAAGAAGCAAAGGCTGTACTTAGACTTGTTCCGATTTGGGAGACATGCCGACATGCTCGGTACATGGCATTTTGTCTGTTCAGTCTGCAACTTTCTTTGCGAAGCAAGGGGCTACAATGAAGAGAACAATTGTATCTGGCTTTAAAATACCGGCTGCTTCACTACAGCGCTTCATGGGCATTGCTATTCTTATTTTCATTCCCGTTTATGACCGCATTTTTGCGCCGTGTACTTGAGTTTTCACAAGAAAACCATCTGGCATCACAATACTACAGAGAAGAGGAGCTGGCATTTTCTCATCTGTTTTCATAATGATAATTGCAGCTTTAGTTGAGAATAAACGCCTCAAAACAATGAGCCGAGTATGACAATCCCAATGAGCATCTGGTGGTTGTTACCTCAGTACCTGTTATGTGGAATATACGAAGCTCTCAACTAGGTTGGCCTGCAAGAATTCTTTTATGATCAGGTGCCAACCGAACTAAGAAGCATCGGACTTGCCCTTTACCTTAGTATATTTGGTGTTGGGAGCTTCTCAAGCAGCCTTTATGGTCTCTGTCTTGGAGAAAGCAACTGGCGGGGCGGGCAGGGATAGCTGGGTTTCAAATAATCTAAATCGAGCTCATCATGATTATTTCTATTGGCTACTTGCTGGACTTGGTACTGTAGGCTTTGCCGCGTTCTTGCCTTTTGCAGGATCTTACATTTATAATAGGGGAGGAACAATATAAATGCTATTTTCTACCAAGCTTTTCTGTAATTTTAGTGCAGCAATTCATGTCAACATGATTTCAAACCAACGAATGCTTTAAAAAGCTTTGATGATCCTTTCCTTGTAAATGTCCTTTTACCTGAGGGGTATTGGTTTGTTTGTTTCCTTATCTCTGTCCTTCCCTCCGTCTCCCACCCATTGGCGGAGCTATATTGGGCTGAAAGGGGACCCCTATGAAAGATATTTTTACAAATTTTTTTTATTACCTGCCTCCAGAAGTCTTATAATCTGCATTATAGTGGTATAATTTTCAAAATATTTCAATTATATCTCAAATTTTTACTTTCAAATATACTATATTTCAAACTTAAAACCCCAAATAAATCAAAAATCATCTATAATACTATGAAAACTGTGAATTATTGAGAATAGAAAACCGTAATTCTCATTGATTATTTAGAAAGAGTTGTACACGTGTAAATAATAGGGAAAAACAAATTTGCAGCCTAAAAAAGGAAAAACAACTAATTAAGAAAATATACACAATAACTCCCATATCTCCTATTCTGGAAGACAAAATACACGTAATTCTAGCCATCTAATCCCTAGGAATCTGGAAATAATTCTTCAAATTTTCAACACTCCCCCTCAAGGTAGGTTGTAGATGTTGAGTAAACGTAGCTTGGAAATGAGATCTTTGAAGGTCTTCCTTAGAACAGCCTTGGTTAAGATATCAGCTATCTGCTGGCTAGTTGGGATGTATTGTCGTGATATTACATCTGACTCGATCTTTTTTTTTTTTGGACAAATTGTCTATCAATCTGAACATGTTTTGTCCTGTCATGATGCACTAGATTCTTTGTATGCCGATTGTAGATTGATTGTCATAGAACATCTTCATAGGCCCAATGATAGGAATTTTTATTTCACCAAGTACCCTTTTCAGCCATATTCTTCACAAATGCTGTGTATTAGTGCTCTAAATTATGCTTCTGTACTGCTTCGGCACACCACATATTGCTTTTTACTTCTCCAAGCAACCAAGTTTTTGCAGTACATATATACAATATCCTGAAGTCGATCATCTATCAGTTACAAACCCAGCCGAATCCGCATTGGTGAATATCTCGACTTCTTTGTTTATTGTCCTATTAAAGAACAATCCTTGGCACAATGTCATTTTTAAATACCTCAAAATTTTGTATACTGCCTCCATGTGCTCCTCTGTTGGGTTGTTCATGAATTGACTAACCATACTAACAGCAAGATTGATGTCTGGTCTTGTGTATGACAGATAAATAAGTTTTCCAATGAATCTTTGATATTGAACTTTGTCAATTGGTACACTATCATTCTTGCTTCCTAGTTTTGAGTTAGGATCCATAAGAGTGTCAACGGGCTTACATCTGAGCATTCTTGTTTCTTTCAAAAGATCTAACACATACTTCCATTGTAAGATTGAAATTCTCTTTCTAGATCAGGCTACTTCTATACCAAGAAAATACTTGAGATTTCCCAGATCTTTGATCTCAAATTCTTTGGCTAAGAAGTCTTTAAGTTTAGATAGTCCTTCACCATCTAGTCAGGATAATGTCATCAACGTACACGATGTGTATTGCCTTTTTTCTTGTGGAAGAATGTTTGACAAACATAGTGTGGTCGTCTAGCACTAATCATATCTGAACACCTTGACTGCTCTAGTGAATCTGTTTAACCATGCTCTTGATGACTACTTGAGCCCATATAATGACCTCTTGAGTTTGTAGACTTTATTGGTGGTAGTTGGAGTGTCAAAGCTAGGGGGTATCTTTATGTAAACTTCTTTTTCAAGATCGCCATTAAGGAAAGTATTCTTTAGATCTAGTTGATACCAAAGCCAGTTTAGATTAGAAGTAAGTGAGAGTAAAACTCGAACTGTATTGAGTTTAGTTACAAAGGGAAATGTCTCCTGATAGTCAATCCCGTAGGATTGAGTAAATCCCTTAGCGATTAGGCATGCTTTAAATTTGTTGGCACTCCCATTTACATTGTGTTTCATTGTGAAGATCCACTTGCAACCTACAGGATGTTTTCCTTGATGGTAGCTCAAATAATACCCAAGTCCCATTCTTTTCAAGGGCACTAATTTCTTCCCAAATGGTGCCTTCCACTTTGGTACACTGAGGCTTCATGGATTGAACTGGGAACCTGCATTTTATCAAGATTGCTAACAAAGACACGATGACTAGGAGACAATTGTCCATATGAGACAAAATTATAAATTGGATGATTAGTGTATGATCTAATGCCTTTCCTTATAGCAATTGGTCTATCATTAATAGGTGTTTTTTCAAAAGCAAGACTAGGATTGGAATTATTGGTGAAATTTAAGGTTCTAAATTCATATTGGATTCATGACTTTGGTTAGTGATTGTAGTTTAGTTTCTCCTTGAGTTCTCCTAGAGTAGACACATAACTTACTGGTTGCCGCAGGTTGTGTGTGAGTGGAAGGTTGTGGTGTTTAGGATTCTTGCTAGAAATTTCGTTCAAGCTAAATGAAACAGATTGGGCCTTGATTCTGATCTATTTGAGTTGGCTTCAGATTTGGAGCATAGGAAGTATCCAAAGTATTAATGTCCCAAAGCTGATATTTTGTTGTAAAGTTCTCCCTTTGAATATTAGATTTGTAGTAGGATTGTTGCTCGAAGAAGGAGACATCCATGGAGTTGTAAAAAGGTCGAGTAACAGACGACTAACATTTTTACCTTTTTTGGTTTGAGAAATATCCAACAAATATGCATTTGAGTGCCTTGGGGGTCGAGCTTGCTTCTTTGTTAGGCATGTACGTGGACAAACATAGTGCAACCAAAAAATTTTATGGGAAAAGTGGACAATATACGAATGTTTGAAAATGAATGAAAAAGAACTTTGGCATGATGTTTAGAAGTTCAAGACTCGAGAGGGCATCCGATTTATTAGATATGTTGCGGTTAGAACTGCCTCATCCCATAGAAATTTAGGAATATGTGTGGTAAATGTAAATGACTGGGCAACTTCTAAGAGGTGTCTATTCTTTCTTTTTGCAATCCTATTTTATTGGGGTGTATCAACACAAGAATTTTGGTGAACATTCCTTGACTCTGAAGGTATTCCCCCAAAATTATTTCAAAATACTCTTTTGCGTTCTTGGTTTTCCATACTTGTATTTTTGCTTGGAATTGGGTTTGAACCATATAATATTGAAATTTTTTAAAAAAATTAGCCTACTTTTGATTTTTCTTTCATGAAAAACAGCCAAGCAATTTTGATATGGTCATCCATAAAAGACATAAACTACCTGTCCCAGTCACATTGTTTTTTTTTATTCTAAATGGCCCCTATACATCAGTATGAATCATTGAGAAAGGATGAGATGCTTTATAGGGAAGAAGTGATAGGAATTAAAAATATGCTTTGAAAATGACAAACCTCACATTGGAAATTTTTTAGGTTTTTATTCTTGAACAAAGATGGAAAAAATTTTCAAAGATACAAAAAATTTGGATGACTTAGAGGGCAGTGCCACAACATAATTGCACTATCTTTATTGGAAACAAAATCTTTATTGGAAACACGTACTGCATTGTGAGTTTGTATTCTCGGAGATTCACCAACTTCAAGTAGGAAAAGTCTCAAACACAGCCTAGCATTGCCAAACGTCCTCCCCAAATCCAAATCCTGAAATTCATACACATCTGAGAAAAAAATTAGCAACATAGTTTTGATCTTGATAAGTTTGCTAACTGATAACAGATTATAATCCAAATTTGGGACATGAAGTACTGATGTTAAGTTTAAGTCCTTTAATACAACACAATAGAACCCATTCCGACCACTTTAAAGACGGATCCATCAGCAATTTTCATGATGATATTTTCTCGGCTAGGTTTGTAATTGTGGAGGATTGTGGCGTATCTTGTCATATAATTTTACACACCGAAATCAACTATCCAAGCACTTTCTTTTCCATAATTTATGGTAAGAGCACTCATATAATTACCTTTTTGTGCTACTGATGTCGTTTCAGTGGTGTCAAGGGCAGGAGCTTGTTGTAAGAACATCTTTTGTAAAGCTTTAAGCTATTCCTTGTTGAATGGGCTAGATTCGATTGGGGCAGGTCCTTCTTTTCTTATGACATGGTTCCCTTGGCTCTCTTTGTCCTGAACTGGTCTAAAGGGCTTCCAATCAGTTGGTTTCTTGTGGATTTTTCAACAAGTTTCACGATTGTAACTTGGTTTTCGACAATGATCACACTATGGTCTTCCCTTCCTTTTTTGGTTGTCATTGTTATTGTGTTGAACTCCACGGGCAGCAGGGGTAGAGTCGTCTATGACTGAAACAGTGGTGGAATCTTTTGTCATCACCTTTTTCCTGCCTTCTTCATGGCATACTTTGGAGAAGACTTCTCGGATAATTGGTAGGTGTTTCATTCCCAATATCCATCCTCGAACTTCATCAAGATTCTTCTTAAGTCCCATCAAGAACTTAAAGATCATTTTCTTTCGATTATATCTCTAAATTGTTTTGCATCTCCTAGAATGCCCCATTGATGCTCTTTAAATACATCTAATCGTTGCCAATGATGAGTGAAAATATTGAAGTATTGGGTGATGGAAAGATCTCCCTGTCGAAGATCATAGAGATTAGTTTCAATCTCAAATATTTTAGAGGTATTTTCTTTGCTTGAGTAGAATTCCTTTGCTGCATCCCAGATCTTGTGTGCCAAGCTAAAGAGCAAGAAATTTTCACCAATTTCATTCGTTATGGAATTGATCAACCATGAAACGACCATATTATTCTCTATCTTCTAGTTTTTGAATTTCGGATCATTAGCCTTTGGAGGAAAGATTTCGTCAATTTGAGATATTCATCTTTTTCTTTTCCACATACGTACATCCTGATAGATTGCGCCCATTAGATGTAGTTGTTCCCATTTAGTTTATGTTCTATAATAAGAAAAGGGATGCCGTTTTATCCTCCATGATTGTTGGTGATGGTAGGTTTGTAGCTTTAAGAAGTGATCTCTAATGAGGCCAAAATCTGTTTTTCTATGGCCAAGTCGTATTTTGTTGACAAAAAAAAAAAAAAAAAAATTCAAGGTACAGAGGAGGCTCCGATACGGTAGGGACAATGGTAAAAAATGGTACAGTTGGTGTACAAATCTGTATGGACGTGCAGTTGCAAACTGTACGGATGAGGTATGGACTTATATGGATGGTGGTTTTTAGCCCTAGGATTTTTGGGTAATCAAAGGTGGCTCTGGTACCATGAGAATTATTGAGAATAGGAAACTGTTACTCTCATTGATTATTGAGAAGGAGTTGTATACATATAAATAACAGGGAAAAAAAATTTGTAGCCTAATAATTGGAGACACAACTAAATAGGAAAATATACACAATAACTCCTATATCCCCTATTCTAAAAAACAAAAAACACTTAATTATAGCCATCTAATCCCTAAGAATCTGGGAATAATTCCTCAGATTTTCCCAAAAAAATTTTTTTTTTGGGCTCTATGTTTTAAAAAACTAAATTAAATTCTATTACATGCTTAGTTCATTTAGCAAAATAACAAAATAGACAAAATGAAGCAAAAACAATGACAAATTGATTTTAAAAAAAAAGAATATAACTACGTTGTAGTTTTAATTCAAAGTTTTTGTTCTACTATATTCCCCTAAAAAAAATTCAGCTCCACCGCTACTTTTCCTCACAAGGTTTGACATTTCATAGGCCGTTTGGTATGTAGGTTCAAAACCATTTAAGGCAGTTCAAAGTATAGAAGCGGTTCAAATTAAGGTTTGGTAGAGTAATAACTGAAGCCAGTTCAAATCATAGAGGCAGTTTTAAATTAGCAAAAACCCTTAAAATCTAAACTTTGTCCCCCTCAAATTCACATAGTTTGAACTATTTTCTACCATAAAAAGCATTCTTATTCTCGTTTCCTTTCACAAACCATAGTATTCCAAACATTAGTTTTTGTTTTAAACTTGATATGATGTTTTATTCTCTTTTTAAGCCTTTATGTTCTAAACGTCAATTCAAAACTACCGGTTAGACAACACAATTTAGAACCCATAGTTCAAATCATAAAGTTTTAAACTACACTATTCTGAATCTGTGCACTAAACGTTAATCATTTATATCTTTAGAGTCTGGGCCATCCCCAAAACAAAATACCAATGCTAGTGTTATATTTGCCATCGAAAAGTAAAACAACGAACATATTTTATGCTCTGATGTATAATGTTATTTAAGATATCATATTTACCTTTTGTTATAATTATTAAATCTTAAAACTTATAAAAATAATCTTTTCATATTAAAATAACTAAAGGTAAAAATGTTATAATTATTAAAGCAACAATGTCAATTTACTAACCGATAAAAATCAAATGTAGCATTGCATTGGAGACAAGCATCTCCAAATCTTATGAAGGAGGCAATCGAGTTATCTAATTCTCTCCATTACTAGCGTCATGAGAAAGAAGGAGAAAGGGAAGAATCTAATTGATCAAATGATAAGGAAATAGGACATATGTTTTTGTTTTAAAAAATAATTTTTTTTAAAATTACATTCTAATTATTATTCCAGTGTTGTAGCTGAACCCCACGTTCGACGCATAACATTCTAATTAATCAAAAAGCAAACAAGCTAAATTACAAATTAAAATTTCTTTTTTTTTTAAGGGAAAATTAGTGTTACCATTCCTTTTGCTTTTTCTTTGTCCTTTTTTTTTTTGGGGTGAAAGGAATCTGTGTAGCTTTTCTGAGTCATTGTATAATAAACTATGAATCTTGTGCAGCTTTTATAGTCACACTTGTAATGAAAAAGAATATTATACATATGCTCGGTGTTCCCACTTAGTTGGTGGCGCATATTGATTTTCAGCAGGTTGATGATGGCCACCACTTCCAGTCAACTTGGCGGCTCCGACGGCGTCGAAACTCCCATGCTGGACAGCACGGTAGATGGCGCTGTTGACTACAAAGGCCGATCTGCTTGGAAATCCAACTCCGGCGGTTGGAGAGCAGCATCTTTTACCATAGGTACGTCAAAGCAGTTATGTTTCGGAGAATATTATTTCTCATGATTAGGGTCCGTCAAATGAATTGAAGTCTCACTTAGAAATAATAATAAATAACAAATAAAAAAGAATAGGATGAATATTGAATTGAACATGATGTGATGAGAGTTAATTGTAGGATTGTTTTGATGGAATTTTTGTACATGCAGGTGTGGAAGTCGCAGAGAGGTTCGCCTTCTTTGGAATCGCGTCAAACCTCATAACGTATCTAACTGGGCCGTTGGGACTGTCCACGGCGACTGCGGCCGCGAACGTCAACGCTTGGAACGGAGTGGCGTCGTTGCTGCCTCTGTTGGGAGCTTTTCTGGCCGACTCTTTTCTTGGGATCTACCGCACCATCATTGTGGCTTCTCTGTTCTACGTTCTGGTTTGTCTCATTATCCATCCTGATTGCAATTTTAACATGTTTAAAATTTAGGGACAATGGGAATTTCTTTAAGCTGTTTTGATTTTGTAAGAATACTGCTAAGCCCATTTTGTCAATTTAGAGAATTTTCTCTTAATTATTCTTGACGTTGTTATACTAATTATTCAATTCAATTTTTCTAAAAGTTAAATATGGTTGTAATAATTTTTTCAGATTTAACATGATTAGTGGAATTTATAATGACTCCAACAATTCCATAAATAAATAACTTCTAATTCGTATTCAATCTTATGCCCAACATAAACCTCCTTTTAATAGATATGTCAGAATATTTGGGGCTAGTCCAGATGGTGTTAGTGGTGGGGCAAGGTAATTGACGTCTGAGGTTTAAACCTTGGGACACATGAGGTGCATGTTTAATAGAAGAAAAAAAAGTAAAAAATAAAAAAATTTAACACTCATCATTCTAACTTTTTTAAACCCACCAACTAAAAAGTATTACATGATTAAAAGAAATGAATGCGAAAAACTATGATTAAGACTAAGCTCATGATGTTGCATAAAAAAAGAGACTAGTCTAATCCTGGTCTTTGTACATTATAAACAAAAGTAGAAACTTATAGTTTGATTTGCCAATTACTTAACGTCATGGGCTTCACCATTGTTTTTCATGAGTTTTTTATTACTTTTCTTTCACCGGGTTCAAAGTCCAAAGTACTACTAACAATTTCATATCCATTCATATTGGATTTTTCTTGTTGTGGGAAGAAATGATCGCTAACTATGTTTTTTAATCTATGACTCAATGTGATAAGCCATAATTCTTGACTAAAATTTGAATGGATACAGGGACTTGGTTTGTTGACTCTGTCAAGCATTCTGCCTTCACTGAAGAGTTCTGACTGCCAAAACAATGACTTCGTGTCTTGTTCTTCAACTCTAAGCCAACTAATATTGTTCTTCTTTGCTTTATATCTAGTAGCCATTGCGCAAGGTGGACACAAGCCATGCATTCAAGCATTTGGAGCAGATCAGTTCGACAGTCAAGATCCCGAGGAGAGCAAAGCCAAGAGCTCATTCTTCAACTGGTGGTATTTTGGTATATCTATGGGGTCCTTAGTAACAATGTCGATTGTAACCTATATACAAGACAACCTAAGTTGGGCGCTTGGATTTGGAATTCCTTGTATGGCAATGGCTATCGCATTGCTCATTTTTTTGCTTGGAACTACAACTTATAGGTATAATATTAATCAGAGTGACGGAAGCCCGCTTGTTAGGATTTTTAAAGTGTTTGTTGCAGCATTTAAGAACTGGCGAGCAGCTGAAGTGGAGTCTGGCGGATTCTTATTGCACCAAAGTTCCAAGGAATTCAAGTAAGTAACTTGACTTAATTCTGCTTAGTTATATTGAGGTGGAGGGAGAACATTTTCGTTGCCATGTGTAGTTTATACCAAGAACTTTTTTTTTTCTCTCTAGCTATAGGTATCGTTGCTAATACAACAATTTCATAGTGAACCTTAAAACTTCCTGGCTGACCACTAAAATTTTTACAAATATCTCAATTCAATCCAGAAGCTAAACAATAGTCTAGTTGAAAAACAGGATGAGGATAATACACAGATTTGCACTTTTTTTCCCTTTTACGTTAAAAAGTTAATAGCTATTTGGTAGAATGATGGCTTGTAAATAAACTAGGTGCAAATATATACAGTTGAGATGCGATTTGTATTCAAAAGGGCTTAAAGTGGAAGTTTTATAAAGTGATCTAGTGGTTGTTTGAAACGAGGTGTGAAGTTTATATTGGACCATATTTTTGTTACCCATCTTAAGTTACACTATAGCTTAATAAGGATAACTAGCATTGCTATACAATGGCTATCATAAGTGTTTGAGTGATCCTTTTTCCTGTACCCTACACTTAATATGGCTGACAAATGCGATTTGATATAAACCTCTTTGTTACCGATATATACCTAGCTTCTAAACAATTAATTCCACAAACAGACCCAGAACTAATGTGGTTATGGAACCATAGGATTTACGGCTTACTAGATTATGTGCACTACCTTATTAACGGCTTCCTAATTATCACAAACATCCAACCTATCTTTCTCTGTACAGATGGATGATGTTCGAGAATTCGCATAGTCTCTGCTCTTGACTTGTTAACTTGATCTACAGCTCTTATAGTGTGAATGATGATATTCTTGTGATGATCTTGCAGATTCCTCAACAAAGCTTTGATGGCCCCAAATCATTTGAAAGGAGATGGTTCAGTTTGTAGTGCGGCTGAAGTTGAAGAAGCCAAGGCCGTACTTAGACTTGTGCCAATATGGGGAACAAGCTTGGTATTTGCAATTGTGTTTGCGCAGCCCTCGACATTCTTTATAAAGCAAGGGGCCAACATGGAGAGAACAATTTTCTCAGGCGTCAAAATACCCGCTGCTTCGCTTCGATGCATCATTAGCCTTTCCATTCTCACATTTGTTCCTATTTATGACCGCATATTTGTTCCGATTGCTAGAGCTTTCACTCAAAAGCCATCTGGCATAACAATGCTGCAAAGGATAGGAACAGGAATTTTCTTATCTATTTTCACAATGATAATTGCAGCTCTAGTTGAGATTAAACGGCTAAAAATTGTTGAACAATACAACCTCATTGACGAGCCAAGTTGGACAATTCCAATGACCATTTGGTGGTTGGTACCACAGTTCCTTCTGTTAGGAATAGCAGATGTTTTCACTGTTGTTGGTCTGCAAGAATTCTTCTACGATCAAGTCCCCAAAGAATTGAGAAGCATTGGACTTTCCCTTTACCTAAGTGTGATTGGTGTTGGGAGTTTCTTGAGCAGCTTTCTTGTCTCAGTCATTGATAAAGTAACTGGTGGGGATGGCAAGGACAGTTGGTTTTCGAACAATCTAAACCGGGCTCGCCTTGATTACTTCTATTGGCTACTCGTCGGACTCAGTGTGCTTGGATTTGTTGCATATTTGTATTTCGCAAGATCTTATATTTATAATAGAAGAGGTGCAATATAAAGCTATGTTCCTCACTTCAGAAAAAAATGAAAAAAGAAAGAATAATAGCTATGTTCCTATCATTGCCGTATTTTGTAATCAATAAGCATCTCCCAAAGTACAATTCTTACGCCAATGATTAATGTGAAACACACACCATGCTGTCTCCCGCCTACTTAAATTGTTAATTGAAACTTGTTTTTGGTGTTTTTTCCAAACAACACTTGATATAAGTCGACTAGACTTGCATATTGTTGTTATAAGTTGGCAGAATGAGGGGCTATGTAACTTTTAAGGTTTTTGGTATTATGCATGAACTTGTCGCACATTTACAATTTGCCCCTTGAATTTTTAATTTTAGTAAGTTGCCCCCTTGAACTTATAAATTTGTAGCAAATCAACCTCTATTGATAGCGATTTTAGCTTGTCAATTGAAATTGACATGTAATTTGTATATGAATAGTTGATTATTGACATAAATGGTCATTTTTATATATTTAGACTAAAATTTATTGTGGTTAATATTTTTAATTAAGTTTTCATCAACATAGAAAACCATAAATCAACCTTGGTTTGAATATAAATTTAGGTTAACATTTATATTAAAAAACTATTTTATACTCTTAATGAACGACGCATGTAAAAATCACATATCACTTTTAGTCAAAAACTTAAAATTGTTATCAATAGGGGTGATTTGCTACAAATTTATAAATTCAGAGAATAACTTAGTAAAATTAAAATTTTAGGGGATAAATTGCAAATGTATGACAAGTTCAGGGGCAATAGTGCCAAAACCCTAACTTTTAAATGAATCCAATATGATATTTTGAATGATAAGTATGCCAATTTATTATTTGATGTTTTTGAATTAATTTTTTCCTCAATTGTTCAGAGCACATTTCAAGATTATTAATTTAGAGTCTAGATCTGTTGCCCTATGTTTCTATCTTTTTGAATGTCCTACTACTTTTTATCTAACACATCAATTAAACTTAACAACCTAACCATATAAATAGGACTTAAAAATAAAAATAATTAAATAATTTACTTACGTGTCACAATTTAATTGGAGGGACAACTTAGAAGACATCAAAATGAGACAGCAGATCTTGATTCATTAATAATATTTTGTGGTGGGATCAATATTTCATGTTTTCACCTAACAGCGCTTGGTCTATTACTACCGCAATTTGCAGGGGTGAGATTTCGAGAGAAGATTTCATGTAACAGCCCCTTTACAGGACATTATCTTATCCGTTACTTAACGATATGTAATACATTTTATCATAATTAGATTGATGAATCAAGCGCAATGAAATAGAAGCCAACAAAACCTTAATAATTTTTTTTTAGAAAATCACTATTGGAAATGTACTGGTTTTGGTATTACCTTTATTAACTAAAATTTACTTTTTTAGGTTCTCAAATTTCATAATAAAAAAAACGTTATAGTCCGAAAACCAAAAAGTACATAACTTATAATAGCAGAAAATAAAAGTAGCATTAATCATCAGGAAATTCTCCAGGAAAATCTTTTGATGGAATATTTGTTTTGAGGTTCTGCCGCCACCATCGTCTTGCATCCACGCTACCATTCTCCACTCTTACATATTTTTTTTACCTTTATCCTCATTATGAGAAAATAAACTAATAAGTGAGTGCTTAGTAAGTGACATCTTAAATCATATAGATAATGTGCTAACTATATTCTAATTCATTTGTACTTAATTGTATGAAATTATTTTTCATAACTTATCTATTATTCAATTTTTAGCAATTCCATGTCCCGGTACATGCCTCTTTAGAAATTCCTTTATGTGATGCCTAGTATTTTTACATGGTAGCCAATATGTTGTATGATTTCATGACATTAATTGCGATATATATAGTGTTTTATATTCATTTGTGTTGTGTTTGATTATATTAATAGTATATATTATTTTCAAAAGAATGTTTTTGTGTAATTTGATTTGAATATATAGCTAAATAACTTGGAATTTTCTAAAGATTGATCCGGATTGGGAGAAGATAGAAAAGTGAATTCTATTAGTGTTTGATATGCAATTATAATAGACAAGTGGAAGTTAGGAGCTCAATGATAGTTTTAAGGCTATTTATGGTGAAAATGCCATTTTATGTGAAGTGAAGTTATGTCGGTATTCGGAATAATGATTAAAGCAAACTTTATACAAGGCAGGGAATCTGGTAGAATATTATTAAGAATGATACAAGGTCTCATATAAGAGGATGATATGTGTTTTAGTAGTAAGTCTACCTAGAAACCCTAAATAAGTGACCATTTCGGTATTTAAGTTTACAAACTCAATTAGGGTTTCAAAAAGTTAGTAATTGAGTAATAAATCATGTTAATATTTGAGTGTATCTGAAAGAGATTTAGAAAGTTTGGTTAAGCTTTGGTGAAAAACTATTAAAGTTTAGAAACTAGTATTTTTGATGTACTAAAATTTAGGTATGAGCAAGTATACCTAAGTTAGAAAGTTAAATAGATGGCTATGGCTAGCTTTTAATTAGGGCTGTGTATGAGTGTTTTAGATACTAAATAGCTCATGAGTAAGATGCAAAAGTGGGACACTAATCATGCTAATAAGAGAGTACTTAAGTGTTAAGTAATTTGAGGGGGTGTGTGGTACTTTAAAAGAGATTAAGCAAGTATGTGAGTTCATTTCAACTCACTTTCTCCTAAGTCCGACCTTCCTATGAAGAAATACTCCATTTTTAGTTATGGTTCAAGAAGATTAACCTATCTCCAATGATTTTGATCAAGGTTTGGGTGGTGATAAGAGAGAAAAACCGAAGCTGGACAAGGTAAGCTTGATTTTGTGGTTTTGAGTTTCAATCTTTCAAGACAAGGGATAAACCTACAATATGATTCTTTTGGACATTTGTAGGGCTATTTTAAGTGCTTAGAAATATCATAAGCCTTGGTTTCATCATTTTGAATTGGGAAAGTGTAATTGGAGATGAAGAGTTCAAGTTGTTTCACTAAGATGAGCATTTATTAATTGTTTTTAGTTTTATTTCTTTGGTTGTATAAGCAGACGTTGGGACATAATATGAGTATAATTTTAATGCTACTCAAGATTTAGTAATCTTAGGAAAATGATCCAATAAAAATGGATTTAGTTGTTGGAATAAAAAGTTTTGAAATTATGTGAATAATTTTAGCGAATTTGGAATTGATTTGTCTTGTGAATACTCTAGACTTTTATTTCTATTTGTAGATTGTTTTGATGAACTTTAAGCTTTAGGGAGTGTTAAAATTAAGGGGAAATGTGCCAAAATTTTTAGAAAAAGTTTTGAACCATTTAGAAACCAAGTTGTCCACTTTTGCCCTTAAAACCAACTAGTTTGGCCATGTTATCAATTTTCATATTTTTGGCCTTTTAAGGTCTTTTAAGATTAAGTTTAATATGTCAACCTCTATGTTATATAAAATTATGATTTTTACTAATATGGTTATTTTTAGTAATATTTTTACGAACTAATTTTTTTTTTTTACTATTATTAGGAAACACAAGGAAGTGTTAGAGGTTTAAAAGTAGAACTTTTAGTTCTAGCTTTCACTATCTTTCTTTCTATTTAATGTGGCTATAGCGTTGTGGGTTTATTGATGAAACTATATAATTATAATGACATGTTTGTGGGGACTTAGTCTGTCTTTTGTTTAAGTTTGATTTCAAACTTAAAATGAGCTCCTTAACACTTAAGTGACTAGTATATGTTAAATAGATTATAACGAGATATTGACACCTATTTCGAAAGGATTAGACACTGTATCTAAAGAGAAAAACCTTGATAATAATTTATATAACTCTATAATACAAGGTAAGTAGAATTTCACTGTATCACCATAAATATTGTGCATATTTATATGTATGGTTATGACTTTATGGAGCATAAGTAACGTGAGTATATTTTGTTTTGGAGCATTATGTAAGCATGCATTATACATTAAAGACATTATACCCAAAACGTTAATTTAAAAGTTGAAGCATATATGAAAAAGTTTTATAGGGTTTTATGGGTTATTTGTGATAGGATGGTATATTTAATTGAGTTAGTCTTGATGGAGGCTGCTCAGCTGTATTATCTCGATGGAGGCTTACAGTTTGAATATACTATCTTGATGAAGACTTATGGATCTTATTATAATCTTAATGGTCACTGTCTTGACAGGGACTTATGGTGTGGGATGCCATACGATAGCATTAATGGTCTAAAGGAATTGATGGAAGGAAACCCACCCATTATAGGAAACCCTAAAGAAAAATCGTGCACATGTTATGTTTTATTCAAAAGAGGTACAATGTAAGTTTCCAAAAAGAAAAATGTCTTTTATGGGATCATATATGGTATAGTCATTCATGTTATGCATCGATTCTTTATATTGGGTATCAGTTCACTTAGTTATGGTGATGCAGATTAGGACATTTCTTAGCATCAATAATAGGATGCTACAGGGTTGGTTGGTGTACTCCTCTAAACCTGTGGACTTGTGTATATGGACAAGTGTATATGGACAAAATTGACATGTTTTGGGACTTTTTACTACTGCTTCACTTTGTATACCAGAGACTGTAATTACGACACGACTGCTTTTATTTTGAGATATGTATTATATTGTGAATAAAAATTCAACCAGTTTAAGTTTGTAAAGTAGAATTATACTCTAGTTATAAAAGAATTTTAAAGGTTCAAATGTTCTTAAATTTTTATATTAACCTTATGTGCATTATATTATAAATGTAAATAATTAAGAGTAATAACACCTAATATTGATATGTTATCTATTTTAAACTTATATTAGGTGGTGTTATACTTTAAACATTTCTTATCAATTCATAACTTTCAATAGAATTCTTTTAGCAAAAGATATAAAACATCGTCATTTAATATTAATTTGTCAAGTTAATGCATCTTTGGCTCAACCATACACAACGCAGAACTTATATATATGTATAATATATATATATATATATATATCAATATATGAAAAAACCATTTTATACTCTTAATTAACGACTCATGTGAAAATCATATATCAATTTTAGTCAAAAACTTAAAATTGTTCTCAATAAAAGTGATTTACTACAAGTTTGTGAGTTTAGGGGACAACTTGATAAAATTAATAGTTTAGGAGACAAATTATAAATACGCGACAAGTTCAGGGACAATAGTACTAAAACCCTAACTTCTAAACGAATCCAATCTAATATTTTGCAAATTTATTATTTGATGTTTTGAATTAACTTTTTCCTTAATTGTTCACATTTCGACATCATTAATTTAGAGTCCAGAGTTGTTGTACCATTTTTCTTTTTTGGTTGTCCCACCACTATTTATCTGACACATCATTTATAGGGTGTTTGACAAGTATGGTTAAAACTAACTTTTTAATTACCAAATAGTGTAAAACTCTCACATATTACAGTAAAAATAAAAAGTTGTTACAGTATAAACTTCTCATATTCTATAGTGTTTTGAACTAAAATTTTAGTTCTGACAATGCTTGCCAAACATCTTATTAAACTGAACAACCTAACCATATAAATAGGACTTAAACATAAAAAATAATTAATCAATTCACTTACGTGTCAAAATTTATTTAGGGGAGCTAAAGAGACATAAAAAAAAGACAACAGATCTTGATTCATTAATATTATTTTGTGATGGGATCAATATTTAATGTTGTCAACCAACATCGCTTGGTTTATTGCCACCGTAATTTACAGGGTGAGTTTTTGGGAGGAGTTTTATGTTCAATCCTGGTTGTATAAATCAATTTCACATCTTCTACAATTAGAAACAAAAAGAGTAGGATCCAATAATATCATTGATAATTAAATAGAATTTACCCAATTTTCACTACGATTTTCTTCGGTCTTTGTCGTGGGTATTAGGATTCATTCTCCTTCGTGGGTGTTGGAGCGTCTCCGTCTTGCCGCCGGAGCCCATCACTAGCCATTGGATCTCGAGCCCTAGAGATAGTGATCTTTCTTGCAAAATGATGGATCAGGGTCTTTAGGTTTGTCGGGTCTCTTTTCTTCTCGTCGGGGAGGTACCAAGAGGAAAGGGAGATTAATGGAGGAGTACTTTGCTCCAAGGACAATGCAACTTTTGTTTCTTACTGTGATCAATAAGGGTCACACATTGGAGGAAAGGTGCTCATTCTACTATGTTCCCAGATTTGTCGAACATTGTGTGTTTGAGACTCTTTGCATGTTGTGGTGAGATTGGCTCCATGTAGTTGTTTCCATGTTCCCAGATTTTTACTTCCATGGGGCTATCTCTCTCTCCAAGTCTTCACTGGTTTGTCTTTGTCAAAGTGCCACATTACGGGATCTGGCAATAGTTCGTCATCCCTCGCTGTTGTTCTCTTCAAATGTTGTCAATACCGATCAGTTCATCGACATCGGAGACGCAAAATAGAGGTTGTCGTTGTTCTCTTTGTTCGTTGTAGTTTGCTGTCGTCCCTCGATCTGTTCATCATTCCTCATCGCAATCACATCGTCCATCAAGATTCATTGATCATTTCGTCGTCGACAGCTCTGGACTCATCAACCATCATCATGTGAGTTGGCGAAGAAGGAAAGACAGAGGTGTCGATCTTCGCCGTGGACGTTGATGTTGAATGACCTGGTTGGCATCGGTGACGCGAAGGTTGACGTCGACAACCTGTGTGGCGGCGAGCTTCAGCAACATGGTTGATGGGAAATAGAGAGGGGAGGGAAATACAATAAAGACGAAAAGGAAAGAGTGAAAGAGAGGGGGAGAATAGAGAGGAGAGTCAAAGGAAAAAAATGAAAAAATGGTGGGTATATTTGAACTTTGAGTCATGTGAAAATATCTGATATATTTAAATCTGATATCTACTAATCCTATTTTAAAATTTTGAAGTTAATCTAATTATTCCTGTCAAAATTACTATTTCCCTCGTTCTCCTTTCTTTTAACTTATTAAAATTTTGCTGTGTACCATATAGCTTGAAAATGCTTTGAACCCCAACTAATAAACTGTGACCGGTATTGGATTGTTGGGTAGAGCTCATGGGTCTTGGGCCCAAATAATTGATTGCCAAAAAGGGGGAAAAGAGGGAAATCACACATTCAAGAAAGGGAATACAAATTTATGGCATAATTTTAGGGAATTAAAATTAATAGCAAATTTTATATTTGGAAATTTTTAGATCCCAAAATGTCCTTGTCTTCCACACTCTCCCTTCTCGTGCACCATGAGAGACCCGTTCCTAAAAATCAGTCACCACTGGTTTCTTTTTGTTGAAGTTCGAGGTCGATGTTGTCACTTGTCCTCTCTCATCGCAAGCAACGAAAGCTTTGTCATCGTCCTTACAAACAACCAGATCTATTCATCGGTGCTAGAGATGCAAAGAAGATTGAAGTCATCGCTCTTCTTGTCATCTCCTTGAGATTGCCATGCTTGGCCACGATCACCGACTCACCATCATCGTCATAGCACTGCCACCGTCTCAAAGAGAGGGAGGGAGCAGAGAGAAGGATTTTCTAATTTGGGGTTATGTGTGAGTAGTAAATGTCACATTTACATGCTAAATGTTCTATTTACCAGCATAACAAGTTCTTGTTTTCTAGTTGTAAATGAATCACTTACTATATAAATGTAACATTCGCCAAAAATTTTCATTTAGTTTGATTTACGTAAGACCAGAAAAATATCATATTTGCATGGTAATTGTTATATTTACCAAAATAACAAGATCATGTAAATAAGTCATTTACCATGTCAACATAACCTTTACCACTAACATCCAATCTGTTTAACTTATATAAGCACAATCAAATGTCATATTTACTCGGTAAATGTTTTGTTTACCAATGTAACAAGATCTTGTAAATGAGTCGTTTACCATGTAACCATAACATTTATCAATAATATACAATATGTTTGACTTATGTAAGAACAAGTAAATATCATATTCACATGGTAAATGTTATGTTTATCAACATAACAAGATCTATTTTTCAAGTTGTAAATGAGCCATTTACCTTATAAACGTAACATTTACTAAATCGGTGTCCACAATAGTGACATGGATGATATTGAGCACCAATATCAGAGATGCAAAGAAGCTACCTGTTGGTTGCTGCCCTGAATATCTGCTGCGATCTCATCATTAGTAGTGAGAGAAAAAAGAGAAAAGGAGGGAGAAAGAGAGAAAGGGTAGTCTAGGGATTCTTAGGAAAAAATTATTCAAATTACTACTTTTTCAATTTTTAAGATTATGCTATTTATTTTCATACGTTTTGAGAAAACATTGTTTACTACAATTTCTCTGATAAAAAGATGTAGGCTTTAGGTTTTTTAAGATGAGTAGAAACTTAAATATATATAGTCATGACACAAGTCCCCTCACCTTCTCCTAGTATTCTCTCCAAACACCTTATTACTTACATCATCTGTAGTTGTTTTTTAAAGTAAGGCAAATGACGAGAAAAAACTAGCCATCACATTAATAATTTGGATTTATCATGAATTTAACAGGTACCTAACAATTTCAATTTCTCCAATTTTAGTGTTTATATATTGTGTGGATCAAGTTTATTGCTAGAAAGATTTGGTAGGTTGTCTTGTAATATTTGAATATCGAAATTGTATATGTTGAATATTTTGTGAGTACATATATGTGTGTATTTTATTGTTTTGTTTCTAGATAAATGAATGGTTAAGGAAAAGTTTCTAATCTTTCGTTCTTGAGTTTTCATCAACTACTAGAATTCGGCTATTTCTTTTTTCGTCCACTTCCATGTCTCCTAGTAAAATCATGTCATATTAATTAAAATGTTTTAATTGATATTATTTTTAATATAATATTATAATTAACATGATATTTTAATTAACCTAACATGATATTATCAGAAAGACATGAAAGGGATAAGGACAAGACGTGACAAGAGTCGAATCAGACAATAAGTATCGATTATGGTAATAACAAATGGAAAAGTCCACCTTTTGTTCTTCAAGAGGAAGTTTCCTTGTTTCCCTTGCATAGTTAAGATTTTATTTATCAAAACATTTTGTCTTATGTGTATACATCTACGGTTTTTAATGGTCTCTTCAATTGGAAGTCTTATCGTTTTAACATATAGAAGTGGAATACATAATATGACATTAATTGAATGTAACATATATATTATAGGGGCATAACATGAATGATATTAAGATATGGTTTTAAACATTGAACTTAACATAAGCCTTTGAGCAATACAAATGAAAAATCTAAACCCTATGAAACCCTTCTCTGGCAGGGTTTTCTCTATCCCTTACTTTGCCTCAATGGGCCATCGCCTCAAGAATGGGCAAAGGGCTGGAGTTTGACACTACCCCTATGCTAGTCCTCGAACTCTTGACCTCTTGGATGGGTGGCAAATGACGCGAATTGGAGGATTATAGGAATGACAAGATTCCGTCATAGTTTGGGGGAAGATCTATGAATGGGGGGGAAGGCACTTTTCATGGATTAGATTGTGCTAATTGGGCATAGTCAGACGTGACCTGGTTACATGTCATAAGTAGAGGTGGAGAGGTAGCTTCTTTCTTCATGGCAAAAGAGGCGCAAGAACTATTGTTTCGCTATGCTGCACGAAGGTTCGACACTTGAGAGAAGGATGGGGTGATGGTGGAGTTGTGGTGGCAATGATATCTCTAGTCAGCGGAGAAGGGCGTTGGTGGCTCTCTCCCTTGCATTGGTGGCTTGACTCCACTCTAGCTTCCTCTCTGCCCACCGAAAGATCTGTTGGTTTCTCTTCCTTTCTTAACGATAACTGGTTTGCCATTAGAGTCTTTGAAGTAGTCCTTTTGTTTCTACCTGTCACTACAAGAATCAAAGGCTTTTGCGGTGAAGCTTTTAGTAAGGACAATTGATTGTCATTGAAAGTAAACATTAGCAACGGCATTGTTGTTACTAAAGAGAAATAAAAACAAATCTATGTTTTCCTGATAATTAGGAGAAAAGTCGTTAAAAAGTTTTGTGCTTTTCAGAGACTCACACCAGAGGGTGCCAATTGTATTCTTTTTAGAGGTAACAAATGTTGTCGTTATAAGTTGCAAATTTCATTTTTGCGCATTTTTTATTTTCTTACATTACAAGGGTGCTAAATTTTAATTTAGCGACGACATATGTCATTGTTAAAGATCTTAACTTAAACGCACCGTTTTCTTTTTTCTTTTAACGACGACAAGAGTAGCCCTGATAAACTCTCTGCACCTTTCTTCCTCCCCATTATTTCTTCGCTTTGTCAGTCTTTTTTTCTTCCCTGTTTTTGCCTCTCTGTCGCTGAACCTCTACTTTCTTTACCTATTTTATTTTATTTTTTTCCCTTTTTGCCTTTCCTTTCTTCGTGTTTGCCCTTCTTTCTCCGTGGGCAAAGATCCTTAGTCTTTGTAAAATTGTTTTCGGTTTGCAGAGTTTCTTTCCTTTTTTTTTTGGTTTGGCTTTGAACTTGTTGGCTACCTGCGGAGGCGGCAATCAGGAGGAGCACGAGAAGCCCGTAGATTATTTGGCTCAAATTAATCCCAAAGTCAAGGGAACATGGTTCCTCTGATTTTTTTTTTTTTTTCTTTTTGTAGTTTCGTTATCACTCTATCAATTCTTTTTAAATATCTATGGCTGTGATGTTCAAAATTTGTCTGAACCATCTGAGTCTTTTTTTGGCCATCTCTAGTCCATAAATACTTTTTCTAGTTTAAGGCCTTTTGTGTAGGTTTTTTTTTTTTTTTTTTTTTTTTTTTTTTTTTATAATTTGAATTTATTGATTTAACAATAGTTCTGAGAAGTCCGTGATGACTAGTTTCATATACCGTCAAACTATGAAAGCTTCTATTTGAGCTCCTTGATGCTAACAAATTTACCTTCTTACCCTTTTTTCATCGTCTAAGATTTTTTTCAATATCAATTTTTTTTCTCTTTGCCATGATTTTTACTAAATGTGGATTTCGTCATGATTTTTAAAAATATAACATTTGAGAATTGTAAATAGGGAAAACTGTAACAGGAGAATTTTTAAAAATAATAATTTAAACAATTAATTAGTTAAAAAATAATAATCATTTTCAGCGATGAAAAGTCGTTGCAAAAAAATTTCCAAACAACTCATTTAGCGACGGCTTTTTAAAAGTAATCGTCGCAAAAAGTGAAAAAACAACATTATCCAAGCCATTTGAATTTTGGATTCAGCGACGATAAAAGTCGTTGAATCCTATAAATTAGTTTTTAGCTACAAGATTTTGATGACGACATTCTGATAATTTTAAGCAACGAGTTTTTGAGCTTGAAAAGATTCTTTCTTGTAGATTTGTTTTATTTTTAGTGTTTGCAAAATAAGATTGATGTTGTTTCTGTTGTTTAGTTGTAGTGTGTTTTTACTATTTTGTAGGCTTTTTGTTCTAATGATGAAGGTGATCTCTCCACCCTTTAAAGTAGTCTTGTTGTCTAGTCTACAAATTAGTGTGCTTTGCAGTGTTGTGATTGGCTTTAATGGCTGATGCTATTAGCTTCTCGATTTGGCTTGATTGGAGTTGGTTATTGCCGATAGAGTGCTCCATTAGTTGTACACCTTTCCATTGTCCTTTTATTAGAACTTAGTATATATTACCCTTTTGATCGTTTCAATAAAATCTGTTAGTGGTTCTAGTCTATAGTTAGGGTTGAGTCACTATATGTGTCATGTTTTCCTTGTCGTACTATTATAATTTAGAATGAAGTTATAATTTGTTAAAAAAAAAAAAAAGGCCTCGGAGCACTGTAAGATATTTTTATTACATTTTTTTATTTCTAAATATTATGTTGGAAGGATGGTCACTCGAGAAGGACCATAGAAAAACTATGTGTGCCTATCTATCTATCTATATATATATATCAATATATACACACGAGAGATTTTCAATGGTTGCATCTCCATCTGTTGTTATTAATCTAACTCTAGTAATAATTATATTATGTTTATTAATTTAATGATGTGGTGTTTATATGACATACTATAGCAAATTAAGTAACATATTAACTTTACATATTAATTAAAAAATTATTTATTTAATTTTTTATTATAATTTTATCCTTTAATAAAATTGTCACAAGACCCAATAAAAAATATACTCACATCTTATTCAACTCTGTCGTATTTATCAACCCTCAACTTTTCTATTTTTTTTCTTTTTGTTTTGATATCAATATCTTAATTTGGAATATTGAGTGAGCGTCCTTTTTGTAATTTATAGAATCTAGGCATCAAGCTAGAAATTCTTCTTGCACTTTAAGGGGTCTACATGTGTTGTTGACATTTGTTACAGAGCTTTAAATATGGATTCTGCAAGAGATCTTCAATGATCAGGTCTCCAAAGAATTAAGAAGTATTGGACTCCCCCTCAATCTCAGTGTCCTTGGTGTTGGGAACTTCTTGAGCAGGTTTCTTGTCTCGATCATTAATAAAGCAACAGGTAGAGATGGCCGGGACATTGGTTTGCGAATAATCTAATCCGCGCTTATCTTGATTATTAGTATTGGCTACTTGCTGGACTTTGTTCTTGGATTTGCTGCTTACTTGCATTTTGCAAGATCTTATATTTATCAGTACAGAGATGCTATATCAAAGCTATGTTTCTACCATTGCGGCCTCTTGTCAATGAGCACATGTCAAGTAGAATTTTACTACAAACAATAAGTACGTGAAAATTCACAACATCTCTCTCACGCCTACGTTAATAGTTCCAATTGTTACTTGTTTTGGTGTTTTCTCTATCAAAGTTTGAATAACACCATGTAGGATCATGTGCCATTTTTATTTTTGATAGGTTTTCCCCACTTGGTTGCTTTGATAATGTGTTGTATGGGGCCTCATTTAGTTTAATTTAGGATTAATTTCAAAAATTCTCCTGAGCTATGGCCTTTGTAATACTTTGACTTTCGCACTTTAAAACGTAATATCTGTTCCTCTTGAAGTATAAACCGTTAACAAAAATGGTCATTCTGTTAGAATTTTAATGAAAAATTGACAAATAATTTTAAAATTAGGAGTATTTTGGTAATCTTAATTATAAAAAACAACAAAAAATTAAAACTATAATAAAAGTAACCCTTATTGATTATTAAAAAAATCAATTAAAAACATATTACTATTTAGATCCTTCTTTTTTTGATATACCAAAAATTTCTCTAAAATTTTATTAACTTTTTTTTTTACAATCAAAAAGTATTTTAAAATTTTAAGGGGTATAAATTCCAATAAATACATCAAAATTATGAAAGAAATTTTATTAATACTATTAGAATTTTTTCTCTTTGAAAATTTTGTGTTATATTTCTTATTATATTGAAGATATTTATGTTATATTCTCTTTTATTTCACTAATATATATATATATATATATATATATATATATATATATAACTTTTGAATTTTCAAAATATTTTTTGCGTGAAAAAATAATAAAATTTTGGAAAAAAATTGGTGTATTAAAGAGAAAGTATTCCATTGGTATAATGGTTTTAATTGATTTTTTTAAATTATTAATAAAGACTATTTTTATTCTACTTTGAATTTTTATGGTTATTTTTATAACCAAAATTACAAAAATACCTATAATTTTATAATCATTTATTAATTTTATGTTAAAATACTAACAAAAGTACCATTTTTATTAATAATTCATATTTTAGAAGGAATAGATGTTATATTTTAAAGTTTAAGGAATAAAGTGCTACAATTGCTATAATTTAAGGGAAATTTTTGTAATTAATCATTTTATTTATAAGAGGATAGGTACTTTTTCATTCTAATTAGGTTTTGTTTCTTTGTTGTAGGGTTTTTTTTTTTTTTTTTTTTTGTGTTAACCCCAAAGGTTGGATTCTTAATTACGTTATTTTTTAAAACTTTTTTCTTTTTATATTAATAAATGTGAGTGGGGATATTGATATGAGATGATTTACTTAGTGGGTGTCGACCAAATTGTGATGGGTTAAGTTTCGTACCATATCTTCCCATTTATTGAAAAAAAAAAAAAGGGACAAAGAGATGCCCTATTTCTTACGATGCTTAACAAACTGTCCATTACACTTGCATAGAAAAGGGTGCCCGTGTAGGTGCTGAACAAATCCAATTCATTAATATTTGCACAACATTGTTTATATATTTTTTTAATTAAAAAACTTGTTGCTTTAGGGGCGCACTGTATAGATAAAGCGTTAACAGATCTCTAAAGATAAGACGACGATTATACAGCTACGTAGCTTTGGAGTAAATGTGTATAGGGTAAGAAATAGATGCTTGAATTTTTGAAAATAATAAAGAGTTTGAGGCGTATCGAAATACTTTCTTTAAAAGATTAATTTGTGACCTTACTATTAAGTCTACTAACAAATTTAATAGCAAATTACTCTTAAGACACAACAAAGTCTTGAACACAATATATATCAAATTACTTTCCAAAACAATATATGAAGTCAGTAATTTACTGGAGATTTAATAACACGCAATGGTACCAACTCTTGTAACCTTTCACATAGAGGTACATGTTCATTTGTAAAGGTGTCTTTTTATGTAATAGCAAAACTATTATAATAGTTATGTCCATTGGTAATAGATATTCAGGTTTGTATGAAAACATATAACTAAATAGCACAATGGTTCGAAACTTGCTCTATGTCACAACTCTTCAAAATTTGGAGAGCACAAACTGGCAATGAGGACGTCCTATTGGTTGCCTTTTTTTTTTCTCTCGCTTTCTTTACATGAACTTGGTTGATTGGCTCATCCATAGGTTTTTTGCCTGGCCGATGTTGCTGGTCAATCGGAGCTTTGCTAAGTTGACTTAACGACCAAATTTATCCATGTTTCAGTCCAAGCCACAAATTCAATAAGAGTGTCACTCACAAATTTATTTTCCTCCATTGGGGAAGGTAAAAGTACATCCCTTACATAGCAAGTATTAATGTAAAGCATATATTATCTTCCTAAAGTGCCCTACAATCACTACAACAAATTCAAGATTGTACGACTTTTATTTAATGACCGTTTCTCGAAAACCATCGTGATAAGGTGAAAAAAACGTGAGAAGTTACACCCGTGAACACGAAAATCGTCGTGGTAAGTGTGGGACTACCATGACTGTTTTTAAAAAACCATCGTGGTAGCTTATACTTACCATGATAGTTTTTTAAGAAACCGTCGTGGTAGCTCACTACTTTAATCTTGAGATTATACTTATCATGACAGTTTTTTTATAAAAACTATCGTGAAAGGTTCCGCATCTTGGTGCGTGCTTAAATTTGGGCAAGGGACTAAAAATTTCAAATATGGGACTTTTCACGAGGGCTTTTATAAAAATAGTCGTGAAAGGTAAATTTGGCCGGAGGACTAAAAATTTCAAATATAGGACCTTTCACGACGGTTTTTATAAAAACAGTCATGAAAGGTCCGCATATTTAAAATTTTGAATATCAGTACCTTTCGTGATAGTTTTTACAAAAACCATCACGAAAGGTTCCGCATCTTGGAGCGTGCTTAAATTTGGGCCGGGGAGTAAAAATTTTGAATATGAGACATTTTACGACAGTTTTTATAAAAACCGTTATGAAAGATAAATTTGAGCGGATGACTTAAAATTTCAAATATGAGACCTTTCACGATGGTTTTTATAAAAACCGTCATGAAAGGTTCTACATATTAAAAATTTCGAATATCACCTTTTACGACAGTTTTTGTAAAAACCATCGTGAAAGGTTCCGTATCTTGGCACTTGTTTAAATTTGAGCGAAGGACTAAAAATTTTAAAAATGAGACCTTTCACGACAGTTTTTATAAAAACCATCGTGAAAGGTAAATTTGGGCGGGAGACTAAAAGTTTTGAATATGGAATCTTTCACAACGATTTTTATAAAAACCATCGTGAAAGGTAAATTTGGGCGGAGGACTAAAAATTTCAAATATGGGACTTTTCACTACGGTTTTCGCATACTAAAAATTTCAAATATTGGTACCTTTCACGACGGTTTTTATAAAAACCGTTGTGAAAGGTTCCGCATCTTGGCACGTGCTTAAATTTGGGTGGGAGACTAAAAATTTTGAATATGAGACCTTTCACAACGGCTTTTATAAAAACAGTCGTGAAAGTTAAATTTGAGCGGGGACTAAAAATTTTAAATATGGGACATTTTACGACGGTTTTTATAAAAACTATCATGAAAGGTAAATTTGGGCGAGGGACTAAAAATTTTAAATATGGGACCTTTCACGATGGACCAGCCAAATTTTAGCACGCCCCAATGCCATGGCCTTTCTTATTTATTCGAAATTTCTCTAACTCAAACCCTCTCTAACTCTTAAACCTGCTTCTCTCTCTAACTCCTCCCCCTACAGCCTAGCCATTGACGAACCCAGCCACCCATGACATTCTATGGACTTTGACATTCTCCTGTCACTCTCTCCACGACACCACCATCATTCGACCTAAGCCCCAACAAACTTGGCACCGTTTGTTGACGTTCATCCTTGTCCCTTGACATTCCATTGACTCCGCCGTCGTTTGACTCCTCCCTTGATGTTCTTCCAGCTCCACCACTGTTGGTAAGTTTCAAACCATTAGTTTTAGTTTTAGTGTTATTGTTAGTTCTAAATTTAGTACTATTTGGTTATTTTAGTATTATTTAGCTTTAGTTTTAGTTTTAATATTACTTACATTACTTTGTTATTTGTCATTTAGTATATGTTACTTGTATTTGGTGTTTGAAAGAACTTTGAACAACATTTAGCATTTTGACATGAGAATAGGTTACTTTTTTGTGTTTATGATGCCTAAGTATTATTGTGATGCCCACCACATGTTTGATGAAAAATTTCTATGACTATGTGTTTGTGTTTGTGTTGGTGTTTTAGTTAATTAGTTTTATTTTCAATATTTTGTTAATTCTATTTATTTTTATTATCGTTTCTTTACCTCACACATAAAGACATGGACTTAGACACCAAGAATCCATCAACTCTTGTGCAAGCATAAAAAGAGTACATGACTTTATAATGTAAAAACATATATATATATATATATATATAATTTTGTAAAATTTTTATAGTTCAATGTAATTATGTGATTATGAAGTCAGGGCATTGTATTAATGACAAAAATATGAGACTATTCATATTATGGGAAACCAAGAATTTTGGTTATTTTTTTTTTTGCTTCAGACCAACTTTTTCACGACGTTTTTATGAAAACCGTCGTGAAACAAAGCTTACACGACGATTTTTACGAAAACCGTCGTGAAACAAAGCTTACACGATGATTTTTACGAAAACCGTCGTGAAACAAAGCTTACACAACGATTTTTACGAAAACCGTTGTGCAAGATTAGCATTTCAAGACGCTTTTTGGTGAAAACCATCGTGGTAGTCTCGTCTCAAGATTCTAGAACCCTACCAAAATAAGGATTCTATGACAGTAAAAAACCATTGTGAAAAGTTTTGTTAGTACCACAACAGACGATTACACGATGGTTTTTTAACCGTCGTGAAAACATACCACGACGGTTTTAAACCGTCGTGTAATCTACAATGTATACTAGTGAACGAAGGATATCTATGGGGAGAGTATATGTATGCACCCATCCATTCCCTTCCTCCAGTAACAATGGTTAAATAAATAATACTGCCTTCCTTTATTAATAATAGTGTCAAAAAAAGACAAGGTTCAACATCACCGAGACTTGATGAGGGTAGCTCCACAAGTGGTGTTAGCGTTGTATGAAATATGTAACTTGCCTTCATACTAGTTCCTTGTTCCATTGTTAGAGTGCAATTTTCTCCCTGTTGGTGTTCAATCTCCATTAGGCTTGACTTCTCGTGATTTTATCTAAAAAACTTAGGCTACATCATTTCCAACCTTTAATGTAGCTCGATCACTTTTTCTTCAGAGCTTGACATGCTGGTGGAATAAAAATAGTTGTCAAGTTAAAAAACAAGTAACTCATAATTCTTTATCCAACCTCTTTGCATCTTGAATTTTTAAAAGTTTTATCCCTCTTTTGTCATATGAACTTCTCTCTCGTCTGCATTGAAAGGTAAGGTTATTTAACTTTTATAATAAAGATTACAAAGTTTGTAGATGGAAAGTAAATAAATTTTACGTCCCTAGATGTCCTTATTTTTGCTCCACTCTCTTATACCCCACCTTCCGACCCCATGATTGTTCGAGATCAAATTCAACTTTCATCTCCTTGGCTTTTAGTGATATCACTTTTTGCTCCTCACTAAGCTTGTATTTTACAAACTCTTTCAATTCCACACTAATAGAAGTATAGTTTCTAACAACACTTTTGTTGGGAGGTTGAAAACATTAGGGTCATCTTTGCGACCTTTAATGAAAGTTGACTTAACGTTGTACCAAAATTTGCGTGCCATCTTAGAGGCGATTGTCATTATCTTCTTCCTCTTGGTCTTAGGAATGGTAAGGATATAATAATATCTTGCCAAGCACGTTCCACATTATCTTTATTAGTCTTCTCTTTAATCCTTCATTGTTATGGGAATGTGATCTCGTATGAAAACTCTAATATAACTTTGGAGTTCTCCTTTTCTTTTCCAGTACTTTAATTTTTTTGGTCAAACTTTTTTTCAATATTTTGTCCTCTCGACCTCAACCTTGAAACATTTTGCTTGCCTTTTTCCTATCCTTATCAGGATTTAATATGGCTCCCTCGTACATACTCGTACTCATCATCTTGCTCATGTCTTTACTCGTCCTCACAATGAATTTGTTGTACGAGATATTGAGTTTTTTTTTTTTTTTTGGTCATTTCAATCAATATCAAATAAAATATATACAATGTAATTAATCACAAAATATTTATGATCAATAAAATCACTAAATAAATGAATAAAACTAAAAAAAAACATATAAAAAAAGCCTTCTGCAATTATTGACCACAATTTGCTACTACTGATTAAGAAAACAAGACAATTACATTTTCAAGATTTTCAATGTAGCAGTAGCTTAATCTCAAGTCATATTTAGTTGTGAAACTTAATAAAACAAGAAAATAATCATAAATAATAATTATTGAAGAACATAAATAGTTTCAATTGAAAAATTAAAAATAATTCTAAAAATCAATCACATGTCCATGTCTAAGGTTTTGAAATTACTCTCAACTAAAAATAAACCTAAACTAAAAACATAGAAAAAAAGAAAAAAAAAAGAAATAATAAGAAGAAAAATGATTATGACATTGCCCTAAATTCACCCTAGAATGCCTTATTTATAGACTTCTAATGTAGGGATTAAAACAAGTAAGTTTGGAGCAAATATAGTTTTAAAAGATGTAGCTGCAACACGGCTTTTTTTTTCCTTCACTGTTATGGAATTTTTTTCCGCCCAGTGCTACAACGCCCAAGAGTTATCGGGATACCTACGTTACACACGCTCATCAAAGGAGCTCAAAAAGGCTCTCATATGCGCCTTCCAATAGGAATAATTTGTACCATCAAGGAGAGGTGGCCTAATAGTACCTTGTTCACATAGTCCATCCATAAGGTCTTGATCTTGAGCTCTCACTATAGATATGGCGTCCTGCTTTGACAAAACACAATAACAGTATTCTGTTTGTACAATAACAACAAAATAATCAATGTGTAAAGTAAAAGTACAGAATATAAAAATGACATAATGACATTGTTCTTTACTATGGTCAAAAACCATCACAGGAAATATTGAAGGTGCTAATTACACCTGATATAAGAATAATTCACTAATATCGAATTATGGTTACAAGAATTGAGGCTACAAAAAAGTCTATAATCTACAACAATGAAGGAACCCACAATATCTCATTCTGTGACTCACCTTCACACTCTTCGTCTTACTCCAAGTCGACTTTGTTCATCTTTTGTCTAACTAACATACTCCAACCCTTAAGTCAACGAACAACTTCTTCTTGAATTTTCTGGATTGGAAGAATGCACAACAACAACAGGGTTTGGGCGCTAAGAGTTTAAGCCTAATAAATTTTTGGTTTTTCTTTCACAATGAAGCTCTAAAGATAAATCACAATATGTGATCCTTTATATAGGCAAAGCCTCGCCTAAAGAATCTAAATTCCTTCTCCTAATTCTAGGGTTGAATCTCTTTGAGATTGGAATGAAATCTAGATCTCAACTGTCAAATCTTTATTATGAAACAAATCAAGAAAGTTTGACTCTGCTATGTCAATAGCTGTGTTGATAGATATCTCTATGCTTTGACCATGCAAACAGATGGATTTTCCTACAATTAGAAAATATAAACTAAAAACAAAACAAGAAAGATAACTCTATCAGCTTACTTTTTGTTTAGATTTTATTCTAAATTTTATTAGGAAAATCTCAATCAAATGAATCTGAAAAAATAAAGAAAATACCCAATATTGGTTACCAAACTTTCCATAAAAAGATACTAACCAAAACAACTAGTTTTCCAATTTTTTTTTTTTTTTTAATTTAAAGGCCATCACAATCAATAAAAACAAATCAGAAACTCGATAAAAAGGATCTGGAAATATTCAGCCATAAATTTCAAATATATCTGCACAAAATCATACATATTTTTTATCATAGATGACAATATAAAAATAAGATTAAAAATCTTAACAATATTGATGCAACTTTGATGATACGTATTTTTCTGAAGTGTGTGAATTTTGAGCTATTTCTTAAGGCAACCAATATATCTACTTACAAGAGTTATCTCCTTAATTTTTAAATTCTGCCTTTTATAAAAGAAAAATGTTGTCAAAATTGTATATTTGTCTCATTTTCTCTTTATAATATTCATGCAAACTATTTTTGTTTTTTCAATTAACTTATTGTTTGAGTTTTCGGTAACACATTTGATTGCACTAAAATATTGATACATTTGTATTCGGATCATTTGGTTTCCTTTACACTCCGTTTGGTAGGAGGGATTAGGAGTAGGAAGAATAGAGAAAAATTAGATGGATGAAAAGTAAGAAGGATAAAGGAGATTGTAGTAATTTTTTATGTTGTTTGGTAGGATGGAGAGACAGTTGAGAGAATAGATGTTTATCATTTGTAAAATTACTATATATTACGTTTATAAGAATTATAATTGTTTATTTAGAGGACAAAATAGTCTTTTTAAAAATTTAAAGTGATAAATCAGTTAAATCTTTTCATCAATATAATAATCCAATTTGGTGTGCCATGAAGGAGCCACATCCTTCCACCTCTCCTCTCCCTCCAAAGAAACAAAGAATTTGACCTCTCCATTTATCTCTCTCCCTCCACCTCTCTCCCTCCCTCTGTCTCTCCCTCCTATCAAGTATAGTATTACTGGTTTGTCAGAAGATCTTCTCAAGGAACACATTAATTTTTTCCCCCCAACCACGCACAAAAAGTGAACCATCAATTTACTGCCCAAAAATATGGTGGTTTAATCATGTACTAAGCTCTTACGAGAAGGACGACACAAAAAAAAAAAAAAAGGAAAGAAACTAAAACTGTTAAATTCTATAGAGATCAAATTAAATAACAAACACTCATTGATTCACCACGGAGAGAATTGGAAGACCTTTGCAAACACCGCTTTTCTATTGTTTTCAAATAATAAAGGTGTTTGGCGTTGTTTTTAAAACCGATTAAAATAAAACTTGTTTTTTAAATAAATTATTGTTCTCAAAAAACAATGTTTTTCCTAATGTTTTTTTTTAAAAGATTGATCTATATACCTTATGTAAATTTTTCCTCCTTATAAAAGAAAGAAAGTGACAAGTAAGAATAAGAAGAGAGAAAGGGGTGAGTAAGAATGAGGAGAGAGAAAGTAAAGATTGATTTTTTAAATGATCACAGCCCATTGGACCACAACCCTCATGGGCATTCGGGCTTGTCAGCCCCACCCCAACAGGGATCCCGGCCCATCATCCCAAACCTGACTGTGATCTTAGCTTGACCTCGACAATGATTTCGACCTTATTCAGAAGACGTTTTTTTGTTGAGGACTAATTGGCAAAATTTTAGCCTTTTCTTTTAGTCATTATGTAGGGGAAAAGAATAATGGCTTATTTTAAAAAATTCTTAATAAACCAAAGAGACACTATTTTAACAAGCAATGAAAAACATAATATTTTATTGAAACTTGTATGAAGTTTATTTAGAAGTATAAAAATATAAACCACAATTACTGATTTTGATGGGAAGTTTTTTGTAAAGTTCTCGTTCAAACACTTGTAAAAACAACTTTTGGGCCCATATAACTAACAATCGCTTCCACATAAAACAAAAAAAAAAAAAAAAACAAAACAAAACAAAAAAAAAACACAAAAACAAAAAACAAAAACAAAAACAAAAGGATTGATATCATAAATGGTCCTTAAAATTTACCTTCAGTTTTATTTTAATCCTCGATTTTAAAAAGTCTTATTTTCATGCATAACATATTATTTTGTTTCAGTTTTGATCTTCTGTTAAATGAATGTTAAATTTAAGACAAAAATATCATGTTATGGGCACATTATTGGGACTAAAACAAAAAAATATAAAGTTTATGGAGCAAAATTGAAACATATCTAAAGTTCAAGGGACCAAAATTGAAAAATATCTAAAGTTTAGCAATCAAAATGAAAAACGTCTAATATTCAGAGACCATTTATAAGCATCAATTTGGTTTTTTTTTTTTTCCTTTGAGTTGGTTCAAAAACAATAGTTGATGTTGAATAAATTGCAACAAATTGAGCGCAAAAAATTATACCGGCTTGTGTCCACGTTCACATAGCCAACAGCCATTCAAAATGTCGCAAAATAAACTATTTAAAGCTATATACAAGATTAAAAAAATTATCAAAACAAACGTGCAAATACATAGTTGCACAATACACTTTGAACTTTTAATTTTAGTAAAATATATCCTGAACTTTAAAATAATTAATAATTAAGGTTTAATAGCTATTTTTAATTCCAATTCAAGATTCTTTTCCACGTTTTGAGCTTCAATTTTTTTTTTATTTATAAAATAACAAGCTCTACCTTTAAAAAAACTTACTTGTGAATCTCGTGACTAAAATTGTCTGTGCTTTTTAATGCTTGTTAGCTATTAGCCTTAATTGTCAATAATTTCAAAATTTAAAGTGCATTTTGCCAAGATTAAAAATTCTAAATGCATTGTACAAAAAATGAATAATTTAGAGCGCAACAATATAATTTACTCAAAACAAACAAATAGGCTACTTGCAAGGCCTCTAAATTATATGTCAGACCTTCGATATATTATCTCTTTGTTTTGGTGATTTTTTGTTGTCGAATTTTTTGTCATTTTAATAGTCTAGCTAATTAAAGTAATAAAAGGAAATACAATTAATGTCCAGAAATAGTCCCTAAACTTTAGATATTTCTTAGTTTTGATCTTTGAATTTTAAATATTTTTTAGTTTTGGTCTTAAATTTTAGATTCTTTTCAATTTTAGTCTCAATCATATGCCTAACACATGATTTTTTGATCCAAAATTTAACATTCATCTAACGTAAGGACTGAAATTAAAACAAAATAATATTTTAAGGACTAAAGTAGAATTTTTAATTCAGAAACTAAAATAAGACTTGAGGTAAACCTTAGAACCTTTCGTGGGATTTAACCCAAAACAGAAACAAACAAACTCAACCGAACACATCTTTCTTCGTGCATACCACTTTAATATGAAAATTATTTAAATTTTTCAGAAAGAAATGTTTCAAATTTTATTACCTGAAATTGAAAGTCCTCTAATTCACCCATTAAAGAGAGTACAATATGCAAACACGAATCGTGCACTTTCGCATTACTTGATAGTTGCTGATTACACAGACACACACATATAAACAAAAACGATTATTTATTTTGATAATCAATAAGCTCTAGCAATAACCAAACCAATTACCAATTCATAACTGACATATAAGACATACACAAACACAATTAACAGCAATTCCCAAAGCACAGCCGAGTGGGCGCAACCAAGCAAGAACATCCACTAGGACAATATGTGCCGTTTACACAAGCACCACAATTATATCTCTGCAGCAGCTTCCTGGGGATCCCATTTGGAAAATCAACATTAACATTGATCTGAAAATGGCTGGCAAAGGTAGATGGAAGAGAGGATATAGTGGCCAAAAGCAACGCTAGTACAACTACCACCACCAAGCTGCTAGTCTCGTTCTTACTCTCCATATTTTTTTATCCTTTTTTTTTTCCTCTCTCTCTCTCTCTTGAATGAGAAGTGTAACTGTGTGCCTCTCGCCAAACACGAATCCACCCTTTTTATAGCTCAGTAAGAATTTATTGCTCTTTAATATTATTTTCTTTTTTCCAAAGGTGAATTATCCACGTATATATCTTATCCAAAAATGAGCAAAAGAAAAGACAATATTGTTGAACTCATAAATTATTGGCATCTCGATTGTTGCCTCTCTTTCAAGGCCCACCTGATGTATCCCATGCATTGAACCATAAAAATCACAAAAGAGGAGTACTAGCAGGAGCAAATAACCGGCCGCGTCAGACACCATAGCCTCCATTTGCGACTCTTGTCTACTTTGTCCTCTCCACAAAAGAAAATTGTATGGACAGAAGGCCGTTGGGTGGGCTCAAAAAATTCAGAAAATATCAGCCTATTGTTGAAATTATAAACGCCTATTTATAGTCAAAGACATATAACGCATAAATAATGTTTTATAGATTAATTGTGTGAAGCGGTACGTCACACCTTCAAATCACCGAAACGTATTGGTAAAGAGAGCTAGAGGGTTTCTCTTCTATAATCTTACCACATATAAGTGCCAACCATACCCATTACCCCACACAAACCATATACATATATATATATATATATATATGTAACATGTTTCATCCTAATCCTTGTAGAATAATCAATAAAACAAATATAAATCCTATTATGAACAGATACTCAACATATATATATATATTAAGAACTTCACATTAAAAAAGTTGTTTGAAACATCGTTTAATTCATGTTAGAGCGAGTCATCATGATTATGAAATTTTATATGAAAATATTCCAATTCTTATAGCTTTGTGTCTTATTCTTAATTATTACTATCATTATCATTACTGCAAAGGCATTTTGATGTTTTTATATTATTGGTTGAAATATATTTTTAAATTTACGAACTATTATCCAATAGAATATTCATGGTTATTTTTTTAGATAAATATCTTATTTCACTTCTAATTAATTAGCTCCAAATTATTTTTTTAAAATAAAGTGAAAAATAAAATGAAAAGATAGGATAAAACAAATAATGTTTTTCCTTAAGGTACAAATAATGTTTTTATTATTGTTTTATAATAATATATTTATCTTAATATCAATAGAATATATAGGAGTTTTGTTCTTCAACGTGTTTATGTGTTTGCTTCACCTCTTTGTTTGCTTGTTCTTTTATTCATTTGCTTTTTTTCTTTAATATTTTATATTTTTGAATATTTCCCAGAAATATATATATATATTTCAAATACATCCTTCCTTAAACATTTCTTCAGTAGTCCATTAAAATAGTATTTTCTCAAATATGGCTCTAATAAATGCCTTTTAAAACTATTTTCCCCATTAAAACAATTTTTCTTAAATATTTTTAAATTTTTTTCTTTTTTGAAATCTTATTTTATTGTGTAAGTGTTTGCACAAACATAAATGCAATGCATTTACAAATAAATATTTGCAAAATTAATACAAAATAATTAGAAATATAGTAGTTGAATTAAAACAACAGATTGTCTATTTCAATTTACAGTGATAAATAATTAGAAAAGTTTTTTTTATTGTAAAATATTGTTAACATACTTAATTATTTAAAATGATTTTTTTAACAAAAAGAATATATATAAAATAAAATAAATTTACTAGGCGCATCCCTCGTACTAGTGTTTTAAAGATATTCAATGGAGTTAATTTAATACTTTTCCCTGTGGTCCACAAATTGGAATTACTATTCAATGTAAGATATTTATCACCTACTTGTTACGAGTGGTTGAAATATTTATAACCCACTACTTATAAGTGTACTCTATCAGTCAGACACCGGATCGAGGGATGAAGGATAACTCTTGAGCTATTGAAACGGTAAGAATCTCTATGGGAAGCTTCCAGTGATGATTTTCTCGAGTTATTTAGGTCACAAAAGCCGAGAATCGAGCCGCTGGGCTATTTGGGTTAGAGATGCAACAATGGACCGGGGTCCGTAGGCTGGCCCGAGCCCGTCCTATTATAGTGATGGGCAGGGCTGGCACGGCATTGTTCACGGCCTAGCCCAGCCTATAAATATTAGTGGGCTGGACTGGGCCAATATATGCCGGCCCATGGGCCAGCCCGGTACGGCCTATGGAAAATCATGGGCTGGGTCGGGCCGACCCGTCTAGGCCCATAAAGGGCCGGCCCATCACGGCCCATAATGAACAATATTTTTTATTTTTTTTACTTTTTTTATTTTTAGTAATTTTGTAAACATCTTATGCATAATTATCCCGATTGTACTCTTTTTTTTTACTTAGGTTTTGTCCCACTAGGTTTTTCTTGGAAAGGTTTCAATAAGGCAATCGTAAATAAAATATCTCTTTTTATATTTCTCTTGACTATTCAAACTTTTATATTTGTTAACTTGTTTAAAAATTCAAAAATAAAAAATAAAATTTTAAAAATTATAAATTACATGTTTAGATGAGCTGGCCCATTTAAATCTAGATGGACTAAGATGGGCCGGCCCATTTAAGGCCCATGGCACGACCCATGTAAAATTAGCCCGTAGGCTGGGTTGGGCCAAGGTAATTTTAATGTAGACCGGCCCGACCCGACCCACAAAATGGGTGGGCCGGCCTAGCCTGGCTAGCGACCGCATGGGTCGGCCCATTTAAATCTATGATGGACTAAGATGGGCCGGCCCATCTAAAGCCTATGGCACGGCCCATGTAAAATTAGCCCGTAGGCTGGGTTAGGCCAAGGTAATTTTAATGTAGACCGGCCCGACCTGACCCACAAAATTGGTGGGGCGGTCCAGCCTGGCTAGCGAGTGCATGGGCCTAAGGAGAACGAGCTGGGCCGAGCCGGGCCAACCCGTTCTTGCATTACTAATTTAGATGACCAAATACAAAACGGGCCTTTTGGCATGGAATAGGGTTCTGCATAGTTATACCGCAAATTTAAGGATTGATTATGCTAATATATATATATATATATATATATATATATAGTTGCAGAGAATATTATGGTCACATCATTATATTATATTTGAAATAGCAAGTATATACTTAAAATACTAGTAAGTGTATCCGTCAAGGTTACCAGTTGGTATCCAATATCCTCAGTAATACTAGCCAATTACCAATCAGTATCCACATAATAGTTGTTGGTTTTCTCAGAAAAATCTATTAAAAATACAAAAACGTAGCATAATAGGATTTTAATTTTTTTTTAAACCACCAAGACTCATCTCATGATGCCATATAAAATAATTAGATAAAAAAATTGAATTAATCGATTTGGCTAACACTATAAATGATCAAGCATTTCCAAACCTTCCAGTTCTTGGCTATTTTTTTTTTCTTGTTAAATCAACCCACGTGTAGGTACCAATGAGACTTCTTGAATGATCTCTTCTACATCTCCTTCTAACCATTCTTGGTAGAGATTCTCAAGGCTCAAAAGGGGAAAGCTATAAGAGCTCTAGATGGAAGCCATATGATAGGTTCTGGATAGAGTATCAAATTAAATCTCGCTAAAATATATGGTCGTTATTAAGTACAGTTGTGAGCAAGGGTTATTCCCACATAGGATATTCTTAATTAATAAGTTATTGACCCTAAAACCTAAAACACACTACAACTAGACATAAGTTGGGGGTTTTGATTATTAACTAAACTACTAGATTAAAGAAAACACATGAAAATAAAAGATTGCAAAATAATTATAATAAATTTGGTTAAAAGATCATTCTCAACCATTAGATAATAGCTATCAAATTAATCACAAAATTATCTTCAATTTTCTATTGAATCTACCAAACATAGATAACAAAAAACTCTGCTAACCAATCTTCCCTTACTGTGTCACTCAATAAAAAAACTTCTTTATTAAATCTCTTTCTACTAAATAACCTAGAACAAGTTCTCTAGATTTAACTTAACAAGAGCATTAAGATAAGAAAGATAGATTGATCGAAGCAACAAATATACAAGCTCTATTCATTTAACTTAAGTTATATTCTTCATGCAATCACACAAAAACCTCTCATGATTATTGATCATAATTTGCTACTTATGATTAGAAAAACAAGAAAATACAAATCAAGAATTCTAATATAACAATAGATAATTATCAAGTCCCATTTAATTGCAAACCCAAATAAAATAAGAAAATAATTAACAATAATTGTAGAAGAACATAAACTATTTCAATAAAAAAGTTAAAAAATAATTCTGGCAATCAATTATTAAGCCAATCTAGGTTTTTGAAATAACCCTTAACGAAAAATTAAAATCTAACCTAACGGAGTCGGAAACAACGAAGAAATAAAAACTAGCAATATTAAGAGTTTAAGAGAATGAAGAAAAAGATGAAGAACAATAGTCTTCAAAGGTCTTCTATGTAGACAATCTCTTTAAAGCCACCACTTGAGTCTCCCATACTCTCTACTCTTTCTTTCCTGCAGCTAAGAAAAGCTAGTAAAAAGGTGCTTGGTTTTGTCCTAAGATGATGTATTTATAAGCTTTCAAAGTTGCTTGGCCTTCAAACTGGTAAGAACGACCATTATTCTTATTCTTAGGTGCTTGGTTTTGCCCTAAGTTACTTGGACCTAAAATTCAAAAAAGTTCGCGTTGTAGCACCTAGGCTTTGAATTCTCAGTGCCTAGGCTCCCAAAATTTTATGAGTCGGATGTTCAAATGCCTGGCATCTAAGTACGCTTTTCTTGGGTTCCAATATGGAACTTTTGTTGCAATGCCACCTAGTACAATTTCCAATGCCTAGGTGCCCAATTCGATTATTTTTTGTCTAGTTTGTCTCTTTCAAAAAAACGTGCCTTCAATTCTTTATAGCCATGGCATCAAAAACTGTCTAAATAATGGTTTTTATTCCAAAACATTCCTGCTACGTGCTATTCATAGTGCTACCATAGAAAATGCTTTATTTGAAGACAGTGATGTTACCCTCCAAATTACCTAAAAGCACAAAGCACAAATCAAAAACACAAGAAATCCCAAGAAACTGACCAAAAAAAAAAAAGGAAATTGATAGAAAAATATAAAAAATAAGTACTTATCACCAAAAAAAATTCTATTAAAATAGAACTTTTGAGGTCTATTTATAGCAACAGATCAATTAAGAGATAGATTTTAGGGCAAAAATGCATCACGCCTAGGTGCCATTACAACAAATCACACCCACAAACACTTGTACTTGACTTTTGAAGAATAATGGTCGGTTGAAACGATGAAAATCATGCCCAACCACTAGTAAAAATATGCTTGGTTTTTCTCGAGGACTAACAGACATTAATTTCTCTCCATATGATACGCACATGACTTTAAATTGCTATGAAAAGACTATAATACCCTTAAATAAGTCAATAATATTAATATTAATATTAAAAATAAAAAATAAAATGAAAGAGCAACTGACAAAAAAAAAAAACTAAAATAAAAAAAAACAAACGAAAACCCAAATTGATTTTGCCTTAAACCCAAATTGAACCAACATTCAATCACTGATCAAAACATAAAATCATTCAATCTATCCATCTCACCTCAAACTCCTTCACGCATGCCATAAAAATCATTCAATTACTAATCAAGGCAACAACAATAACAACAATCCAACTGCTCATCTGAAAAACCAACATCACATGCTTCTTCCCTAGATCCCACCTTCTTCAACCCAAGGAAAAAAAATGGATGGAAAAAACCTAGCGTATCCCCTTTCGATCAATGATCAAAACATAAATAATAATAACAAAAGCCATGTCTTTCAATAAAAAAAATAAAGAAAAAAAGAAAAAAACCCTATAACACATAAATCTAAATAAAAAATCAAAACACAAATCGAAAAAATCCAAAACTGGAGATTAGAGAAGCTTGCACAACAACGATGGTGACGGCTGCATGGAAGAGTTGTTTTAGGCTGCTTATGTTGGGTGTCAACGGTGAAGGCGACAGACCATTAACAATCAAACTTGACTTGAGCAAACTCACTCATGCAGACACGTCCGTTGAACAGTGGAGAAATTTGAGGTCCAAGTCTAGATCTTGAATGAAGATGGAACAAGGGCGGCACCAGAGTTAGTCTTTTCCCTCTACGTGTAGGTCGTGACTTGCTCATTTAAGGTCAGTTTTGTTCAAGGAGAGCGGCATAGAGGAACCAAATGACAACGAGTTAAAGAAGTCGCCGTTAGTGAGAGCATGGAATTCATCGGAGCATGGGGTGGATAGGGTTGGCATGGGATATGATCACAAGGTTGGCCTGGGTTGGAGATGGTGTTTTTCTTTTTCTAGTTTTTTCTTGGGTTGTTATGGGATATGTGAGGAGGCACATGAATATGGGGTTTTTTTTTCTAGATCATGAGTGAGAAGAGAGAGAAAGAGAATACAAGTGAGTGGGCAACGCAATACACTAAATTCTATCTTGGTCTTTAATGTATTCTAAAAAAAAACTGATGTCTCTATCCAATAATCATCACATTACTACGATTTGGATAAGATTGTTTAATCAATTCAAGAATAAACAACAACACAATTTTAAGCAACACAAAATGTACTAATTTATGTACAACTATAAACCAAATTTTGTAAACTACTGCTGTCACGCCCCAGAGTACGGGAGATGACATGGCGGATTATTGACATTAATTAAAAGGAGAATTTAATTAAAATCAAGAATTTTAGGGGTTAAATTAAATAATAAAAATGTGAAAGTTTCAAAACAATATTTTATAAAAGAGTTCATAAACACTAAGCAGGTGAAATCATTAAGCGAATAATAAAATAACAAAGAACCACGAGTATGGGTCCCACTGACCCACAACTTGTGCATACACATAGTACTGATAATGTAATAACACAACCATAGTCCAAGCATAAAGAAAATTAAAAACATTATATGCCTTGTTCAATTAATACAAATAATCTACTAGTCCTCCTACTGCTCCTGAGTTCTGTCTGTTGAGTCCTCTCTGAACCTAAATGGGAATCCACCTAGAGGGGGGGGGGGGGGGGGGGGGGGGGGAATTTAAAAAAAAAAAAAACAAAATGTGAGCGAAAGGCTCAGTAGGACTATATTCTATTAAATCATTTAATTTAAAGAAAAATCTCATTATTCAAGGAATTATTTAAAAGAAACCTTGAATAAATAAATAAATTTAAATAAAGCCGTTCATACCAAAACAGTTTATTCAGTCGACCAGAAACATCATTTTCTTTTCCTAGGCAAACTACATGAATATCACCACCGTAGTGACCCAGCTGGGTTTCGGGACCTGCCCCCAAGTTTGATCACTACATGACTCGATCTCTGATATGACATCATGCCCTTATATTCATTTCTAACATTATTCAAAACCCATTTACTAGATATTTTCATTATTATTCATTATGAAGTTCATGGCTTATAAAAATACAACCGATAAATTTCATTTCCAATCAACCGTTGAAAACATTTTTATAGAAACCATTTTCAAAGCCAAATCATTTTAAAACTGGGTTACCAAAGATAAGGTAGAAGTCCTACCTCGATGCTCGTGCCGATGCCCCACACCATAATCCTTTTCCGCTATACGTTAGCTCAACAGAACCACGAACGATCCTAGATACACACTAAGTCGATCAATATCTAGTTTGAGACATTCTATGTTACTAAACCTTTTCATGATGTCTTAGTGTGCCATTTGTATCTTTAAAATCATTTTATAAGGTTGGAATTTCGATCAGGGTTCAAAACAGTGAAAACATGTGAAAAATCACAAAATTTTCCCATACCCTATCGACTTGCAGGACGCCCTGCTTCGACCGGCCGAATTGTGCAGTTCGGCCTGTCGAAAATCAAGTCCGGTCGGCCAGACATTTCCTAGGTTCGGCCTGCCGAACGGATGAGTCCGGCCTGTCGATCCTTTGAATCTGGCCTGCCGAACACGTAGTTTGGCCTGTCGAACTAGAAAAACCTAGAATTCCCAATCATAGGTTTTAGGTCTCCCAAAACCCAAATCTTGATTTTAACTTGTTTTTCTCAAATCTCAGGCATGGAAAACAATCATAGATGATAGAAAAGCATAATAGAACACCTTTGAACTTATTTAAACAAGATTTAAACACAAAAATCCCAAAAATCCAAAAATGAAAGAAAATGAGGAAAAATGAAAAATCTTGAATCTAATCCATTTTTCTTCAAACCAAGTTTAGATTCTAGGTGTTCTAAGTTTCTTTAACTCAAATCAAGGGTTTTCTAAGCTCAAACAAACTTAGATTTTAAAAATGCATGAAAATTGAAATTTTAGAAAAAGTTTAGAAATTTCAAAGCTAACCTCGAATTCAAGCTTCAATCTATGTTCTTGCTTGCCAAATCACGTTCCCGAGCTTCCTTCTTGCTAACCCGAAGCTTGGATTTGAATTTTGATTCAAAAATTTTGAGAGAAAAATGGGGGAGAGTGAGAGAAACCGAGAGAAAGAGTGAGAGAGAGAGACTCATGGGAAGAGAGAGAGAGATCAGAGAGAGTGAGAGGAAGAGAGTGAGAGAGAGAATAAATAGAGAGAAATGATAGGTGGTTTTACTGTACGAAACCATGTGCCGTCTACGTTTTTATAAAACAGAATATTTTTAACATTTTACAAATTGTTGTGTTTTAAAAACTCAAAATAACATTTTAAAATAATAAGAATCTTTAGAATTCATTAAATTAAGAAAACAACTTAAAATTCAAAATCTAACCAAATGATAAAATTAATGTTGAAACATTAATTACGGCACACTAATTCATCATTTTATATTATAATACCATTAAATTAACTTTGGGGCGTTACAACTCTCCACCCCTAAAAGAAATTTCACCCTCAAAATTTACAACTCAATTTAGAAACAAAACAGATGCGGATACAATTCCCACATACTCGATTCTAATTCCCAAGTGGCTTCATCAATCCCATGATGCTGTCACATGACCTTTACCAATAGTATCTCACGACGATGCAAACTAATTACTTTTCGATCGATGATCTGAATCGGCACTTCCTCGTACGTCGTATCTTCTCAGACCTGCACATCGTGAAATGAAACTATCTTACCCTGCTCAGGTGGACACTTTCTAAGCATTGACACATGAAACACATCGTGAATATGAGAGAGTTCGGGCGGAAGGTCAAGCCGATAAGAAACCACACCAATACACTGAGTGATCTCGAATGGTCCAATATACCTCGGTGCAAGCTTTCCACTTACTCCGAACCGCATAGTTCCTTTACGAGGCAATACCTTCAAGAGAACGAAATCTCCTACTGTGAACTCTAAGTGTCTACGTCTTCTATCCGTATAACTCTTCTATCGACTCTGAGCCACCCTCAATCGATCTCGAATCATAATGACTTTCTCGTTGCTATCACAGATCTCATCCGGCCCAAGAACAACCCTGTCTTCCGGCTCTGCCCAACACACCAGTGACCGACACGGTCACCTATACAACACCTCAAACGGTGCCATGCCAATACTCGCTTGATAGCTGTTGTTGTACACGAACTCCACCAGATGTAAATATTTCTTATAATTCCCGTCGAAGTCTAACGCACAGGCACACAACAGATCCTTGAGAATCTGAATAACCCGCTCAGACTGCTCATCAGACTAAGGATGAAACGTCGTACTAAAGTTCAAATCCATACCTAAAGCCTCCTGAAAACTCCTCTAGTACTTAGCATTAAACCTGGTGTCTCGATCAGAAGTGATGGATAAAGGAACTCCATGCAACCTCACTATGTTTTGCAGATACAAATCCCCAAGAATCCTCCTCGAACATGTCGACCTGAATAGAATAAAATGCACCAATTTCGTCAACCTGTAGACCACGACCCAAACTGCATCATGCCGCTGCTCCATCCTCGGCAAACTTGTGAGAAAATCTATCGTCACATGCTCCCATTTCCACCCTAGAATAAGAAGCGGCTGAAGCTGACCTGCAGGCTTCTGATGCTCAGCTTTCACTTGAAGACACGTCCTACACTTGGCCACATACTCTTGAACATCTTTCTTCATGCCTCTCCACCAATATTGCCTCTTCAAATCACGATACATCTTTGTGCTCCCCGGATGAATAGCGAACTGAGACCTATGAGCTTCGTCCAAAACGGCTTTCGTCATCTCGGCGATAGCTAGAACTGCAAGACGCTCCTGAAAATATAACGATCTGTCTGCATGCACACTCCATTCTTCAAACTGCTCTCCGTTCTGAATCCGCGCCCAAATCCTTGCAAATGTTGATCTTGCCACTGATTCTGCTTCACCATCTGAACAAGAGCTGGGGTTGCCTCCACATGATATACCGAAACTCGATCACAGTCTTCATAATACCGTAGCCCATACTCGCTCACTGTCGCATTCCTGCTCCAGTCCTCAAAAGCCAAACAAGCGAGAATCCCTGAAGAATTCCTACTAAGCGCATCCGTGGCCACATTAGCTTTCTTGGGATGATATTGCAACGCGAAGTCATAATCCTCCATATACTCTATCCATCTCCGCTGTCTCAAATTAAGATCCCTCTGAGTGAACAGATACCTAAACTCTTATGATCGGAGAAGACCTGAAATGTCGCTCCATACAAATAACACCTTTAAATCTTCAGTATGTGAATCACTACCGCGAGCTCCAAGTCATGAGTAGGATAATTCTGCTCGTGAGGTCGTAGCTATCTCGATCCGTACACAACCACACGTCCATGCTGCATCAACACGCATCCAAGTCTGGGTCCTGAAGCATCTGCGTAAACCTCATACAGCTCCTCACTACTAGGAATAACCAACACTGGGGTTGAAGTCAACCGGTTCTTCAATTCCTGAAAGCAAGCTCACATTCTTTATCCCACTCAAACTTGATATTTTTCTTGATCACTCTCATCAACGGAGCTGCAATCTTCAAAAAATCCTTTACAAATTTCCTGTAACAACCAGTAAGACCCAAGAAGCTGCGAATTTTCACTGCATTTCTTGGTCGTTCTTACTCTACTATGGCTTCAATCTTGGATGGATCCATAGAAATACCATGCTCAGAGATGACATGACCCAGAAACTTGACCTTAGTCAACCAAAACTCACACTTTTCCCTCTTGGCATACAACTGGTGCTCCCACAGAGTCTGAAGTACGATCCGGAGATGCTGCTCATGCTCTTCCTAAGTCTTAGAATACACTAGAATGTTGTCGATGAACACAATCATGAAATGATCTAGATACGGCCTAAATATCATGTTCATCAAATCCATAAAAGCTGCCGGAGCATTCGTCAACCTAAACGACATAACCAAAAACTCAAAATGCCCATATCGAGTCCTAAAAGCTGTCTTGGGAATATCCTCTTCCTTAATCCTAAGTTGATGGTAACCCAACCGTAAATCAATCTTTGAGAAGTACCGCGAACCTCCTAACTGATCAAACAACTCGTCGTTCCTAGGCAAGGGATACTTATTCTTCACTGTAACACGATTCAGCTACCGGTCACATAACCTGAGAGTCCCATCATGTTTCTTAGCAAACAAAACCAGTGCTCCCCACGGAGATGTGCTATTCTGAATATACCATTTATCAGCAAGCTCCTGAAGTTGCTTCCTTAATTCTTTCATTTCTACCAGCGCCATCCGATAAGGTGCTATAGAAATCGGTGCTGTCCCCGAAAACAACTCAATACCAAACTCAATTTTCCGATGTGGTGGTAATCCTAGCAACTCATCGGGGAAGACATCCTCAAACTCATCAACCACTGGAATCGCTACACTTCCTCTCAAAGCATAAGGCTCGCACTCTAGATTCGCAAGAAAAACACAATAAACTAGATTTTTCTGCCCTCCTAAACATGACTTCATGAGACGCTCACTCATTAACTAATCACCACCACCCTGGTAAGTGATCATCGTCCCCCTATCAGACACTAGGGTCACTTTTCTAAGTTGGCAGTCTACAACTGCATTATACCTAGACAACTAGTCCATCCCTAGAATTACATCATATGAGCTCATGGGGAGTATAATCAAATCACTTTTCAAATCTCATCCCCAATCTTTATTTTACAAGCTTTACATACACAATTCACACACCCCCGCTCCAAGGGAGAAGTTATGACTAGGGGTTCATTAAACTCTTCTATATCTAATCCCAAGGCATGTACAAAGGAACTCAAAATGAGAGAGTGAGAGGCACCTGTATGAAATAAACCGCGAGCTAAGGATTGAGAAACTAAGATTGTACCATCGACAACCGCATTACTGGTCTGAGAATCTGAACCACCCGATGCCATTGCATGAACCTACACTGGTGCCTTTCTTTTTCCTCTTTCAACATTGCTAGGTCCTGGATTATTCTGTCGATACTGCTGAGAAGGAGACGACTGTATACTAGCTGCACTCGACGCTCGATCTAAGGGACATTGCATTGGAAAGATTGTGGCTGCTGCCCTCTTGCAGGATATAAAAACTGCTGAGGAGAGAAATGAGGATACTGCAACTACGGATACTGTTGAGGCAGAGGTAGGGTCTGAGGCTGAGACTAACGACTAGCATCTTCTCCAGTCTGAGATCCAAGATGGGTACTCCTGATCGGGCAATTCCTCTTAATGTGTCCTGGCTGCTAACAAAAATGACAATGGAAGCTATAGGGATTGCTGCGCTCGCTACCAGATGAACTGCTGCTACCACTATTTGTGCCACCCTGCTTGTTCTTCCCCAGAGTTGGACGGCTAGTGGTGCTCTTCATACCACTCCTCTGCGATCCTCCTGAAGCTTTTGCTCAATCCTCACAATACTGCGTATAATCACTCTCCACTGATATTGCTGACGACACAAGCTCACCAAAACTCTTAAGTCGTAGAGCAACTACCTATCGCTGAATAGGAGCCTTGAGCCTTCCTGAAACTTAATGCACCTCTCGCGTTTCGATGCCACTGCTGATGGAGCAAACTTGGCCAACTCATTAAATCTTGCCTCATATTCCCAAACTAACAAATCACCCTACTGCAACCTGTTGAACTCAGTTGCCATCTGATCTCTATACCCCTGCAAAAAATAACGGTCATAGAACAGCTCCTCAAATCTGTCCCAACTGATATCACCACCGTGTTCCAAATGCTTAGCTTGTTTCCACCAAGTATTAGCACCACCCTCGAGCTTATATGCAGCAAATTCCACACAGTACTTATCAGGTACACCAAGGGTATCCCAATACTTCACGATCGAGTCTAACCAATATTCTGCAAATTACGGATCCCCATTACCATCAAAAGTCAGAATAGACACACGCTGGAATTCCTTAAAATACGTATGCTGACGACCAACATCAGAATCCTCCGGTCTGGCCCTAGCTGCTATCTGCTGGAAAGCCGCAAACATAGACATCATCATACCCTCATCATTTTTGAACTCGGCGTCCGCTGTCGAACGACGTCTAGGTGCCATTCTCTCACTTTTGAAAACAAAATTTGGACTTTCAGAGGTATTTCATTATCATACCTATGTGTGCACAATTCCTAAGGTTCATAACCTTGAGCTCTGATACCATTCTGTCACACCTTGGAGTACGGGAGGTGACGTGGCAGATTATTGACATTACTTAAAACGAGAATTTAATTAAAATCAAGAATTTTAAGGGTTAAATTAAATAATAAAAATGTGAAAGTTTCAAAACAACATTTTATGAAAGAGTTCATAAACACTAAGCAGGTGAAATCATTAAGCGAATAATAAAATAACAAAGAACTGCGAGTATGGGTCCCACTGACCCACAACTTGTGCACACATATAGTACTGACAATGTAATAATACAACCATAGTCCAAGCATAAAGAAAATTAAAAACATTACATGCCTTGTTCAATTAATACAAATAATCTACTAGTCCTCCTACTACTCCTGAGTTCTGTCTGTTGAGTCCTCTCTGAACCTAAATAGGAATCCACCTAGAGGGGGGAAATTAAAAAAAAAAAAAACAAAATATGAGCGAAAGGCACAGTAGGACTATATTTTATTAAATCATTTAATTTAAAGAAAAATCTCATTATTCAAGGAATTATTTAAAAGAAACCTTGAATAATTAAATAAATAAGTAAATTTAAATAAAACCGTTCTTACCAAAACAGTTTATTCAGTCGACTAGAAACATCATTTTCTTTTCCTAAGCAAACCACATGAATATCACCACCGTAGTGGCCCAGCTGGGTTTCGAGACCTGCCCCCAAGGTCGATCGTTATACGACCCGATCTTTGATATGGCATCATGCTCTTATATTCATTTCTAACATTATTCAGAACCCATTTACCAAATATTTTCATTATTTTTTATTATGAAGTTCATTATGAAGTTCATGGCTTACAAAAACACAACCGATAAATTTCATTTTCAATCAACCGTTGAAAACATTTTTTATAGAAACCCTTTTCAAAGCCAAATCATTTTAAAACTGGGTTACCAAAGATAGGGTAGAAGTCCTACCTCGATACTCGTGCTGGTGCCCCACACCGTAATCCCAGTCTGCTATACGTTAGCTCCGCGGAACCATAAACGATCCTAGATACACACTAAGTCGATCAATATCTAGTTTGAGACATTCTATGTTACTAAACCTTTTCATGATATCTTAGTGTGCCATTTGTATCTTTAAAATCATTTTATAAGGTTGGAATTTCGATCAGGGTTCAAAACAGTGAAAATAGGTGAAAAATCACAAAATTTTTCTATACCTTACCGGCCTACAGGACGCCCTGCTTCGACCAGCCGAAATGCTACCGAAAATCAAGTCGGGTTGGCCGGACATTTCCCAAGTTCGGCCTGCCGAATAGATGAGTCCAGCCTACCGAACACGTAGTTCAGCCTGCTGAACTAGAAAAACCCAGAATTTCTAGCCACTGGTTTTGGGTCTCCCAAAACCTAAATCTTGATTTTAACCTGTTTTTCTCAAATCTCAGGCATGGAAAACAATCATAGATGATAGAAAAGCATAATAGAACACCTTTGAACTTATTTAAACAAGATTTAAACACAAAAATCCTAGAAATTCGAAAATGGGAGAAAATGAGGAAAAATGAAAAATCTTGAATTTAATCCGTTTTTCTTCAAACCAAGCTTAGATTCTAGGTGTTCTAAGTTTCTTTAACTCAAATCAAGGGTTTTCTAAGCTCAAACAAACTTAGATTTCAAAAATGCATGAAAATTGAAAATTTAGAAAAAGTTTAGAAATTTCAAAACTAACGTCAAATTCAAGCTTCAATCCACGTTCTTGGTTGCCAAATCACGTTCCCAAGCTTCCTTCTTGCTAACCCGAAGCTTGGATTCGAATTTTGATTCAAAAATTTTGAGAGAAAAATGGGGGAGAGTGAGAGAAACCGAGAGAGAGAGTGAGAGAGAGAGACATGGGAAGAGAGAGAGAGAGATCAGAGAGAGTGAGAGGAAGAGAGTGAGAGAGAGAATAAATAGAGAGAAATAGTGGACGGTTTTACTGTGCGAAAACCATGTGCTGCCCACGTTTTTATAAAACGGAATATTTTTAACATTTTACAAACTGTTGTGTTTTAAAAACTCAAAATAACATTTTAAAATAATAAAGTATCATTAGAATTCATTAAATTAACAAAACAACTTAAAACTCAAAATCTAACCAAATGACCAAATTAATGTTGAAACATTAATTATGGCACACTAATTCATCATTTTACATTACAATATCATTAAATTAATTTCGGGACGTTATAACTACATAATCATGTTATTTATATTATAAACACTTCAGACACGTGATTACATACTTCTACAAACATTGAATCATTTATCATATTTTCATATATATATATATATATGTATCAACATATATATGAAGAAGAATAAAATGATTTTTATTTATCAATAATGCAACACTTTAAATCTTATAATATCCAATTGAAATTTTGTATTATGTTTTTAAAGTATCAATCTGAACAATATTAGCATCTAATAGTGATATCGTCCAATATCTATTGCTATATGAACTGAAAACCATTAGTGTTGGCAATGCCATGGCAGCCATCGTGGCCAAAACACTTAAAAAATCACAAAAAATACTCAAACAATCACAAAAAACCATATACTTTTGTTAGATAATATAAATGAAAAACAAAAGAAAAATAAAAATCGCTACCACCATCCATGGAGGAGTGTGACCACAACAAGTAGAGATCTTATCGTGCGTGGTGGAGTTTTCAACAGTTCTTCCCCACACAGGTGCTACGACGAGAAAAATATCCTATTGCACAAAGAAGACAGTTCTTCTTCGTGCGACTGCGTTGGGGAGAGATCTCCCTGTGAGGAGGAGATCTCAACCAATCTCCTCCACGCAGTGGCCGCGACTGCAAAAGAAGAAGTAAATTTTAGATCTCTAGGTAGGGGCATCTTGGTGAAGGCACGGGGCAACGAGCATCTTCTATGCATAGGGATGTGGTTTCTTCAACCAAGAGAAAAGTGAGAAAGAGAGGATTGAGAGGGGAAGAAAAAGATCTTTGGACACACCGATGGCACGCAAGGGGTGGTCTTGTTTAGGAGTTTATGAGCTACAAAGAAGAGAGGAAAGAGAGAGGCAACAAGAAGAAGAAGCATATTAGAAAAGAGGGAGAAAAAAATCCCATAAGCCTATGTGTAAAAATGTCCGCACAATAAGATATTTTTAAATCGCAGAGGTATAACTCTATATAATTTTTCATATTGAAAACAATTTCATCCACCCACAAAAGTTATGACAACCCTCCTAATTTTCCCTTCATGAAATATGGATGTGGAATTTAGGTTATACAAAGTAAGAGAATGGGTACCACTCATTTATGTTTCCCAAGTCAATATAAAACTTCCAAGTATGATAAAAAAACCAACTTCAGAGCAAGAGGATTTACCTTGGCTAATTCAAAACACAAAGACAATTTGAACATGGACTAAAGCTTATTGTTGCGTAAAACCTCTTTTACGACAAATAAAAATTATCATATTCAAGTTTAAATTAAAAAATTATGTGTATTTTTGTGACGCTCCGGGATGGGGGCCGGTAAGTTTTAAGTAAATAAGTTAAAATTAAAGTCAATAAAGTGGATTAAACAAGGTAAATAAAGGAAAAGTAAATAAATATATGCGGAAAGTAAAGAAATATCGTCAGCGATCACCATAACGTGAATGCCACGAAGGTGGGGCTGAGATCTTATTATCATCCACTATTACATGGACGCTTAACACGAAGGTGAGTAGGTAAATAAAATTCGAAATCAAGAATAATATAAGCCTATTGGAGACCATCGTAAATCATCGTGTTGGAAACAAATTAAAAATATAGAAATTCACAAAGACGGCATAACATCAACGTCAGATCGGGACAAGTCATACAGTACGCGCATCATACCACAGTTCTAGAGAAAATACAATATCTACGCATAGAGCTAGGTTTCGATCCAAAGACCTTCCTTCCTCTTCAATCCTAGAAGAGGGATTTTTAAAAATAGGAAAACGTAAGCAAAAGCTCAGTAGGATAATTAGTTAAAAACAAGTTATTTTAAAATAATAATCAAAAACAGAGAATTGTTCGCAAACTATTCTATTTGAGATGAATCTCGAAGTCTTAACAAATCAATAAAAACACTTACTTGAAAGCAACTTGATAAAGGATCACCGTACGGGTTTTGAAAATCCAAAAGAAATATCAAAATATAATTCTTCAAAATCAAAGACAGAAATTCTTTTCAACAATCCTTCAAAATGTCAAGCATTTGGTCAAAGCAGTTTAAAAAGGACTGCTAAAGAAAAGGATAGGAATATATGTATATCCTACCTTAATTTGAAATTCAATACCATTAGCTCCAGAAAAAATTCAACTTAAGCTCCACCAATGCTCAAAACCTTGAAAATTGCATTTAAAATTAGAAATCACATTTAACAAATATCATTATATTAGTTTAATTATCACTGTGTCTTTTGACTCAAAATAATCATAACACAAAATCATAATCCTTTTTAAAACATTTCTAAATCATTAAATATTAAAAATTGAAAATAATAATACAAATTTCAACGTGTATAGTTGGCCTACCAAACATCCTGGTTTGGCCTATTGAACTTGCACAGTTCGATCTACCGAACTCCAAAACTGGCCTACCGAACTCACTTGAGTTTGGCCTGTCGATAACATGAATTCGGCCTAGCAAACTTATAAATTTTGTATGCTGAACTGGCAAATTCTGAAATTTCTGGGTTCTGAGTTTTGGCCCCCTCAAACTCAAAACCTAAATTTAAACTTGTTCTTCAATTCCTAAATTATAAAATCATACAGAAAGCTTAGAAAATTATAATAGAACAAATTTAAACCTTTTTCCTAAATTAAACTCAATTTCACAATTGATTTGAAAATCAAAGAAAAATGTTAAAACTTGTTTAAATCGATTTTTGTTCAAATAAAGCTTAAATCCATAGTAAAACAAGTCTTACAAACTCAAATTGAACATTATTTAAGCTCATTAAAGTTCAGATTCAACATTCAAAGAAAATTTAAAAATTTAAAAATAAAACTTTCAAATTTTGAAGAAAAAGAGAAAGCTAACCTTAATAACGTTTTTGAAGAAAAACTTAGTGATTGAACTTGTTTCTTAGCTTCAAATCCGCGGTAATAGAGGTTTGGATTGAAAATTTTTAGAGAGAAAGAGAGAGAGAATGAAAAATGAAGAAAGAAAGAGAGAGAGAAAATAAAATAAAATACTCAAGGGCCTTTTAGTAAATATGAAAAAATATGGTGTAAAAATATCATTTAGTATTTTAAGAACTAAAAATCAAATT